>JAGDYQ010000010.1:4867447-5029947 GCA_021962125.1 Bulinus truncatus | reverse complement strand
TCACACTAACAGTAGTTTACATACATTAGTATGGTGAGTCACACTAACAATAGTTTACATACAATAGTATGGTGAGTCACACTAACAGTAGTTTGCATACAATAGTATGGTGAGTCACACTAACAATAATCTTGGCAAACATTGTCTTGGCAAAAATCCACCAAAATGTGGGTCTCAAAGGTTTGAGAGTTACTGACGAAGACATACGAATAAAATATGGCCTAGTCCCTTTAGTTTATAACATTGATTACCTTTCCTAGTCCCTATAATTTATAACATTGATTACATCTCATTGTCCCTATAATTTATAACCTTGATTACCTTTCCTAGTCCCTATAATTTATAACATTGATTACCTTTCCTAGTCCCTATAATTTATAACATTGATTACCTTTCCTAGTCCCTATAATTTATAACATTGATTACCTTTCCTAGTCCCTATAATTTATAACATTGATTACGTCTCATTGTCCCTATAATTTATAACATTGATTACCTTTCCTAGTCCCTATAATTTATAACATTGATTACATCTCATTGTCCCTATAATTTATAACCTTGATTATCTTTCCTAGTCCCTATAATTTATAACATTGACTACCTTTCCTAGTCCCTATAATTTATAACATTGATTACCTCTCATAGTCCCTATAATTTATAACATTGATTACCTCTCATTGTCCCTATAATTTATAACATTGATTACGTCTCATTGTCCCTATAATTTATAACCTTGATTACCTTTCCTAGTCCCTTTAGTTTATAACATTGATTATGTGTCATAGGCCCTATAATTTATAACATTGATTACCTCTCATAGTCCCTATAATTTATAACATTGATTACCTCTCATAGTCCCTATAATTTATAACATTGATTACCTCTCATAGTCCCTATAATTTATAACATTGATTACTTCTCATAGTCCCAATAATATCTAATTACAAACTTTTGTTTTTGAAATTAACGTAAAATTTGTGTTTCTTTTTGCATTTTTGTTTCTAAATTTTACCAGTATTTTTTTTTAAATGTCATGAAAACATGCCGATACCTACCCTCATAATTTATACATCGTTATTTCCTAATATTTTGATATGAAATATTTGCTGTTATCTTTCAAAAACCATTGCGTAACTTTTGAAAAACAAAAAAGGCTTTCGCCGAGATATAGTAACATGTATAAAATGTATAACATGTAAGTATAAAATGTATAACATGTAAATATAAAATGTATAACATGTAAGTATAAAATGTATAACATGTAAGTATAGAATGTATAACATGTAAGTATAAAATGTATAAAATGTATAAAATGAAATGAATTAAGAAAGTAACCGAATCAATTTCAATAACATTTTCAGAATTAAAGTTCGAAATTGTCTTTAAACACTAGTTACCATGTATCCACTCAACTATCAACACATTGTACCATGTATCCACTCAACTATCAACACATTGTACCATGTATCCACTCCATTATCAACACATTGCACCATGTATCCAATCGACTATCAACACATTGTACCATGTATCCACTCAACTATCAACACATTGTACCATGTATCCACTCCATTATCAACACATTGTACCATGTATCCACTCCATTATCAACACATTGTACCATGTATCCACTCCATTATCAACACATTGCACCATGTATCCAATCGACTATCAACACATTGTACCATGTATCCACTCAACTATCAACACATTGTACCATGTATCCACTCCATTATCAACACATTGTACCATGTATCCACTCCATTATCAACACATTGTACCATGTATCCACTCCATTATCAACACATTGTACCATGTATCCAATCGACTATCAACACATTGTACCATGTATCCACTCAACTATCAACACATCCACTCAAATATCTCTACGAAGCCAACTTTCTTAGAGGAACTCACAAGATTATTTCACTCTTTGGGTGTTCCGGAAAACTCATTTCGTCAGACGGCCAGTTCCAGATTACGGAAGATGAAGAGTGGCTAGAGAGTCGACCCTCGCTTTTGTCTCCAGGGACTCGTTGAGAGGCACGCTCCCGAGTGTTCTTGAGACGAACGTGACGTCACCCTCACGCTATCCGATACCATTATCAAAAGAGGGAAGCTAATGGAATGAAGATTTGTGCAACTGTCCCGCCTTTATTAAAAGGTCAATTTGCTATGAAGCGATCCCGTTACAGGCGCTCAAGGGTTAATACTTGTCGATTGAAAGGGGGATAACCTCAGATTTGTTAGACGCGTTTGCTTCCCATGGGTGCCATTTTGGATCAGATGGGCGTGATGTCCACCGCTTGCCAGATTTTGTCGAGATTTTAAATTTGGATTGAAGGTGTGGCCATGAGAAACAATTATTCGGAACAATTCTGTCCAAACGATAGATTGCGAGGAAAACATTTATGTAAATGTATATCCTATCAATTCAATAATGAATATCTAAAACATATATACTGTTTAGAACACACATACATGATGGAGTGTATAACGACTTTTTTGACTACAACAAATGTTTATAGCAAACTCGTTTTATGTAATTTGAAAAAAAAACATTTTATTGTGTGTTTTATCTATATTATTCGTCTACAATCGTATGTTTAAATATATACTATACACACTAGGGTTGTCGTTATTTTCAAAGTTGTAAAATATTCAACTCTTAACCCTTAAATTGTTTCATTTTGATACAAAAGCAAATTTGGTGAAATAAAACCCCATTCCAACAGCATTTAGAGGTAGCTCAATGCACCAAAAGTTTTATATGGGACATTAATGCATACGGTTGCTCAAGCTATTAAAATAATGACTAATTTTTTGTTTTCTATTTTATGGTGGGAGAAATGGCAACAACACGAAACCAGTCTAAAGTCTATCTTCTAGATAAATATGTTGAAGGTATAACTGGTGGAAAGTTGCCATCATTGCGGCAAGTTCTTGGTCGTTTTTTATTTCTCCACCTTGAAAAGAGAAACACAATTCGCCAGGCTTCAACTGCCGTTATAAAAGAAACCACAGTCTTTTGGCAGAAAGCAAGAATTCCTATGAAAGATGTTCAGAACTGCCAAAGCAAGAAAATGACAAAAAATATTTGAGCAGTGAAGGCTGTTGAAGAAAAATAAAGGTAGAACTTCTACTACACAGAAAACCAATAAAAATGTATTTGTTGAGAATCTGGATGACATGTTTGATCTAGCACATGAAGATGCATTGACAATGATTACAATTGATGAAGACAGACAGTTTCTTCTTGCACAGCGGGAGAAAGGTCGCAAAGGTTGTATGACAGGATTAGACAAGCAATTGAATGAAAGAGAAAAAAGAGCTGCAGAAAGAAAAACGATTATGAATGCAAGAAGACAGCGCATGAAACAGTTGCAAGAAAGAAACTTTAAATCAGTAACACTAGAGTCCTCTACCAGTTCAGATGATGAAGTCAGTACTGTTGAAACTGATACGACTGAATCCAAGGCTAGGACACCCAGAAAACGAGGAAGAAAAGTAGCACTGACACCATCGTTGGCTGCTGCACTTGATAGATCAAAGATGTCTGATTGTAAAGCCATGTATGTAATTACAGAAACAGCAAAAAGCAAGGGTGTAGAAATTAACAGCTTGGCACTCAACCGAAGTTCCATTCGTGTACAGCGCAAAAAAGCTGCGGGTTCAAGTGGCTGGTCAATTGAATGCTGACTTCAAACCTGATGTTCCATTAGTAGCCCACTGGGATGGCAAACTTCTCCAGGACCTGACGGGTAATGAACACATTGACAGACTGCCTGTGCTTGTGTCTGGGAAAAATATTTCCAAATTGTTGACTGTTGCAAAGCTTCCTTCAGGTACTGGTGAGGCCCAAGCCAAACCTGTTTATGCAGCACTAGCAGAATGGCACATTACCAACAAGGTCTGTGGAATGTGTTTCGATACAACTACAACAACAACAGTGAACGGATGGTCGTGCACTAAAGCGCTCGACTGTCGACCTGAAGGTATCTGATTCTATCTCCGGTGAGGACCAAGGACATTTCACAATATATCTCCCGTGGTGCCTCCATGACCACATGTTTAAGTAAGTGTTGTTTAAATGTCATATGACAGATACCATTAAAACATGAAGTAACACTTATAACAAGCATGGTTAATATACATTTGAATATTATTCTCCTTTTTTAAGTACTAAATTTACGTTCTTAAAGTATTCATGAGACAAAAGTAAAACAATATATCATACAATGAATTATTTATTTACAAAAAATGTACTTAAAATTAGTTTTCAATATAGAATAAACTGGCAGAATTTAGACTTTTTGAAGCAAAATAAAAAAGTAATAGTTCAATATACACTTTTATAAAATATGTATATATGTATAGTTTTTTTCTTTTTGTTATCGACTTTTTAGAATCTAAATGTAAACTTTTGACTCACAGTATATACATATACAAATTGTAATATCTTCGCTATATCGAAGTATATTTGTTGTATAGTGAATATATAGTTAGTTTCTAATATTTATGAAATCAATGTTTATTTTTGATCAAAGAAAGAAAAAAAAATGTTTCAATAAGCAATTATTGAATGCTATACCTGGTAATCAATATATATATATATATATATATATATATATATATATATATATATATATAAATGTAAATCGGAATCAGTCCTGAGCTAATAACTCCAAAAGTTCTTTTCATATTGCCTTAAAATGTACAAACAAAATTGAAATAATTTACTCGGCGTGTTTATATTTAAATTTTATATAAACTTCTATAATATTCAAAAATAATTTTTCGTCGATCACTTTTGTCAAATTATTTCTACACTTTCCTTTTTTTAAACCACAGGAGTTAAACCAAAAGTCACAGAGTGCGAACAAATATATGGTGAGTACTTGTTTAAAAATAGACTAATCCGCCATGTAACAACTAATATATGGTCAGTACTTGTTTTAAAATAGACTAATCCGCCATGTAACAACTAATATATGGCCAGTATTTGTTTAAAAATAGACTAATCCGCCATGTAACAACTAATATATGGTCAGTACTTGTTTAAAAATAAACTAATCCGCCATGTAATAACTAATATTTCGTCAGAATTTTTTAAACTAATCAAACGGTATCATTTTCAAATAATAATCGTCGCTAAATAAATAAATTACCAATTTTTATTTTTGTAATTCCTTGTCATTAATATGTTGTTTTCTAGCAGATGATGATCTAACTAAGGTCGTTCGTTATACTAGAAGAGAGTCAGCAATGCAACGAGCAATAGAAAATCAAACATTATGATCATCGGAATCAAATAAGAGCAGAGGCAGCAGAGCGGCGTGCACCCAGACGTGAAGGTGAACAGCTGCAGACACTTATCAACAGGTACTTATCAACACTGACCAAAATGTCTCCTCACTGCAAGCCTCTAGCATTTAATGGACAAACTAAAGAAATGTTTTGTGTCTCTGGAAAAAATTAAACTACCTCACATGGATTACACCACAGCCATTAGAAATTTTGCTTGCTTGATATACCAGCGAATTAAAGAATTTCCTATCTAACAACAGGCGATACAACTCATGCTTCCCTATGTCCAGCTGCAAAACGATGTATTTGCTCAAGCAGTGATTTCTCTGATAGAATTTGCCAGGTATACCATCACATATGCTGCAGTAGGAAATCTGTGCACCAATTATCTTGTTACAAAATATCAACCAACCAATGTGCTGATATGGCACTTTTCTTACTGTAAAAATATTGATGAGCAACGTCATAGGAGCAAAAATCTTGACAGCCCTTTGCAGAAGTGAAGATGTCCTAATTCCTTGCATTCCTATGATTCTAACCATTTCAATTTGAAAGATGGCAATTCTCTATTCGTTTGGCATTTGCAATCACCTTTAACAAGAATTGTGTGGTATAGATATAGACATTGCTTCTTGCATGTAAAATTATATATTGCCTGGTCTAGAGTCTGCAAACCAGACAATCTGTATTTATACATAAATAATGGAACAACGAAAAATATTCTATATAAAAAAGCACCTTCAACATAAATCTAGAAACAAGTGTTTTCTCAATAAAACTCGTTTTCCTTTGCTTATAGCTTTAAATGATTGATAGTTATTTTTTCCAAGACGTGTCTGTTTTTAGAGCATTTTCGAAAAAAAATGCTCTATTGTCCCCGTTTTGTCTGTCTGTCTGTCCGTCATCACCCTAGATCTCAACAACCATAAGTCCTAGACCCATGATGTATTTATCATTTTGTAGGTCTTGGCCTGCCATGTGTGCAGCAAAAGTTCATTTCGCGATAGGACCTCTGAGGGCCGTAAAAGGGGGCTTATAAAGTACCGTTTTTTTACTATATAAGCTATATTAACAATGGAGCGCCCTATATCTCAGCAACCATAAGTCCTAGACCCATGATGTATATATCATTTTGTAGGTCTTGGCCTGCCAAGTGTACATCAAAAGTCCATTTCGCAATCTGATCTCTCAGAGCCAAAATATAAGAGTTTCTTATGTACCGTTTTTGTTTATATTTTAAATATAAATAATAAAAGCTAATCAAAGGGGCGTAATCATTATTTATTTTTGTAATAGTTATTCAACATGATTACTTCCATCTCTAAATTTATTAAAATTCATCCGCGTGGAGCAATATTTATGGCTGTTACCCGGAAAAAAATACGGATTTCGTCCGGCGAAAATGCTCTAAAATGTCCTTTGTTCGAAACGGAAAAGACTTAAATTGCTTGTTTTTTTTAAAATAAACATAATTAGAAACGATGGCTTCTCGTACTATTACATTCAAGTATGCTTGCTCACGGCAACTATACTGACACAGCCGACACCGACACTCGACAATGTACCGAAACAGACAACATCGGGCAAAGTACCGACACAGCCAACATTTGGCAAAGTACCAACACAGCCAACATTTGGCAAAGTACCGATACAGCCAATATTTGGCAAAGCACCAACACAGCCGACATTTGGCAAAGTACCGACACAGCCAACATTTGGCACAGTACCAACACAGTCAACACCGAGCAAGGTACTAATACAGGCAACATTTGGCTAAGTACAACACAACCAACACTGGGCAAAGTACCGACACATCCAACATTTGGCAAAGTACCAACACAGCCAACATTTGGCAAAGTACAACACAGCCAACACTGGGCAAAGTACCTACACAGCCAACACCGAGCAAGGTACTAATACAGCCAAAATTTGGCCAAGTACAACACAGCCAACACTGGGCAAAGTACCGACACAGCCAACATTTGGCAAAGTACCAACACAGCCAACATTTGGCAAAGTACAACACAGCCAACACTGGGCAAAGAACCGACACAGCCAACACCGGGAAAAGTACCGATACAGCCAACATTTGGAAAAGTACCGACACAGCCCTGTTAAACAAATATATAAGTCAATCTAGACATTTTTACGGTAATTAAAATTTACCTACATTTTTTTTATCAAAAGCACGCCATCGCAAATTGTCTCCCCTTTAAATTTTTCTGCCTTATACATATTCATTATCGCTTGAAGCGCAGTTTCTTATCTTTTACTAAGGAAGTTGTCAACACAGATGACAAATGAGCATGGACATGTTCGGGGATATAACATCTAAGAGTGGACTGATGCTACCAGCAGGAAAACTAACGATTCTATTGAATCTGTAAAATAAAACAGATACTGAATACTGCATAATAAAATTTACAAAAATGATCATTATTGTTATTAAAACCTCTATGAAAAAAGTAATCTATGATCTCTCTCCTCTTCTCTGTCCAAGTGAACATTTATTTATTGGTGGATTACTTACTTTACAAACAGTAATGTTTCAGATGACGTCATTATTTTGTTGACTTCAGTTTCCCCTCCTGATTGCTGCGAGTGGCGACAATTATAGAAGACATAATGGGGAAATAAACATAAATGCACTTTGCTCGTACAATTTGCTAGTGGTGTGCACACGTGCAAAACAGAGTTTTAACAGTATTCTTGTTATGCTGTTGGTCATATTGATTTTAAAATAAAAATACTCAATGTAGTTTAAACAAATACAATGAACACAACGAAAATACTGAATCACGTGGTTAAAACATAATTATACAACAGTTTATGTAATACATAATTTATCATTTTAATAAAGACAAAAAGTTCAATGACAGTTATCAAATGTTCATGAACAAAAAATCAATGAAAAATATTTCAGAACAAAGTCATTGTTTACTAGCAAGAGAGACATAGTGTTAGTTTTTAGACATGAAACTGTGTACATTCAACTCTGAATTGTATTAATGAACATAATTATTAAGTCTTTTTTTCTGTTTTAATAATTAGATTTAACTCCATTTTCCCGCTTGAACAGCAAGTCCATGTCTCTGGTCTGATGCCGTTCCTAAATTAATGACAGTACTTGACAGAGTGCTGCTAGGTGCGTACATGAGGGGTTGCTTCACGGTAAGGGAAAGGTATAGCTAATACAGTGTGAAGCTAGGGTCAAGCTAACCCTTTGATGTTTGGTCACATTAATTACAGGAGCTCATTGTTATTGCAGTAGAATATGTCAGAATTGACTTCTCTATGACGTCAGGGAACTACGGTAAACATTCTATTATGTTTTACAATAAAAAAAAATTAAAGTTCTATAATGACATGCAAATAGTGAAATATAAAGTGGTATGCTTTGCGATATTATATGATAGAGGTGTGATATTATATGGTAAGGTTGTGATACTATATGGTAGGGTTGTGATATTATATGAAAGTGTTAAATGGTAGAGTTATATGGTAGAGTTATATTGAACAAAATGAACTGTTCGTTAGTATTTGATCTTTTTGCCGAATTGCTCAAGGCAGATGATTGTAAACAGTAATATAATAACAACATCAAACTGTATAATGTCTCTGACACACTTCAGGTGTAAAGCTTCAGAAAATATTATATTATTGATGCTGGGAAAATTAATGTACAAACACTGACGTTTAAACATATTACACAGAGAGAGAGAGAGACATACACACACACAGACATACACATATGTTTAAGCGTTTATTGCCCTGCGTTGACCGGGAAAAGGAGATGCCATGTGACACA
The DNA here is from genome assembly GCA_021962125.1 of Bulinus truncatus. NCBI lineage: Eukaryota > Metazoa > Mollusca > Gastropoda > Planorbidae > Bulinus > Bulinus truncatus. The sequence goes on along the minus strand of JAGDYQ010000010.1, from coordinate 5,020,832 downwards.
AACTCCTATTCATTCAAATTGTTCTTTTTTACATGAGGTTGTATCACATATAAAGTCTTATAGATCTATTGATTTTATACCACTCGGTGAAATAAAGAATTTATCGTAAAGTAGAATAAAGGGAAATAATTCACTCATTGTGCACAACCGCTTACAAAATCTGATATTATATTTAACAATGTTTTTCTAAGTACCATTATATGAAGATATACACACATCTATGTACAGAAAACGATCATTTAATTGTATTAAGAGTTTTAAAAATGTATATAAGAAACATATTAGAAAAGGTATAAGCGATTTTCCTTACACACACACACATACACACACACTCCTACACACACACTCCTACCACATACAGGTCACTGGTATCATTGTAAAGTCCATGTGTGACAGAGTAATATAGTTATGTGTGACAGAGTAATATAGTTATGTGTGACAGAGTAATATAGTTATGAGTGACAGAGTAATATAGTTATGTGTGACAGAGTAATATAGTTATGTGTGACAGAGTAATATAGTTATGAGTGACAGAGTAATATAGTTATGAGTGACAGAGTAATATAGTTATGTGTGACAGAGTAATATAGTTATGTGTGACATGAGTGGACGGATTGTTGTGTGGTGAAGTGCACGGCCAACGTGTCCCAGGGTCTACAGTAATTGTCAGTGGATTGTTTTAGGTCATGGATAAAGTCTTCTGAATATTCCCGTGGTGTCTCCATGGCCATTGCACTATCGACTGGGGATGAAAGAAAAGCACTGCAAAAAAAGTCACATTAGTGGTTTATAGAATCTAATATATTATCTCATCATTACAGTTACTTCAAACACAGAGTAATCTATTTCAGTTATAGACAGAAAGTAAAGCAGTCAACGTGACAGATTAATATAGTCCAGAGATAGATAGTCAACGTGACAGAGTAATGTAGCCCATATATAGACAGTCAACCTGACAGAGTAATGTAGCCCATATATAGACAGTCAACCTGACAGAGTAATGTAGCCCATATATAGACAGTCAACCTGACAGAGTAATGTAGCCCATATATAGACAGTCAACCTGACAGAGTAATGTAGTACAGAGATAGACAGTCAACCTGACAGAGTAATGTAGTACAGAGATAGACAGTCAACGTGACAGAGTAATGTAGTACAGAGATAGACAGTCAACGTGACAGAGTAATGTAGTCCAGAGATAGACAGTCAACGTGACAAAGTAATATAGTCCAGAGATAGACAGTCAACGTGACAGAGTAATGTGGTACAGAGATAGACAGTCAACCTGACAGAGTAATGTAGTACAGAGATAGACAGTCAACCTGACAGAGTAATGTAGTACAGAGATAGACAGTCAACGTGACAGAGTAATATAGTCCAGAGATAGACAGTCAACGTGACAGAGTAATATAGTCCAGAGATAGACAGTCAACCTGACAGAGTAATGTGGTACAGAGATAGACAGTCAACCTGACAGAGTAATGTAGTACAGAGGTAGACAGTCAACGTGACAGAGTAATATAGTCCAGAGATAGACAGTCAACGTGACAGAGTAATATAGTCCAGAGATAGACAGTCAACGTGACAGAGTAATGTGGTACAGAGATAGACAGTCAACCTGACTGAGTAATGTAGTACAGAGGTAGACAGTCAACGTGACAGAGTAATATAGTCCAGAGATAGACAGTCAACATGACAGAGTAATATAGTCCAGAGATAGACAGTCAACGTGACAGAGTAATATAGTCCAGAGATAGACAGTCAACGTGACAGAGTAATATAGTCCAGAGATAGACAGTCAACGTGACAGAGTAATGTAGTACAGAGATAGACAGTCAACGTGACAGAGTAATATAGTCCAGAGATAGACAAGTAGATAGACAGTCAAATATCCCCTTACCCTGTGTCATGCTGATCACACAGACGTGGTTAAAGTCTCTTCCAAAAAGTTTCTCTATTTTGATGCATATTTCTTATTTAAAATAAAAAACCCAGTAATTTTGCTCACCTTGCAAAACACTCGTTGGCCGAAGTTTTACATTATATACAGCCATATATCTATGTATATAGCCTATACATCAAAACTAAGAATTTTTTTGTGTGTGCAATGAAAGATTTTAAAAAGTGCTAATCCTACATGTCATGGATTAAAACTGTGCATCAAAAGATAATATTTCCGAGATATGATAGACGAAAGTGAATGAGTTAAGGAAACCATTTTGAGTGAACCAGGAAGTAGTTTATAGACCACAATGGATTGCATTTTACGTCATAGACACATCATGGCTGGATTGCTTGTCTTAATATAGAAGTGAACAACCTGACAGTTAAAATCATTTTTATTATACATGTATAGAAGGAGTTACAGCATTAATTTGGTGTAAAATATATGCACTGTAGATGGTGATGCTTAAGTCACGAGAGAATCATTGATGACGTAGACCTTCACAAGATAAAAATAGATTTTACTGAGTGAGGCTAGAATTGACATTCACAAATTAAAATAGGTTTTAATAAATTTAACTAGAATAGACCTTCACAAGAAGAGACAGATATAAGTGACGTATACTGGAATAGACCTTCACAAGAAGAGACAGATATAAGTGACGTATACTAGAATAGACCTTCACAAGAAGAGACAGATATAAGTGACGTATACTAGAATAGACCTTCACAAGAAGAGACAGATATAAGTGACGTATACTAGAATAGACCTTCACAAGAAGAGACAGATATAAGTGACATATACTAGAATAGACTCACAAGAAGAGACAGATATAAGTGACATATACTAGAATAGACCTTCACAAGAAGAGACAGATATAAGTGACGTATACTAGAATAGACCTTCACAAGAAGAGACAGATATAAGTGACGTATACTAGAATAGACCTTCACAAGAAGAGACAGATATAAGTGACGTATACTAGAATAGACCTTCACAAGAAGAGACAGATATAAGTGACGTATACTAGAATAGACCTTCACAAGAAGAGACAGATATAAGTGACATATACTAGAATAGACTCACAAGAAGAGACAGATATAAGTGACGTATACTAGAATAGACCTTCACAAGAAGAGACAGATATAAGTGACGTATACTAGTCATGAGGGTTCAGATAAACTAAAAAAATAAAGTAGACTTCCACACGAAGTCTCAGGTACAGCTTAATGATAGAGTAGACCCCATAGAAGTGTCAGGATGTAACTTCAGACCAGAGTAGATTCCATAGGAGGGTTAGGTTGTAACTTCAGACTAGATTAAACCACATACGACGGTTTGGATATAACTGAAGAAAACTAGGTAATAAGTTCTCCAACGCAGAGTATGCTAATAAACCTTCCATTTGTTTTGTCTATATTTGTCTGTCTGTGTGTTTATTAATGTATCTGCTTAATTGTTCCTTTGTATGCTTGTCTGATTATTTGTCAACTCGTTTATCTATCAGAATATATATGTATATACATAAAGGGTAACATGTAATAAAAACTAATGTACAAGTCTTAATGGTTAATTGTAATAATATTTTTTTTATTATTCACAAACTTCTAAAAGACTTAAAATTCACCACAATCAACACTTTTTGGAAGTCGGTTTATTTAACGTGTGGTTAGTCATAAAACAACATTATAGTCTTCCGCTCAATAACACGTGGGGAATAGATCTCTAGAGACCATTGGTGGGTAGGATCAAAATAGAATGGACACGCATGTGCCGTGACAAATTGAAAGTGCACAAGAAGTACTGCGTGTACATAGTGTACCGACCTAACCCCGATACTGTGTACCGACCTAACCCCGATACTGTGTACCGGTTGCCCCCATCACCTATACGGCACCGACTGCCCGACCTACGCTCATAACTTTCTATAGAAATCTTTCAACGGTAATAAATGGAATTCAAAGACCTGTGAAATTCCATACATACAAAACAAAACAACAAAAACTATAAAACAAGCGGAGCTTGACAAACTGAGAGCAGTGGGCAGATATGAGACTGATTCAATGTCAGGGCTGTACAATGTGTGAGTCGGGCAAACCATTAAATTATATAATTGGATCACTTTTTATGTAGTGTATACATTTTTTATCTAATTGAACACAAAGATCTAAAATATTTCTACTTTGATATTCTTTGTCAACACTTGCATCTATATACAGTGATAGTTATCCCTCCATATCTACATATATATATATATATATATATATATATATATATATACAATGACTCTTGTACACTGACAAAAAATAAATACATTGATATACATACATAGTGTTACGTACACACACTCAGACATATTCATTGCAAAAAAATAAAATAACCACATTCACTGTAAAATTTATAAAAAACTTTGACTTTTTTGTATATTTCTCTGTAGCTCTTGTGGACGAAATGTGAAACTTAATGTATTTGATAGACTCCATATATGAGTTACCAAGTAATGATTAATTCATAATAGAATTTTTTATTTTCTTAAAGTAGGACATTCTGAACACATCTACTGATGTAAATCACTGTAGGACATTTGAAACACATCTACTATTGCAAATGACTATATGACATTTTCAACGGATCTACCATTTTAAATCACTATAGGACATTTTAAACACATCTACTATTGTAAATGACTATAAGACATTTTAAACACATCTACTATTGTAAATGACTATAAGACATTTTAAACACGTCTACTTTTGTAAATAACTTTAGGACTTTTCCAACACATCTACTATTGTAAATCTCTGTAGGACTTTGGTTAAATTGGTTGAAGAAAGAAATAACTAATCCCCAATAGAGATTTAATTTATAAACAACAAAATTCTATAAACTCTTGAATAGAACCAGCGAGAACAAAACAATTTTTAAACTTTGAAGTCCAGTCTCGGGTTAGTCAATGGAGTGGGTACTGGGGGAGACGATGTGGAAAAATATCCTCATCGAAATAAAAGATTAAAGAAGTCATAGAATCGAGACACAAATACAGTACAAATGACGTTAGAGTAATTTCTTTGATCCATATTGGACATAGAGCTGTCAAGAGCGATACCACGTTATAGTATCGATACCAATTCAAAATAAAGCCGTGACTACTAATAATCGTTCGTTATTTTTTAACTAGTCAAAAAGCTTGCAAACACAAATGAAAGTCATGGCAGAACAGAAAGTAAATATTGCGAATTTCCTGGCAGAACAGAAAGTAAATGTTGCGAATTTCATGGCAGAACAGAAAGTAAATAGTGCGAATTTCATGGCAGAACAGAAAGTAAATGTTGCGACTTTCATGGCAGAGAAGAAAGTAAATATTGCGAATTTCCCTATGCACAATATTTATTTTCGTTCAGTTTTCCTGTTTAGCAAGATATTCTTTTTGTTATTCCATAATTTCAAGTATCAAAATAAAATGTTTTATAGCACAACCCCCAAATTTCATTACGGGATGTTTTGAAGCAGTTTTATTTGTTTAGCGATATCCTTAACTCCAATAATTTTAAATAAAAAACATATTTTTAATGCATTAAATGTGTTTAATACTTACTTTAGGCCTAGTCACAAAATGGTTCATTCCAATTACTTGCGTCATCAAAGTCGTCACCATAACCTTTACATTTTTTAAATAGATGGCGGATTGGTGCACCCTTCGATTTGCACTTTAGAATGTCCCTATCTTTTTAAATCAGGTAGAATTAAAACAAAATTAGCGCTAAAAGTGTTACCCATCCCCTAAAGACGCTAATGACAAATTAAAAAAAAACAAACTTTTATTTCACTTGCTGTGTCTGCACATCTTAAGCATAGACACATGTACACATATACACATGTACACATATACACATGTCCACATAGACAAATATACACATGTGCACATAGACACAAATACACATGTCCACATAGACGCAAATACACATGTACACATAGACATGTACACATATACACACATGTACAAATGTACACATAGACACAAATACAAATGTACACATTGACATAAATTCACATGTACACATAGAAACATAGACAAATGTACAGATAGACAAATAGACACATGTACCCATAGACACATATACACATAGACACATGTACACATAGACACATGTATACATAGACACATAGACACATAGACACATTGACACAAAGTCACATGTCCACATAGACACATATAAACATATACACATAGACACAAATACACATATACACATAGACACAAATACACATGTACACATAGACACAAATACGCATGTCCACATAGACACATATACACAGATGTACACATAGACACTTGTACACATGTCCACGTAGATACAAATAAAAATAAACACATAGACACAATAACACATGTCCACATAGACACATATAAACTTGTACACATAGACACATGTCCATATAGACACATATACACATGTCCACGTAGACACAAATAAAAATGTACACATAGACACAAATACACATGTCCACATAGACACAAATAAAAATGTACACATAGACACATATACACAGATGTACACATAGACACATGTACACATGTCCACGTAGACACAAATAAAAATGTCCACATAGACACAAATACACATGTCCACATAGACACAAATACAAATATACATATGTACATAAAGACATGTACACATATACACATGTACACATAGACACAAACTCAATTACATATGTACACATAGACACAAAAACACATGTACACATAGATACAGATACACATGAACACATATACACAAATACACATGTACACATAGACACAAATACAAATATACACATCGACACATAGACATATGTACACATAGACAAATAGACACATATACACATATATACACATGTACACATAGACACAAATACACATGTAAACATAGACAAATAGACACATGTACACATAGATACATATACACATGTACACATAGACACATATACACATGTACACATAGATACAGATACACATGTACATATGTACACATGTACACATAGACACAAATACACATGTACACATAGACACAAATACACATGTACACATGTATACATAGACACATAGACACATATACACATAGACAAATAGACACATATACACATAGACACATATAAACATGTACACATAGACACAAATACACATGTACATATAGACACAAATACACATGTACACATAGACACATAGACACATGTACACATAGACACATAGACACAAATACACATGTACACATAGACACATTTATACATGTACCCATAGACACATATACACATGTATACATATACACATAGACACATGTACAAATAGACTAATCTAAATATTTCCGCCAAAGATAGTGTTGACTTTGAAGTGTTCGTCAGGCAGTGAACAATGCTTGAGGGTTGCACCAAATATCTAAACAGACACCGGGCGTCGATACAAAAATGGTGAACCAATTAAAAAGACGTGAAAGCGAGGTGACTACAAGAGGGACTCCTTATTGAACAATTAAATAAATTGATCAAAACAGAGCATAGGTGTAATACTTGCAGCGGTATGAATGGTTAATGGAGGCCTTGAAAAATAATTATTCTGAAATATATATAAAGCATCTGCCCTAACTAGAATAGAACTTTTAGTGTTGTCGTTAGGGTTGAAAAGGTTTTACTTACTTACTTTTTAGGATAAAGTAATGATGTCAGGGTAGGAGCAAGTAATTTGGCATGGGTAGGAGCAAGTAATTATGTCTGGGTAGGAGCAAATCATGAGGCATGGGTAGGAGCAAATAATGAGGAATGGGAAGGAGCAAATCATGAGGCATGGGTAGGAGCAAATAATGAGGCCTAGATAGGAGCAAGTAATGAGGCCTGGGAAGGAGCAAATAATGATGTCTGGGTAGCAGCAAGTATTGATGTCTGGGAAGGAGCATGTAATGATGTCTGGGTAGCAGCAAGTAATGATGTCTTGGTAGGAGCAAGTAATGATGCCTGGGAAGCAGCAAATATTGATGTCAGGGTAGGAGCAAGTAATGATGTCTGTGTAGCAGCAAGTAATGAGGCCTGGGAAGGAACAAGTAATGAGGCCTGGGTAGCAGCAAATATTGATGTCTGGGTAGGAGCAAGTAATGATGTCTGGGTAGAAGCAAATAATGAGGCATGGGTAGCAGCAAATATTGATGTCAGGGTAGGAGCAAGTAATGATGTCTGTGTAGCAGCAAGTAATAAGGCCTGGGAAGGAGCAAGTAATGAGGCCTGGGTAGCAGCAAATATTGATGTCTGGGTAGGAGCAAGTAATGATGTCTGGGTAGAAGCAAATAATGAGGCATGGGTAGGAGCAAATAAAGATCTCTGGATAGGAGCAAGTAATGATGTCTGGGTAGAAGCAAATAATGAGGCATGGGTAGGAGCAAGTAAAGATGTCTGGGTAGGAGTAAGTAATGATGTCTGGGTAGGAGCAAGTAACGATGTCTGGGTAGAAGCAAATAATGAGGCATGGGTAGGAGCAAGTAATGATGTCTGGGTAGGAGCAAGTAATGATGTCTGGGTAGGAGCAAGTAATGATGTCTGGGTAGGAGCAAATAATGAGGCCTAGGTAGCAGCAAATAATGAGGCCTGGGTAGAAGCAAATAATGAGGCATTGGTAGTAGCAAGTAATGATATCAGGGTAGGAGCAAAGAATGAGGCATGGATCGTAGCAAATAATGAGGCTTGGGTAGGAGCAAGTAATGAGGCCTGGGTAGGAGCAAGTAATGAGGCCTGGGTAGGAGCAAGTAATGATGTCTGGGTAGCAGCAAGTAATGATGTCTGGGTAGGAGCAAGTAATGATGTCTGGGTAGGAGCAAATAATGAGGCCTGGTTAGGATCAAGTAATGATGTCTGGGTAGGAGCAAGTAATGATGTCTGCGTAGGAGCAAGTAATGATGTCTGGGTAGAAGCAAGTAATGAGGCCTGTGTAGGAGCGAATAATGAGGCCTGGGTATAAGCAAGTAATGAGGCCTAGGAGCAAGTAATTAGGCCGTATAAGAAATGTGCCAGATAAGACAACTATGAAAGAATATAGATTTAGTATACTTTATAGTTTATTTAAATGTTATACATATGATTGTTTAGTTGACTATTTCCAAGGGGTGGTAAATTCATTGTTTGTACTAATAGGTTTACATAAAAAATATTAAAGTAACAGTTTGTATTAAAATAAACCAATAGTAAACACACATTCTTTAAGCCAAGATCATACAAATACTTCTTGTATCATACAAATACTTCTTGTATCATACAAATACTTCTTGTATCATACAAATACTTCTTGTATCATATAAATACTTCTTGTATCATACAAATACTTCTTGTATCATACAAATACTTCTTGTATCATACAAATACTTCTTGTATCATACAAATTATTTTTGTATCATACAAATACTTCTTGTATCAACTACATACAAGTGTGAGCCCCCGTTTTACTTTTTTCAAATAGTTAGTTTTGTTCTCACACAAAAGAGATGGAGTTAGACGTGATGCTGTATTAAATGATCAAATATTTGTAGATTTATTTTGAAAAAACAACAACAAAAAACAAACAAGTCTTTAAAGAAAACACAAATGTAGAAATGAAACTCACCCTAGGCCGCTCAAAAAACATTCACCATAGTCCGCTCAAATGACACTCACCCTAGGCCGCTCAAATGACACTCACCCTAGGCCCCTCAAATAACACTCACCCTAGGCCGATCAAATGACACTCACCCTAGGCCGCTCAAATAACACTCACCCTAGGCCCCTCAAATGACACTCACCCTAGGCCGCTCAAATGACACTCACCCTAGGCCCCTCAAATGACACTCACCATAGGCCCCTCAAATGACACTCACCCTAGGCCGCTCAAATAACACTCACCCTAGGCCGCTCAAATAACACTCACCCTAGGCCGTTCAAATAACACTCACCCTAGGCCGCTCAAATGACACTCACCCTAGGCCCCTCAAATAACACTCACCATAGGCCCCTCAAATGACACTCACCCTAGGCCGCTCAAATAACACTCACCCTAGGCTCCTCAAATAACACTAACCCTAGGCCCCTCAAATGACACTCACCCTAGGCCCCTCAAATGACAAATCCCTATGCCACTCAAATAACACTCACCCTAGGCCCCTCAAATGACACAACCCTATTATAGAACTAATATATTTTGAACCGATATATTATTGAACTAACAAGGCGTAATATGGTCAATGAACCCAAGTAGACAATTGTGAGGGTCAGTTGAAGGTAACTGATATGGTTTCTTCTCTCATCGTTACAACGGCCAACGTCATTTATCGTTGCCAGACAAACTAACGGGTCATTTACAGTAGGTCAACAAATTATCAGTCATTTCGTGAGTCATGTCATTTGCATTCTCTGACATTGACTTCTTTCATCATTGGTCCAATGTGTGTCAATAGAATGAGTGGAAGTTAAGATGGTAATTAGGTGACACAGTAATGTAGGCATACAGAAGTTGGTTGTTGTGGCCTATCAACAATTACTTGTTAACTATACAACATTTTGCTTTGGTGGTCTGTCTAGAATCAATTAACTATACATCGGTTGGTTTTTAAGGCCTATCAGAAAACTATACTTTAGTTTTAGAAAATGGTGTTGTGGTCGGTTGTAAATAAACCAGGAACTGTATTTGTTGATGATACAAACAATATGTCTGTGTTAAATTTGTGTCATACATTATTATGAAATGATAAACCACAGAATGATATGGGTGTCTGTGTTAAATTAAATTTGTGTCATACATTATTATGAAATGATAAGCCACAGAATGATATGGATGTCTGTGTTAAATTTGTGTCATACATTATTATGAAATGATAAGCCACAGAATGATATGGATGTCAGTGTTAAATTTGTGTCATACATTATTATGAAATGATAAGCCACAGAATGATATGGATGTCTGTGTTAAATTTGTTTTATACATTATTATGAAATGATAAGCCACAGAATGATATGGATGTCTGTGTTAAATTTGTGTCATACATTATTATGAAATGATAAGCCACAGAATGATATGGATGTCTGTGTTAAATTTGTGTCATACATTATAATGAAATGATAAGCCACAGAATGATATGGATGTCTGTGTTAAATTTGTGTCATAAATTATTATGAAATGATAAGCCACAGAATGATATGGATGTCTAATTAAAAGAAAACTACTCTAAATACTAATTTTCTATCAATCTATAATTGTAAACTTTTATTGTATCAAGTAGATAGATAGATAGATAGATAGATAGATAGATAGATAGATAGATAGATAGATAGATAGATAGATAGATAGATAGATAGATAGATAGATAGATAGATAGATAGATAGATAGATAGATAGATAGATAGATAGATAGATAGATAGATAGATAGATAGATAGCAACTGACAAATCATTCATGAAGAAACGCTTAGTTAAGGAAACCCAATACTCGATTATCTGTAGTATATCAAAGTATCGACTCTGGAACGTCTCAATTTCATCACGAATCTGACTTTTCCCTCGTCACTTGATCCGCTTTCAACTGCTAATCGGACTTGGTCATGCTACATAGCACTTAAGGAAAGCTGACGAGGCGGCACTGAAAGCAATAAAGAAAAAGAATTATCGGATATTAAACGCCGACTCAATACAACATTCTAACTTCAATACAACATTCTAACTTTTAAAAAAAAAAAGTTTTATTCACAGCCCGATAGCGCCTGCTGCCCCTTTAACCCTACATACTATGGTCGAGCCCTCTTCGCACCCCTCCCCTTCCCTTACTTCACGAACGACTAACCAACCAGCCATTAAAATGTTCATTCATGTTGAATTTTTTCTCTCACTTTTGATAATATAGTATCGTGATTTTAAAATGTGTTTATATAAATAAGGCAGGGTGGGGTTACAAGGGTGGGGGTTGCAGGGGTGGGGTATATAGATGGGAAGGGGTACAGGGGTTGTAAGATAGAAAGAAACATATCTGAGATATTTATTTTTACAATATTGTGTTTATGTCTGCTGGATGAATGTCTGCTATTTGTATGTATATATTACTGTATGCAGGTATATCCACCATGTATGTATGTCTGCTATTTGTATGTATATATTACTGTATGCAGGTATATCCACCATGTATGTATGTCTGCTATTTGTATGTATATATTACTGTATGCAGGTATATCCACCATGTATGTATGTCTGCTATTTGTATGTATATATTACTGTATGCAGGTATATCCACCATGTATGTATGTCTGCTATTTGTATGTCTACTTATGTTTGTTAATGTACTGTATGTATATGTTCTATAAGTATGTGTCTTGTGTAATGTCTCCTGTATGTATGTCTACTATATGTATATGTTCTATAAGTATGTGTTCTGTGTAATGTCTCCTGTATGTATGTCTACTATATGTATATGTTCTATAAGTATGTGTTCTGTGTAATGTCTCCTGTATGTATGTCTACTATATGTATATGTTCTATAAGTATGTGTCTTGTGTAATGTCTCCTGTATGTATGTCTACTATATGTATATGTTCTATAAGTATGTATGTTTGCGTACTGTGTGTATGTTTATCAATGGTATGTTTGTTTTTCCTTGTTTTTTGTGTATTGCGTATGTAGAATATATGTGTATCCCTATTTGTGTATGTGTGAACTGTATTTGTGTTTGCCCCTGTTACGTTGAACAAAATCTACTTAATGATCTGAGACGAGGTTAGAGTGGGCGTGTATTAGACAGACACGAGGTTAGAGTGGGCGTGTATTAGACAGACACAGGAATGCACTGAATGCTCCCTGCCTGCATACAATAAACTGTGGGGAAATCCCTCTACGTAGAGTAAAAATCGTATGAAATAAAAGAGTTGAGAGTTCGACGATATAGATTATAGATGTATATAGATGTATATAGATTATATAGATGTATATAGATTATATAGATGTATATAGATGAATATAGATGTATATAGATTATATAGATGTATATAGATGTATATATATATATATGTATATAGATGTATGTAGATGTATACAGATGTATATATATGTATATAGATGTATATAGATGTATATAGATGTATATAGATGTATATAGATGTATATATAGATTGTATAGATGTATATAGATGTATATAGATGTATACAGATGTATATATAGATGTATATAGATGTATATAGATGTATATAGATGTATATAGATGTCTATGGTACTACTGACAATCCCCAACTCAATGTTATTGTTTGGAGATAATATGATGTCATGCGTGTGAGACAGCGAGATACCAAGACAATCTCTGGGACATTTATTGGGTTTAACCCAGTATACCGTGAACAATCAATGTAGAACTAAAGGCCACCAGTACACCGTGAACAATCAATATAGAACTAAAGGCCACCGTGAACAATCAATGTAGAACTAAAGGCCAATACTTTAAAATGTAATGGGTCTATTATAGTGGAGCGTGTCATGGTGGGGTATATGTGAGGGTGGATTGTATAATAGATGGACATATGATGGTGAAATTAATAATAGATGGACATATGATGATGAATCAATAATGGATGGACAATTGATAGTGAATCGTATAGGGCTGTACCGGAATCCGATTCCGGTTCCTGTTGGCCGGATTCCGGCAGTTTTAACAAATCCTGCTCCGGATTCCGGTTCCGGTTAAAATGTGCCGGATTTATGCCGGATTTCTTTGTTGTTTGAAATTTGTAAGAAATTTTTTTAGCGCAACGTAATTTTGAAATATTTAGCGCTATACAATTAAATTAAACAATAACTTCCTTTGCTTTTTGAAAACTACAATAATCGCCGATCGCTTTTAGTTCTATATGTAAGTACAATTATATAAAAGGAAGATTTGAATCGTATTTAGTCTAGTACAGGGTTCGGCAACTCTGCGTCTCGCGAGCCACATGCGGCTCTTTCTATGTCAACAAGTTGCGCTCTTTCGCCGTCAAATTGCGGCCTAATCAAATACCATATTGGAACTACAATTTTAGTGACTCTTTAAAAATTGAGAAAATTGTGGAAATTATAACTTTAGGCTCTTCCGTCTCAAAAGGTTGCCGACCCTCTGGCTCAGCAATACGACACCTTATCTTCCGCTACTTTTGATTCCGTGTTTTCTATAAACTTTATATTCAGCTATCAAAGTTTAACTTTAAAGAGCAGACAACGATCTATTTTTGGGTGTTTACAGTTTAAAAATAGTTCAATAATTTATTTTCTGCACATTTTTTAATTTAGTGATTTTGTCACGATTCGGATAAAATTCCTCGCATATTTAGATAAATAACTTGAAGATACATTTTTAATTCTGGAGGTCACCGACAAGTTCACATACCTGGGCTCCACCGTCACCAACAGTTTGTCCCTGGATGACGAGATCGACCAGAGGCTTGCCAAAGCAACCAGCGTCATGGCCAGACTAAGCAAACGAGTGTATGGTCCAACAACAAATTGACTGAACACCAAGTTCAAGGTATACCAGGCATGTGTTCTAGCACTCTACTGTATGGCAGCGAAAAACCTGGACTACCTATACTAAACAGGAAAATCTTCTCGAGAGCTTCCACCTCCGCTGCCGCCGATGCATTCTTGTCATCAGATGGCAAGACAAAAATCACCAACACTGCTATACTCAAACAAGCCAACTCACTGAGCATACATCTCCTCTTCTGTGCCAAAGACGTCCTATATGGCGAGCTTGCCACAGGGCATCGCCCCGTTGGTCGCCCGCAACTGCGATTCAAGGATGTCTGCAAATCCATGACTCTCAAATTGACCGGCATCAGCTCGACGGGATTGGGAACAGCTCGCCGACGACTGGAGTGGTTGGCGACAGGTTGTTCATTAAAGGCCTCCTTAATGGTGAACAATTAAGGAACCAAAAAGCAGGAGACCAAAAGACAGAGAAGGAAGATCGCACGGTAGAAACAGGCCCTCGGATCCTCCATCCAGCTTCATTTGTGGCCACTGCGGAAGAGTCTGTCAGTCAGTCCAGGATCGGTCTGCTGAGCCATTCAAGAACCTGCTCTTCAAAACACGACTAGATGACTAACCTAGAGCGCTACCGTCATCTTTCGAGATGGACAGTTTGCTCAATACTACTACATTTTTTATTGAACATTAAAGTGATATTTAGATTTGAGATGCATTTTAATTTGCGTTTTTATGGGAAATAGTCGGATAATGGTTTAAATGAAAGTATGAATGAAATAACACGGTTCGGTGACGTCACTATAGAAAAACTAAAGACAAATACGCTATCGGGTGGTGCCACAGTATATATATATATATATATATATATATATATATATATATATATAAATTAATCATTTATTAATAAACATGTTTATTATACTTTCTAAGATATGTTACCCATTTCTTTGTTTGATTCAAATTGATTGTAATAGAAATCAAGTTAAATTAGGTACAGCTTTATTAAAATAAATTTTTAAAACGATGAACCTGTTATTTTGACAGAGTTATCTTTCTTAATTCAAGATTGGGAAGGGGTTTTAGCCACAGTCTTCAAGATCTAAATGGTTAATACTGTTTTTTGCTATCTAGAACTTAAAACCAAATTTTTATTCTATTTTTTCATTCTTATATCTTTTTTATGTTAGGCGAGAAATTACTAATTTGTTCGGAAAAATTACTATTTAATTCGTTAAAATCCGGTTCTCGTTCCGATTCCGGCAGGATTCAAATATTAAATCCGATTCCGGTTCCGATCCTGCAGGATCTAAAAATTACAATCCGGTACAGCCCTAGAATATATGACGGAGGGACATACGACTGTAGATTGTGGCGATGATGAAACATATAATGGTGAATTGTATGATGGACGGACATATTATAGTGCATTGTACAATGGAGGGTCATATGATGGGGAATTGTATGATGGAGAGGTATATAATGGTGTAATGTATGATGATCATATGATTGTGAAATATATGATTTTGGACTGTAACGATATATGAGTATAAGGTGGTAGGTTGTACGATAGAGGATCATAAGGATGGGGGGATTGTGGTAATGAAGTATATTATCATGCAATGTAATATGGAGATCAAATAACGTTTGTTTGTATGATGGGAGATTCTTTTTGGGTGGAGAGGCATATGATAATGGATTGTATGATATACGGGCTTATGATGGTGGGATTGTAGTAAAGTGGATTGTATGATGATGAATTTTTTGATGGTGGATTGTTTTATAATATAATGTATATTGGTGGATCATATGATGGTTGATTGTATGTCAATTGTGAACTGGTTTATGCAGGGGCATATGATGGTGAATGGTGGTATAATATGGTGTATTGTATGAAGCCCATGTGATGTTTAATTGTATGGTTAGGGGGATTTTAAGATAGAGTTACATATGATGGCGGATTGTATGAAAGTGAATTATATGAGGGGCCGTCCATAAAGCAACGTCACGTCTCGAAGGGGGGTATAAGAAAGTGGGACAGCTTGTGGTTAGGGGGGAGGGGGTCAGGCCGTAAGTGTGACGTCACATTTTTAAAATATATTTTTAATTTTCTTTCTAATTTAATTTCTTTTTTATTTTTATATTAAAAAACTTAATAGTTTTAAAAATAATTTTCAAAAAATTTTGTGCAACACTCGAATTAGTTTTATGTCAAAACAGTATGAAAATGGTATATCTTTTCAATGTGTTGTTCACCCTCATGCGAGGTAGGAGCGCTACGATATACTGTTGCGAAGCATTGTTTTATGTAGTAACCTTATCGAAAGTGTTATTATTTCTTTGTTGTTAATTGCCGTATAATTTTATCACTGATCAAGAAATTTGGAATTTGTATTATAATACAAAAAAAAGTAATTGAAGTTGCAATCCATCACTTCGCTAAAATAATCTTGATGCCCTATTCCTTGCAACTAATGCACCAGGAAGAAATGCTTAGTAATCGCGAGGAACGTCAATAATGGCTCCATTTAGCATAGAATTGTCTGGTGTCATATTGCCAAATGAACATTATGGGAGTCACTTTGATTCGCAGGGGAGAACAATGTGAAATGAGGATTTGGAAAGAACAAACTTTAAGTGTTGCAGGTGAAACTTTAGCTGAAATCTGGTCGCATGTGATTGTTGACCAATTTCCAACAGTTGCAGAATATATCAACCCTGAGAAATCTGAATTGGATGCAGCAGGACTGATGTCGAAGGATAAGGAATGGTTTGACCATCATGTTCGCACCAGCCAATACTTCACTCAAATTGTGAAATGTCAGGACATAAAATGTTGCGCAAAGTACGGAGCTCTTTTTCAACGTTTTACCCTTGAGATTATTTCCTCCTTCAAATCCAACTCCAACCAACCAAACAACGTGATGGACTCAGAGCTTCAGAAAGACAGATGCAGATGCTCATAAATTTCCTTCATTGTTTGTGGCACAAATTCTCAAATTTGATGACATTATGCCAAGATCAACAGAGTTTTTAAAGTGCAACCATATGATCTGTATTGTCCATCTTTGCAGATCAGCTACATGATCGAATTTGCAAAGTGTGTCACTTATACTTTGCCTCACTAACAATGTTGAAGAAACATACAGGATAACACAGAGCTCGTCGCAGGAGAATGTAAAAAAGTAAGTTCCCTTAGGCCCTATAGGGCCATCGGGGCAGATGAAGTGTAGAATTCATCTGTTTCTATAACCTCGGCATATGAAGGGATTGTGTGGTTTGCACAACGCCTAGCCGCCTTTACTCCCCCAACATAAAGTCAGGTACCCATTTAAAACTGGGTGGAATTGGGGACTTTCACCAGGACCTGAAAAAGTCCTAAGATTCTCACCGAGATTCGAACCCGGGACCCTCCGGTCGACAGTCAAGCGCTCTACACCGCTCGACCACCCGTCACCTAAGAGAATGTGCCAACCCCAAATTTTCCAGAATCAACTCAGATAAAATGCATCCGTCCTCCTTTGAGAATCGCTGCTAGAAGGCAAAGAGAACTCATGGCAATTATTGGCAGAATGGAAAATGCACATTCAGAGGATGTTGAGTGGCTAGATGAGGATGAAGTTGATCTGTCTGCAATTAATCTTCCAGGAAACGATGAGGGGGAAAGATTTATGTCAGTCGTAACTATAGATGAACAGTTGAACACTTATCTTCACAATGGATGGATGATTTCTAGTGATTTTTTAAAAATAAAACATAATTCACAGGCTTACTATAAACATATTCAATATAGGCACCAGAGCTGCTCACATAACTTGTCAATCTAGTCCTTTTTTTAGTCGCATTGTTTTGTTGCCATTTTTATTATTTAATCACTGGTTGAGGTCAAGTTTCGCTAATCTACTTCTTATCATGTGTCAATAGAATGCATAATCGGAAGATTATCTCAAAGTTGACCCCACTCATTGTAAATGAATAGTTAGCAGAAAAATGATGTTTATTATATAATTTTCAAGTCTAATTTTTGCATTTTTTTCAAATTCAATTGATTGAGTTACTGTTTCAAAGAATAACTGATACTACTGTTGACAATTGGTTATTCTACTATTAAAGTCATTTAATAATCTGATAGTTCTTTTAATATTTATATTTTAAGGCAGTTTAATAGTGAAGTGCGATTTAAGTTTTCGATTAAATTTTAATTAGCTGTTAATGAAAAAAATTTTCAAAAGTGTGACGTACTTTGGGGGGGGGGGGGTCAAAAATCGTCAAAAATAGCGTGACGTACTTTATGGACGGCCCCTGATGGTGGATTGTATGGCAGTGGATTATATGATAGTGGTGTGTATGATAATAAATTGTATGAAAAGTACCCATTATAGTTTACCGAATTTGTATTAGCTATAGATTATCCAGATTTAGGTACATTTACAATTGTCGAATTGCTTTAAAAATTTCTTTTTGTATAAAGATTGTATACAGAATGATTTGATTGTTGCTTTGAACCCAAAAAAGTCTATATTGTTTTATACTTTTATTATTTAAAATCAGTTATATGATGTAATTATAAAAATATAATTCCTAGGTAAAAAATCAAAACAACTTGTTCACAAAAAAATTTGTTAATTTAAAAAAAAAACGTAATAAATGTCATTTAATCATTTTTTAATTTTAGATTTTTGAATAAAAACCCAAAATTTTAGTGTTGGTGTAATGGACAATGTCCATTGACTCATTGTGTATATAAATTTATACATATTCTATAATCTTTACTTCACAATCAGACTATTCATTTCTCAAATCAGATCCTTCACTTTACAAATAAAATGTTCGCAAAAATTTCCTTCCAAACTTGAACACAACCACTACCTTCTGTCACACACAACCACTACCTTCTGTCACACACAACCACTACCTTCTGTCACACACAACCACTACCTTCTGTCACACACAACCACTACCTTCTGTCACACACATCAACTACCTTCTGTCACACACAACCACTACCTTCTGTCACACACAACCACTACCTTCTGTCACACACAACCACTACCTTCTGTCACACACAACCACTACCTTCTGTCACACACATCAACTACCTTCTGTCACACACAACCACTACCTTCTGTCACACACAACCACTACCTTCTGTCACACACAACCACTACCTTCTGTCACACAAAACCACTACCTTCTGTCACACACAGCAACTAATCTTCTTCTATCACACCGTAAAGACATACATCTTTTAAAGTACCAGAGACATTACCCCATACATTGTACTACGTTTATCAGAGAGAATGTCATCTGATCAAATTGATGCTCAATAGAGATTTATATTTTCCATCACAAATTTTAAGACATAGACCAATAAAAACTGCCTGGGTGTACATGATGGAAAGATTTCATTTAAAAGATTGTTTGTGTTAATACTTATAAATAATAGAAAAAGGCACATTTTTAAAACGCTACAAAAGTTTTATTTAGTATTTTTGTAAGTCTGGAATACAAGTCAACATACTTCAACATTAGAAACCAAAGGAAGTAGTCTTTTGGCTAAAATAAAATTGTAGACACTATAATGGATCTTAACCTTGTCTATGAGACATACCATGATCTGTGCAGAAAAGATCATCGGGGTCTCCTGGCCAGGATAAAAAAACATTTTTGCGACTATGGTCGTACTGTAGTCAATTAGGATAATCCGAGATTATACTATTCACTGCTGGCGGTGGTGGTGGGTGTGGTCGGCACACAACACCCTTCCACTTTGTCTCACTAAAGCGCTCTGTCGCAGCCTGCCATTTCTGGCAGTGGGGTTAGGCACATTACACCCTCCTCTCTGTCCGTGTCGCGGGATAAACCAATGCCTTGCCGATCGGCAGTACAGACATTCCTGCTAGTCTGGCCATTTTGGGAAAGTGTTAAAAGCCTTTTATTTTGCCTTGCCGGCAGGAGTATCTGATACTCTCACCCTGCCGCTCTGTAGGCATGGCAGACATGCATTAGCATCGCCTATGTAGCTAGTGTAGTTGGCCTGCTTTACTCTGTCATGCTAGCAGTGACTGATAAAAGAAAGGTACTAACCGCTGTATCCATCAGATTTTAATTACAACTGCTAGATGACTGCTAGATGACTGCTAGATGACTGCTAGATGACTGTCTCAACGACTGAAGAGATTAAACAACAAATACACAATGAGATGGTTGCCAGTTGTTCTAATGAGATGGTTGCCAGTTGTTCTAATGAGATGGTTGCCAGTTGTTCTAATGAGATGGTTGCCAGTTGTTCTAATGAGATGGTTGCCAATTATTCTAATGAGATGGTTGCCAGTTGTTCTAATGAGATGGTTGCCAGATGTTTTAATGAGATGCCAATTCTTCTAATGAGATGGTTGCCAGTTCTTCTAATGTAAATAATGCTTTCATGTGTTCTCACTTTACTAAGCACACAGTCTAACAATTTGATTTTCTAAACACGTGAATCCAAAAACATGTTTCTTTAAAGACGGGACAGGTCTGGCTATCATCCATTTTACTCATTTCAACTGAAAGTAAATTAATCTAGGAGATGATATTTGAAGATGTTATACTTGATTATATTTGAAGATGTTATACTTGATTATATTTGAAGATGTTATACTTGATTATATTTGAAGATGTTATACTTGATTATATTTGAAGATGTTATACTTGATTATATTTGAAGATGTTATACATGATTATATTTGAAGATGTTATACTTGATTATATTTGAAGATGTTATACTTGATTATATTTGAAGATGTTATACATGATTATATTTGAAGATGTTATACTTGATTATATTTGAAGATGTTATACTTGATTATATTTGAAGATGTTATACTTGATTATATTTGAAGATGTTATACTTGATTATATTTGAAGATGTTATACTTGATTATATTTGAAGATGTTATTCTTGATAACATTTAAATATGTTTATAAAAGTCTAAATACAATCGTCTAAATTAAATAGTTTAACTATAATCATCTAAATATAAACGACTAACTATAATCTTCTCACTATAATCATCTAAATATAATCATCTAACTATAATCATCTAACTATAATCATCTAACTATAATCATCTAATTATAAACATCTAACTATAATCATCTAACTATAATCATCTAAATGTAATCCTCTAACTATAATCATCTAACTATAAACGACTAACTATAATCATCTAACTATGATCATCTAACTATAATCATCTAAATATAAACGACTAACTATAATCTTCTCACTATAATCATCTAAATATAATCATCTAACTATAATCATCTAACTATAATCATCTAACTATAATCATCTAATTATAAACATCTAACTATAATCATCTAACTATAATCATCTAAATGTAATCCTCTAACTATAATCATCTAACTATAAACGACTAACTATAATCATCTAACTATGATCATCTAACTATAATCATCTAAATATAATCCTCTAACTATAATCATCTAACTATAAACGACTAACTATAATCATCTAACTATAATCATCTAACTATAATCATCTAATTATAATCATCTAATTATAATCATCTAATTTAGATAATTTAACTATAATATTTTATATAAAAAAAGTCATAGCTAACTACAACAAAGTTTACAAAAATTGAAACCAATATTTTTTGGATATTTTTTATAATTTCTGTTGGTAGGGGGGGGGCATATGGTCAGGGCCCTAGTCATAGTACCTACAGTGCCTATAATATATGACGGTCCGGGAAAAAAATATGAACAACAAATGAGACCACTGGCTGCTGTATACCACAGTTGAACTGAACCCGCCAGGATCAATGACTAACAAATTGGAATCATTCCAAACTCATTTCTGGCATCCAGGAGTCAAAGGGCGGCAACCCTCAAGGGCGTCATAAGACAACCACTAGAAAAAAAAATTCTGTCTCGATTCTCCATCTTGTTATTCCGGGATTTTCGACAGACTTTTGTCCTATCCTCAATTTCTAATGTCGCTCAGCAGTCAATGACTGGCGAGATAAGTCCAGGGATACAAGCAATTGTCCAACTTAATTTGTTCCTTCTCTTAGGGACATTTTGAATGAAAACAACGTAACAGGGGAAAAAATACCGTGAACAAAAGCAATTTGATCCATAAAAAGCCAATTATTTCAAAACAATCCGCTACTAAGAGAATGTGTGTGGGGGGGGGGGGGGGGGAGAATAACTAATGTGTGAAAATGAACAAGGTCAAGGGTAGTGGTACACGGCTGAAGAGTGATTGGCCCTGTACTAACCACGTCAACTCGCGGCGTAGCGTTTGCAACCAATGGCGACAGAGATAACATAAAAACTGTTAAGCCCCTCCTTTTTATCTGGCCACCTTAACCCCGCCCTGTTTTTCCATAAGAGGTCGAATAATCCTTGACAGTTTAGATTCTTGCTTCAATCAAATATTTCAAGCCAGTATCTCTTTTCCTGATTTTGTTCTGTCATTTAAATTTGAGTTTTATTATTGCGTGTTTTGGATAATCTAAATTATTTTTAAATATTTAATTTGATTTTCGCGAAATTTCGATATGGCAGCAAAATGAACTAATATAAATATAATGCTCTGCATCAGAGTTGAACACTGAAATTGTGGAACTATTGGAACTATTGGACTCTTGTCAAATTAAGTGAAACGTCTGACATCTAACTAATGATACATGGTGTCTGCTATATGATACTGAGTAGATCTGAATATTTCTTCCCGCGGAATTATTCGTGTGAGTAGATATATATATATATATATATATATATATATATATATATATATATTTATATATATATATAAATATATATATATATTAAATTGACGGACATAGGTTAAAGGTCATTGAAGGGATAACTCTAAATGTAAACACTATAAAACTATCACTTGTATCAGTATTGAGGATAGATCGCAAGTTTTCATTTCGTGGCAGTCTATGTAAGTGAATATAATTTTTAAAATAAAGTTTTACATCCAAAATAAAATAGACTTTTCTTTCACTTATCTTTACATGTTCCCTCAAGCTTTATCTGATCTGTAGGATGTTACAATATGTAAATAGTTTTGTCTGATAGTGGAGGTAAAGTAAAACAAGGTAATGGGGATATAGCAATTATTATCAACTTTATTTCTTCTATCTCTTGACAGACGTTTGAAGTATCTGTTTCCTCAACTTGTAGCCAATGGACGTGATGTCCTGCTGAACAAAAATACTGACAGTCTCCTCAACTAGTAGATAGGACATGATGTCCTGCTGAACAACAATACTGACAGTCTCCTCAACTAGTAGATAGGACATGATGTCCTGCTGAACAACAATACTGACAGTCTCCTACCAGTGGCCAGTAACTATAACAAGTCTATCATTGACTACATTGCCCGCTGTAGTCACCTCAGAAATAATTATGGACGTAGGAACTAGTTTCCGCCATCAACACACCCACCTTGGTATTCATCACATTCATCGCTACAATCTGGAGACCGGCCCGACCTCCATGGCTAGAGATTTCATCATCATGCCACCACCCACCCTCAGCACTCAGGTATTGTCACCTGATAAAAAACATTGTCCGTCTTCGTGTTTTGATCAGGGAACATTGTCCTCAAATGGGATGAAAAACACAGACACGGACATAGCAGAACACAACCGTAGTACGGACATAGCAGAACACAACCGTAGTACGGACATAGCAGAACACAACCGTAGTACGGACATAGCAGAACACAACCGTAGTACGGACAGCGGCCTGAACGACACACTGGATACCTCAGAGAGTGCTGTCATTACTTCAGACGATGACATCACAAAACAGTACGATGATGACGATATCAGGGTTTCTTCAAATGACGATGATGACTGCATGAAGAGCTATGACGTCATGAGTGACGGGGATGACACAGATCACAAACATCATAAGTTACATCATGGTTCCATAGATACCAGAGGTAAGTCTCACTGTCACATCATTATCTCCCTCCTCTACATATAGTTTCATTTTTTTTTTTTATTTCGGAATAAGTTTCATAGAGGTAATACGTTACACTGTTTAATGTGTCAATATCACTGACACAGAGGTAATACGTTACACTGTTTAATGTGTCAATATCACTGACACAGAGGTAATACGTTACACTGTTTAATGTGTCAATATCACTGACATAGAGGTAATACGTTACACTGTTTAATATGTCAATATCACTGACACAGAAGTAATACGTTACACTGTTTAATGTGTCAATATCACTGACACAGAAGTAATACGTTACACTGTTTAATGTGTCAATATCACAGACACAGAAGTAATACGTTACACTGTTTAATGTGTCAGTATCACTAAAATCACAATCTGACTATCCACTAGAGTGAATAGATTAACAAAAGTAAGTTGCACGCACACGGATGGACTGCTGCCCCATTCCATTCCAAGAAATCATAATGTCTTCCGACTGATACAAAGTAAATGCCAACCTGGGAGAACCACCCGCCCTGCCCCATCATATATACGTCAGAAACCAATATCATATTTACATGTACACAATTGTGCAAAAATAAAAACAGCAGACATTTTGTTTCATAATATCGTGAACATATTACACATAAACAAACTTCATAGGCAGCAGAAATATTCATGATTTATTTTTTACAAGGCAGTTGTAATTTAAAGCTTGTGCTCTATAATTATATTATTTAAAATTATCTATCTATCTATCTATCTATCTATCTATCTATCTATCTATCTATCTATCTATCTATCTATCTATCTATCTATCTATCTATCTATCTATCTATCTATCTATCTATCTATCTATCTATCTATCTATCTATCTATCTATCTATCTATCTATCTCTCTCTCTCTCTATATATATATATATATATATATATATTTGTATATTATTTTTTGTATAGATAGTTTATTTCTCATGGTATTTAACATATAGATAGTAAAGGGCTCAACACATACTTTGTAAAGTATTGAAAATATAGTTTGCAAAATATTATATTGTAAATTATTTTGCATATATTTTGTAAAGTGATTATAGTTTGTAAAGGGTTCAACATATAGTTTGAATACTATTCATTATATAGTTTGTACAGTATTCAACACATATTTTGTAAATAAGAACATCCTAAAATCTTCAATAATTTAGTCAGAATAATAAAAGTAAGTTAATATTAGTGACTATCAAACTGTCAAGTAATTAAAGATGAATGAATCACTTCACTGAGTCAATGAATTGAGGAGTGCAGTTGAATTATGACCAAACTTTGCATGACACACCCCTGTTTGTTTATACCTCACCATCATGTTACATTGTTTTTATGTTATACTGTATATAGTTCATGAGATTGATTCATTATTCTCAATGCAACATTTACTACAGTGACCGACATGTTCAGATTGATGTACACTGAAAGTAACAAATGATCTAGGCCACTCTGGTAAAGAAATATGTACACATCTACAATAATACACATCTACAGACGTACAGTTGTACACATCTACAGACGTACAGTTGTACACATCTACAGACGTACAGTTGTACACATCTACAGACGTACAGTTGTACACATCTACAGACGTACAGTTGTACACATCTACAGACGTACAGTTGTACACATCTACAGACGTACAGTTGTACACATCTACAGACGTACAGTTGTACACATCTACAGACGTACAGTTGTACACATCTACAGACGTACAGTTGTACACATCTACAGACTACAGTTGTACACATCTACAGACGTGCAGTTGTACACATCTACAGACGTACAGTTGTACACATCTGCTGGCATACTATCATACTGCAGAGTGTAACTAATAACTACAGCCAACAAAATGTATCGTTCTGTCTAAAGTAATATAAAATTGGCTGCAAACATTTTCTTTAAAGAATGTGTAAAATATCAGAAAACTATCAATCATCTACAACTATCAACAACTAGTTCTATCTAACAACTAGTTCCATACATCATCTAGCTCTATCCATCATCTAGTTTTATCCATCAACTATTTCTATCCATCAACTAGTTCTATCCATCAACTAATTCTATCCATCAACTAGTTCTATCCATCATCTAGTTCTATCCATCAACTATTTCTATCCATCAACTATTTCTATCCATCAACTATTTCTATCCATCAACTAGTTCTATCCAACAAACAATTTCTATCCATCAACTAGTTATATCCATCAACTAGTTCTATCCATCATCTAGTTCTATCCATCAACTAGTTTTAACCATCATCTAGTTCTATCCATCATCTAGTTTTAACCATCAACTACAACAAACATCAACTATTTCTATCCATCATCTAGTTCTATCCATCATCTAGTTCTATCCATCATCTAGTTTTAACTATCAACTACAACAAACATCAACTATTTCTATCCATCAACTATTTCTATCCATCAACTAGTTCTATCCATCATCTAGTTCTATCCATCAACTATTTCTAATCATCATCTAGTTCTATCCATCATCTAGTTCTATCCATCATCTAGTTCTATCTATCATCTAGTTCTATCCATCATCTAGTTTTAACCATCAACTACAACAAACATCAACTATTTCTATCCATCATCTAGTTCTATCCATCAACTAGTACTATCCATCATCTAGTTCTATCTATCATCTAGTTCTATCCATCAACTAGTTTTAACCATCAACTACAACAAACATCAACTATTTCTATCCATCATCTAGTTCTATCCATCATCTAGTTCTATCCATCATCTAGTTTTAACCATCAACTACAACAAACATCAACTATTTCTATCCATCATCTAGTTCTATCCATCATCTAGTTCTATCCATCATCTAGTTCTATCCATCATCTAGTTCTATCTATCATCTAGTTCTATCCATCATCTAGTTTTAACCATCAACTACAACAAACATCAACTATTTCTATCCATCATCTAGTTCTATCCATCATCTAGTTCTATCCATCATCTAGTTCTATCCATCAACTAGTACTATCCATCATCTAGTTCTATCTATCATCTAGTTCTATCCATCAACTAGTTTTAACCATTAACTACAACAAACATCAACTATTTCTATCCATCAACCAGTTCTATACATCAACTAGTTCTATCCATCATCTAGTTTTAACCATCAACTACAACAAACATCAACTTTTTCTATCCATCAACCAGTTCTATACATCAACTAGTTCTATCTATCATCTAGTTCTATCCATCATCTAGTTTTAACCATTAACTACAACAAACATCAACTATTTCTATCCATCAACCAGTTCTATACATCAACTAGTTCTATCCATCATCTAGTTTTAACCATCAACTACAACAAACATCAACTATTTCTATCCATCAACCAGTTCTATACATCAACTAGTTCTATCCATCAACCAGTTCTATACATCAACTAGTTCTATTCATCATCTAGTTCTATCCATCAACTAGTTTCATCCATCAACTACAACAAACATCATCTATTTCTATCCATCTTACAATTGTTTTATTTGTCTGTTTAAAAAGACTAAAAGTTTAAAGAGACAAAATCCGTTTAGCACAAATCAGATTTATTGTATTGACACAACGATTCAGTATAAACAGTGAACTCTGCTCATTGGTTGAATGGGTTCTCACATTATTGTTAATCAATGAAACTGATAAGGTTATACAATCAGACGGGAGATCGTGGCACCATTGAATCACTTTTTGGTTTTTTTTTGTTTTGCTCTTTGTTGCAACCTTTGTTTTTTTTGTAAAAACCTCCCCCCCTCCCCACCAAGACGTGGTTTTATAGTTTCTATTACTACCGAGGTCAAAGGTAATTATATCGTAAAGTCATTCCAGAAACACAGACCTGAACATCAAAGCGAACCGAGCCCAAGTCTAAACGACACGTCAGTAAATATTAGTTGGTCAGTTAGACAATATTAATGACTCTCAGGTATACGAAATGACCACGAGAAAAATGGACAGCGGTCGCTTACATTGTCCGTTAAGTCGTGTTGATATGGAATATGGTCAGCGTTTAGCGTGGAGGCAAGGGGAGTAAGTACTTGATGAATCACATTCTGTATAACAGTTGACCTCCCCTAGGTGACGCCAATGTCCGACTTTTGATGTCACGACAATGCTCATAAACTTTGATACAATGGCTAGTGGATGGGGGGGGGGGGGATTACCGCCATCTTGTCACAGCAATATGTCGTTTACTCATAGTCTATGTAAGCATTAATAAAATATACAATACCATTAGCAAAGTACAATGATATGTAGAGTGATATAAAGAGTGATATGTACAGTGATGTGTGTGCATTATTTAAATGAACAAATCTATATACATTTGCTTTACATGTCTTTTATGTTGTCTATCCTACAAGTTTAATGTACACATCTATATACATTTGCTTTACACGTCTTTTATGTTGTCTATCCTACAAGTTTAATGTACACATCTATATACATTTGCTTTACACGTCTTTTATGTTGTCTATCCTACAAGTTTAATGTACACATCTATATACATTTGCTTTACACGTCTTTTATATTGTCTATCCTACAAGTTTACTGTGCAAATCTATATACATTTGCTTTACACGTCTTTTATATTGTCTATCCTACAAGTTTAATGTACACATCTATATACATTTGCTTTACACGTCTTATATATTGTCTATCCTGCAAGTTTACTGTACAAATCTATATACATTTGCTTTACACGTCTTTTATATTGTATATCCTACAAGTTTACTGTACACATCTATATACATTTGCTTTACACGTCTTTTATATTGTCTATCCTACAAGTTTACTGTACAAATCTATATACATTTGCTTTACACGTCTTTTATATTGTATATCCTACAAGTTTACTGTACAAATCTATATACATTTGCTTTACACGTCTTTTATATTGTCTATCCTACAAGTTTAATGTACACATCTATATACATCTCTTTAAATATCATGAAATAGTTCATCATATGTTCACAACACAATTCCACTATACATTACTTTATAAACTTTTCATTCATGTTCTCAAATATGAAATTCACAAATTTTCATAAAGATACCAATAAAAGATTCATCCATTCAATAAGTTACAAAATATAAATCTGGGATGTCTTGTTATATAGTCAACACATAATGGCAAGGTCTTACATTTAACTCAAGGTCTTACATTTGACTCAAGGTCTTACATTTGACTCTAGGGCTTACATTTAACTCAAGGGCTTACATTTGACTCTAGGGCTTACATTTGACTCTAGGGCTTACATTTAACTCAAGGGTTACCTTTAACTCAAGGGCTTACATTTAACTCAAGGGCTTACCTTTAACTCAAGGGCTTACATTTAACTCAAGGGCTTACCTTTAACTCAAGGGCTTACATTTAACTCAAGGGCTTACATTTAACTCAAGGGCTTACATTTAACTCAAGGGCACATTGAAATGAACATTTATTTAGAATTATTTTTATTTTGTATTTATATCCATTCTATATTTCTTCCAAAATTGCGTATTTTATTTTTGGGTTGGTCATAACCAATATTATAACCTTTAATAAATGACCTATTTTTGAAAAGATCGTCGAAAAACTATAATTTGATTAAAACAAAGTGAACACGACTTCTGTATGTCATACGTCTGAGTACTTTATATATATATATATATATATATATATATATATATGTATATTTATATATATATATATATATATATGTTTCAATACTTTTATACATCAATTTCTATATTTAAATATGTCAAACGTCTGTCTATGCTATATGTCTCTAAAGATTATAAGGTATGATAAAGGTATGATCTCTGTCGCCATATTCTATATGTCATGTGTCCTTAATATATGCTATGAGTCCTCATATTCAATTAGTCCCTCTATGTAATTATTATATGTCTCCATATTCTGTACGTGCTTATATATTTATGTCTTTACAATACTGATACATTGTTGAAAATAACCGACTCCAACACACTGCAATCATTTTATGTGGTAAATATTACCTAACTTCATCCTAACTGAATAAAAAATCAAACCATTTATGATGATTTTAAACATCAAAGTGCTATAATCCTCTTCCTGTGTATTATCTCCCCATGTCTACAATTAGGGGACTTAGAGAAAACTTGCTAAAAGAAAGAAACGTTAGTCTTTGTTGTTTAACGAGGAACACAGTGTCAACAAACCTTTGATGTCTATTGCTTAGTGGGTGGTGACCGCCTGTGAAGTAATGTCAGATGTCATTTCATCATGATGACATCACATGCCACTTTTTTGCACGAGGTTCCATCACAGATCATGGAACATTGACATTATCTTGGCATGGAGGTCCCGGTGCACGTGTGCCCTGTGGGTGTGTCCGGACACGCCCTGAATGGTGAACCTTGATGAACTAATACAGCTTGAAAGAAAGCTGTACAGTCCAGTCACATGATTCTCCACCTAATGTACACATTGAAACAATAATGGCCAATGCGGTAGAGTAGGAGGTAATACAGAGGCTAGATGTGGATAAGTACAATACAGGGGCTAGATGTGGATAAGGAAATACAGGGGCTAGATGTGGATAAGTACAATACAGAGGCTAGATGTGGGTAAGGAAAAACAGGGGCTAAGTGTGGATATGTACAATGCAACCAGATCAATAGACATACATTAAAAAGATTTTTTTTCGTAATCAAGAGATGTCTCTCTTGTTAACCTACAGCTGATATATATAAATGTGTATGTATGTATCAATATTTTATATATGTATATATCATCATCATCACTTTCCGTCACTCCTATTAAAGATCTCCAGCGACCTCTGTCCTGAGCCATTCTCTCCAGCTGCTTCCAGCTTCAAATTCTCGCCTCCATGAGTTTCTTGGCCGACCTATCTTTCTTTTTCCTTGAGGATTCCATCTCAATGTTTGCCTAATGATGTTACTTGCTGACTTTCGTAATGTGTGGCCTATCCAGCCCCATTTCCTCTTCCTGATCTCTTTTTCCATTGAGGCATGACCGGTTCGTTCTAAAAGGCTGGCATTGGTGATGATGTCTGGCCATCGTATTTGGAGAATTTTCCTTTAGGCAGCTTAGGAAAGGTCTGGACTCTCTTAGTGGTGGTCTTCGTTACTCTCCAGGTCTCAGCTCCATACAATAGGACTGACTTTACATTAGTGTATATATATATATATATATATATATTATGTGTCAGTACTTTATATATATATATGTATATATATATATATATATATATATATAAATTTGTATGTATATATATATATATATATATATATATATATATATATGCATGTGTATGTATAAGGTGGGCCAAAAAAGTGAGAACATCATATAAAATACGAATTATTTAAAAATATAATGTAATTAATTGTATTTTTTCATGTAATTTTGTTTGCAAAGTATTTAGCCAATCAGAAATCCTGTTCTATGTGTCCTCCTTGCTTATCAACAACTTTTTCTAAGCGTAGACGCCACTCCTTCATGCTGCTATCAATACATCGCTGTACCAGATTTCTCCACTCTTCAATTATTGCCAACTTCAGCTGCTCCACTGTGGTAAATTTTCGTCGAAGGTAGACTTTTTCTTGCAAAGCACACCATATGACATAATCTACTGGGTTTAAATCAGGACTGTTCTGTGACCACATGTCTGGCTCAATGAAGTTAACATTCTCCTCACGAAGAAAGTTTATCCTATTTCTGGATGTGTGAGAAGGAGCTCCGTCTTGCTGTATTGTCCAGTTTTGACGAGCACATTTCGCTTGAATTACAGGCAACAAACCTTCTCTCAGAACATGTTCACAATATTATTCACTGTTTACTTTGGCGCCTGGTTCAACGAACACAAAATCAGTTTTCCCCATTAGAGAAACACCAACTGATACCATGATACCATTTCTACGCAATGTTCTCATCTTTTTTTGGCCTACTATATTTAAAAGAGGGTTTGGACATTGGTAATCGTCACTTGTATTTGACATCGGTACGTACATTGCTCTTTGTAGATTTTATTTCCTCCATTTTACTGTTTACAATACACGGAATCTCAGTAATTAATAATATATTTGTGAGATGTTTTTAGAAATGAAACTCTAAAATTTAATGAACAATAACACAATCGTGTCGGCCTTCACCAACCAATGTTTAGGTCCACAAGTGACTTCTTACACTCACAACTTTAGTCCTCACCCCCACGGATGACGCCCGTAGCCCGTTGTTTAAATGACGTGACGAAAACACTATTGTGCCTGATGTCCCACATATGAATCCCAGATAGTTCCCACGACGACCACTGTTCACCTCGGGTCATTGTCGATACTGGACACCCTCTAAACGGTCTGAATGTGATGGTGAATCCTTTAATTGGAGTAGAAAGATCTCATTGAAGTTAACTCACAATTGATTGACGTAATCTTTTATTGCTCCGGGGAACTCTCCTCGTATGGTAACGAAAGATTAGATTTCACTTAAAACCAGTGACCATTGAAAATCAGGTCCTGGACCAATTTCGTCAGTATCAGTGTCCAGAGTTAGGTGTGAACGTGGCAGTAAAATTGTCCAGTCCCGGTCATTTAGTATGTAGTTAGCAGACAGGACGTCCATGACACCCAGTATGTTGACAGATTTAAATGTCTTTTTTTGTTGCTGACTCACCAACATAACTACAGTTAAACATAACCTCTCTACACATAAAATCACCTCTCTACACATACATATCACCTCTCTACAAATATACATTACCTCTCTACGCACACACACATAACCCTTCTGAACATCACTATTTACCATTTTACACAAAACTAATGTTTTTAACGAATGTATTCGTTCATCCTGTTAAATTCCTTACAAATAAACCAAAACTTGATGTCTTTTAATTTCTGTAAAGATTCAACTGTCAGTCTTGTGTAGTAATTTCTGAAATTTCAATCGATAAAAACCTAACAAAATATTCAATATCAGTCAATGGATTTGTAAAGAAGAAAAATCAAAAACTTTTATTTTCCTTGTTTTTGTCACAGACAATATATTGACAGCATGTTAGGTAAAAATATCAAATTGGGAGATTTTCAGATTTCTCTTGATGCTGAAAAAGAGAAAATATAAGAATACACGTTGTTAGGAAAGGGCAAAGGTTACAAAAAAAAGTCCTGTTATGAAAGACGGGGTATCTAGAAACAATACAAAATTGTTCAATTTGAATGACTTAACTGCATGTATTATGTGACGTAATTATGCGTGGACGTAGTCTAACAATGTCAATAGTTATACAACTGAGTCTAGTTATACCACTGACCATAGTTGTTATGCCAATGACCCTAGTTGTTATGCCAATGACCCTAGTTGTTATGCCAATGACCCTAGTTGTTATGCCAATGACCCTAGTTGTTATGCCAATGACCCTAGTTATGACACTGCCTAACGTCACTATAGTTTCTCTGCTTTATTTACTTTTCTCTTAGCATTGTGAAGCGAATTTCATGTCTACTGTGTATTAAATTAAATCAATTTGTGTTAATAAAATCAAATCAAGTTTGTGAATGTAAGAAAAATGAACGACAATTCTCCAGCACAATAGAAAATAAATAAACCTTGTATGCAATATGTCAATGTGCTTACCATACTTTCTTTGTACTATAATAGTTAATAATAAAGTTCCCTTAAGCCCCTAAGGGCTCATCGGGGCAGATGAAACGTAGAATTTATCTGTTTTAGTAACCTCGAAACATAAAAGTAGTGTGTGGTTAGCACAAAGCCCAGCACCCTTTACTCCCCCAACTTAAATTCAGGTACCTAAATAATTATTAATTCTTTGATATATGGTCTCTATATTGTACCTAAATGATTATTACTTTTTTGATGTATGGTCTCTGTATTGTACCTAAATGATTATTACTTCTTTGATATATGGTCTCTATATTGTACCTAAATGATTATTACTCCTTTGATATATGGTCTCTATATTGTACCTAAATGATTATTACTTCTTTGATATATGGTCTCTATATTGTACCTAAATGATTATTACTTCTTTGATATATGGTCTCTATATTGTACCTAAATGATTATTACTTCTTTGATATATGGTCTCTATATTGTACCTAAATGATTATTACTTTTTTGATGTATGGTCTCTGTATTGTACCTAAATGATTATTACTTTTTTGATGTATGGTCTCTGTATTGTACCTAAATGATAACCTCTTTACCAAACATTATGAAACATAATTCTATTTACTTCTGTGTAAGACAGGTGCTAGAGACTATAGTCTACTGGCTGTGAGACAGGTGCTAGAGACTATAGTTTACTTTACGACAGGTGCTAGAGACTATAGTTTACTGACTGTAAGACAGGTGCTAGAGACTATAGTTTACTGACTGTAAGACAGGTGCTAGAGACTTTAGTTTACTGACTGTAAGACAGGTGCTAGAGACTATAGTTTACTTACTTTACGATAGGTGCTAGAGACTACAGTCTACTGACTGTAAGACAAGTGCTAGAGACTATAGTTTACTGAGTGTCCATTCATTTACAGATTGACTCAAATTATAAATATAAATTTACTTTAGTTTATTTTTTTTTATTCTATTTTCTCGGTAAATTAAAAATGTTTCTTTTCAAATGTCTATTTTTATGTTCCAGTCTGCACCTAATTCCATTTTTTAATTGATTATTGATGCATGGTGTGACAAAGAATGATATTTAATTGATTATTGATCCATGGTGTGACAAAGAATGATATTTAATTGATTATTGATCCATGGTGTGACAAAGAATGATATTTAATTGATTACTAATCCATGGTGTGACAAAAATGATATTTATATGATTATTGATCCATGGTGTGACAAAGAATGATATTTAATTGATTATTGATCCATGGGGAGGGCCCCGGATCTCATTCAGGTCCGAGTGAATTCTTCAAGTAAAAATATTCCGTCACAAATATATAAAAGTAGAATTTGTCTAACGGACCACACTCACGTTGCCCAGATTTTCTTTTGGCCGCCCTGTACATAAACATAATAGAAATGTTTCTGGTATCACCGCCCTGTACATAAACATAATAGAAATATTTCTGGTATCACCGCTCGTACATAAACATAATAGAAATGTTTCTGGTATCACCGCTCGTACATAAACATAATAGAAATGTTTCTGGTATCACCGCCCTGTACATAAACATAATAGAAATGTTTCTGGTATGGCATATCGAA
The DNA here is from genome assembly GCA_021962125.1 of Bulinus truncatus. Taxonomy (NCBI): domain Eukaryota; kingdom Metazoa; phylum Mollusca; class Gastropoda; family Planorbidae; genus Bulinus; species Bulinus truncatus. The sequence continues at coordinate 4,985,160 of JAGDYQ010000010.1, read as the reverse complement.
TTTCTTTTCAATATAATTGAATTTGTAAAAATATACTAAACCAAGTATCAGACTTTTTATTTTATATTTCACTAATTGTTGTTTGTGTAATCGCAGACCTCTCTAACTGACCTGTACAAACCCCAGTCGTCAATATTTTACTATTTGACTTTATTCTTTCTTTACACTTATAGTAACAGGTATTTAAGTTTTTCATGCTTAAAATCAACTTTATTCAACGGCTAGTGTCTGATTGAATTTCAACAAATCATTAAGCAAATCATAAAAAAAAAATCATTAAACATAAACTAAATATGTCAACATTAAAGGCTACTGTACTGATATTTCAATATAAATTTAAACAATACGTATAAATAATAAAAAAGTCAGTTTTATTGTTCATAGATCAGTATATATCACTGACGTATTAAACAAACACAATAGACATTGCCAAGATTAAACTTAATATTTTAAACCCAATAGATATCACATATTTTAAACCCAATAGATATCGCCTTTTTTAAACCCAAAAGATATCGCCTATTTTAAACCCAATAGATATCACATATTTTAAACCCAATAGATATCACATATTTTAAACCCAATAGATATCGCCTTTTTTAAACCCAAAGATATCGCCTATTTTAAACCCAAAAGATATTGCCTATTTTAAACAAAATTATGCAAATATTATATTTATGAAAATCGTTTTAATATAAGTCGTTTAATCTTCACATCATTTTTTTTTCTTTCAAATTTATAATAAATGGATAGACCCTATTTCTGGATCCACACAAAACAAAGTCCATATTGTACATTTATTGTACCGTCAGTATTGTACATTTATTGTACCGTCAGTATTGTACATTTATTGTACCGTCAGTATTGTACATTTATTGTACCGTCAGTATTGTACATTTATTGTACCGTCAGTATTGTACATTTATTGTACCGTCAGTATTGTACATTTATTGTACCGTCAGTATTGTACATTTATTGTACCGTCAGTATTGGACATTTATTATACCGTCAGTATTGTACATTTATAGTACCGTCAGTATTGTACATTTATTGTACCGTCAGTATTGTACATTTATTGTACCGTCAGTATTGTACATTTATTGTACCGTCAGTATTGTACATTTATTGTACCGTCAGTATTGTACATTTATTGTACCGTAAGTATTGTACATTTATTGTACCGTCAGTATTGTACATTTATTGTACCGTCAGTATTGTACATTTATTGTACCGTCAGCCAGGGGCAGCATTAAGGGTACTGGTGTGCAGCAATACCTCTGTCACTATAGAGACAGTCATCTGCCGTGCTTAGTCTTAATATGACATCAGAATCTATTTATAAAACGTCTGAGATTAACGGATCTGTTACAGGATCCTCACTAAATAGATTTTCAATTAATTTTTACGGCATCAGCAATATCCAGTCTCTAAATACTTCATTATCACAGCTTAATCCATTCATTATCACAGCTTAATCCATTACAGCTTAATCCATTACAGCCATTCGCTAGAATTACACATAGTTCTAGTTTTAAATCACCTTATGTAAATCATGTAATATGAGTTTTATGTGTTGCTGATCATCTAAACTCGATTGCTCACATTTTTTATCCTCCTGCCAGGGGTGGTACAAGCCGTACTTACGGAATAAGTTCAAATGTCTGTTACTGAACTTGCTTGATTTCTAAATCATTGAAGTTTTGAATCAGATTTTTAAACTTATATTAAAGTTAAAAGATTATCAAGATTTCTTGAGATTTGATTTTGTAGTTGACCTAGGCAGGTATCTACAGTAATTATTTACAGTAAAACTTTTCAATCTCTACAAAATAATTGTTTAGAATCTCTCTGGGTAGTACTGGGAGGACACACCCGTCATATGGTAGTTTTGGGAGGACACACCCGTCATATGGTAGTACTGGGAGGACACACCCGTCATATGGTAGTACTGGGAGGACACACCCGTCATATGGTAGTACTGGGAGGACACACCCGTCATATGGTAGTACTGGGAGGACACACCCGTCATATGGTAGTACTGGGAGGACACACCCGTCATATGGTAGTACTGGGAGGACACACCCGTCATATGGTAGTACTGGGAGGACACACCCGTCATGTGGCAAGGAACACAAATGGGGCAAATCAAGAGATAAAAAATGTATTTTGATAAGTTGTTGTAGGTTATTGTTTACAGAGACGACCATAACATCATCTGGGGTGAGACCATCAGACGGTATATGACGAGTATCAACATTAAACAACGATTAGTTTGATAAGTTTGACAACAATACAAATAAAATATCCAAGCGGGGGGCCTGTGGCTGTCTTCCCCTTTGCCACTCACCAAGGACGTGATGAAATTGTACAGTTTAAGGACACCCCATATTGGAATGACTAATGTAGAACGTGATGAAATTGTACAGTTTAAGGACACCCCATATTGGAATGACTAATGTAGGACGTGATGAAATTGTACAGTTTAAGGACACCCCATATCGGAATGACTAATGTACTAAGTTGTTGGTATTCTAAAAAAAATAAAAAATAACTCATCTTCGAAAAAAGTTGCAAAAAAATACCTGTTAATAACATGCCGTGCGTTCAAATTTAACAAGAATTTTAGTATTCTAGAGCAATTGAATATATTCATTAGGTTTCCGGGTTGTGATATCAAGAAAGGGTCGGCATTTTTAGAGCCCACTCTGGTCGGCCCAAAAGATATTTACGCCATTGCCTTCAGTAATACTTCCATAACCCAACTCTGCAGGAGTCATATAGTGCCTTTGTCTTTGTGTATATGTTACGGTCACTGCTTGCAGTACGGCTAATGTACACACTGGACGACTAATGTGCACACTGGACGCCTAATGTGCACACTGGACGGCTAATGTGCACACTGGACGGCTAATGTGCACACCAAGTGTGTGTTACTGACCGATGTGTGCAGTGTTGTAGAGAACTTCAATTACGATTTCTTTAAGAGGGTAAAAATGTTACAGCAAAAGATAAATTTATTGTAAACAAATTGACCACTGGCCTTAAATTTCATGAGAATAGAAAGACCAATATAACCATGAAGAAATAGTGTAGCCTCTCTATACATTTATAGCGTTGTATGATTCGATATGAGCACATGAAGAATGAAACAAATACAGAGATGAATGCATACAATTTGATGCTGATTATGCACCATATTTATTTTTATATGTTCAATTTGGTTTTGATTTTTTACAAGATGATCTATGAACAATCAGATAATGTGTGCAACATAAACATTCTGCTATTAATTACATTCTAGTTTGTTATATTATATGTTTCTCTATGTTTCTAACATTATATTTTATTACATTCTATTTTTTTTACTATATAAGTTCCCTAGTTCTGTGTTCATTTTTTAAAAATATTAGCATCGTTATCCAGTTATAAAAGTGGCCTTTTTTTAAATAGCACAGTCGCCTATGATATTTTCTAAACAGTCCATACGGTAATCACTCATTTCTATTTACAATTCAAATGTTGATGTCAGATTTTTCAACCACAGGCGTCAATTGTGTACCATTTAATTGATGCCACTTTTTATTATCAGATTTTAACCCCAGCATTTAACAGTGTAACTTTATCTCAAGTGTGTCAAGTGTAGTTCACTAGTTTCTCTCTTCATCTCTCCTCTGGTTACCATATATGGGTGTCGCGGTGACAGATCAAAGTTTAGAGATCTGATCCAAGCCAACACGTTTTGTTACAAATCTGTCTGCTAACACATTTTCAACATTTTATGTCCTTTGGCTAATTACATTTGAATAAAAATGAACAACTAAGTCAGTACAAATATTGAGTTTAGTTTAAAGGTTGCCAGGTGAGCAATACAATTTGGCCAGATGCTGCCATTGGATCAACAGAAAAAAATGAACGGAAAGCTACGTAACTCGAAGACAATATTATAAGAAATTAGCCATCATTTACCTCCCTTTCGTCGTAGCCAGCATTTCCACAATGATTACCGACCGTAAAAATATTGAAATCACCATCGTCAAATGTACTCAGATCGTTGGTCCACATTGGACAACAGACAAATGTACTCAGATCGTTGGTCCACATAGGACAACAGACAAATGTACTCAGATCGTTAGTCCACATAGGACAACAGACAAATGTACTCAGATCGTTGGTCCTCATAGGACAACAGACAAATGTACTCAGATCGTTGGTCCTCATAGGACAACAAACAAATGTACTCAGATCGTTGGTCCATCTGGGACTCAAAGGACAACAGAAATAATTAGTCTATAAATAGCGCTCATAGATAAATGTACAACGAATCTTTGCTAGTTATTTCACGTACAAAAGAGGACAGAATCACATCATAAGACTTTGTAGGTTGTGGTGAATTATTTGTTAAACTTCAGGGTTAGATGTAATGTTACACTTATGTTGGATGTATTATAGTACACTGATGTTGGATGTATTATGTTACACTGATGTTGGATGTAATGTTACACTGATGTTGGATGTAATGTTACACTGATGTTGGATGTAATGTTACACTGATGTTGGATGTAATGTTACACTGATGTTTGATGTATTATGTTACACTGATGTTGGATGTATTATGTTACACTGATGTTGGATGTAATGTTACACTGATGTTGGATGTAATGTTACACTGATGTTGGATGTATTATGTTACACAAATGTTAGATGTAATGTTACACTGATGTTGGATGTAATGTTACACTGATGTTGGATGTAATGTTACACTGATGTTAGGTGTATCATGTTACACTGATGTTGGATGTATTATGTTACACTGATGTTGGATGGAATGTTACACTGATGTTGGGTGTATCATGTTACACTGATGTTGGATGTAATGTTACACTGATGTAAGATGTAATGTTACACTGATGTTGGATGTAATGTTACACTGATGTTAGATGTAATGTTACACTGATGTTAGGTGTATCTTGTTACACTGATGTTAGATGTAATGTTACACTGATGTTGGATGTATTATGTTACACTGATGTTGGATGTAATGTTACACTGATGTTGGATGTAATGTTACACTGATGTTGGGTGTATCATGTTACACTGATGTTGGATGTATTATGTTACACTGATGTTGGATGTAATGTTACACTGATGTTGGATGTAATTTACACTGATGTTTAGTGTATCATGTTACACTGATGTTGGATGTATTATGTTACACTGATGTTGGATGTAATGTTACACTGATGTTGGGTGTATCATGTTACACTGATGTTGGGTGTATCATGTTACACTGATGTTGGATGTATTATGTTACACTAATGTTGGATGTATCATGTTACACTGATGTTGGATGTATTATGTTACACTAATGTTGGGTGTATCATGTTACACTGAAGTTGGATGTGTCTTTGTATAGATGTATTAATTAAGAAAATAATACATTATATTATTGTTTTATGGTAGATATAACTGTAAAGTTATAGACTTAAATGATTCGCTGTTTACCGTGTGTCGCCCATCTGAATTTTAAACATTGTGACCAATCAGAATTAGAGTTTCACATATTTCACCTAGATACGTATTTGGCAATATTTGAAATGCATAGATATGTTCATTTTATTCAATGCAGGTAAATTAATCTTTCATTGATGATGCATTTTACATGTTCAAATCAATTGCTGAAGAAAAAATTCTATTCTTGTTTTTTTTAAAATACATTTATTACTTTATACCGAGTATTGAGATAGGATGTATTACTTTATACCGATTATTGAGATAGGATGTATTACTTTATACCGAGTATTGAGATATGATGTATTACTTTATACCGAGTATTGAGATATGATGTATTACTTATACCAAGTATTGAGATTTATGCTCTTAAACTTTTACACTTCATGATCTACCATCAAATTTTCTTTGATTTCTCGACCCACATGCAATTAAAAACAAATTTGAAATAACAGCGTCATTTATTGTATGTGTTTATTTCATCTTGTACTTTGCAGACTGATCGACCATACATTTTACGACATATAGCGAATTATTGCTGTAACTATACATAGAGGGAATCTTGATCCTTTGATTTTATATTGACATTTTTTCGTGATCCACACGAAGATATTAAAAAAATGGATTTGTAGATGATTATATTTCTTGACATCTAGAATTAAGAAAAAAAATAAATGAACCATATATAAGGTGTCCTTTGTAAAGTTCGTGGTTTTGAAATGATGCCAGGGTTTTTGAGTTGAACTGTGTACAGGCAGATATGAAGTGCTTGGTACTTATTTTACCAAATATTTGTACTCGAGTACTACTCAATTACTTCCTCAGTACTTATAATGTTTCTTGTACTTGCACCTTGGTTACTCGTATTTGGGGTATTTCGTACTCATTGTTCTACTTGTAATTTTAAAAACGTGGGTACTAGTACTGGTACTTCCACCTTGGGCACTTGTACATGGATAGTCAGTACTTGGAACATCCCTATATAAAGGTGTCTTTATCTGTTCCCTACCAAATAACCCCAATCATTGAAATATAATACAACACTTGTTATTTAATACAACACTTATAATCTAGATATGAAATGAAGTAGCTATGAAACAATTGGATCTCTATTTCTGGATTCTGTCTATGGACCAACGCTCTCAAACTTGTTAATTACACATTCATTGACATTTATGACGACATTTAAGGATAATTTTCTTCGCCATTCACGTCTTTCATATCGCCAGGAGTTTCGTTTCTTCCCTTTAACAACTGTTTAATTGTCTGCCCCTTAAATGAGAGATTATTCGCAGTTATCTTCTCATGCCTCCTTGGCAATGGCTAGGGACGCGTCAATGAAATACTCCGTGCTGTGAATACAAAAAAGTTTCTTTGATGGGATCGGAGGAAGGGGAGTCAGCCGGGGGGGGGGGGGTCGGCCAACAAGTGCCAGTGGGTTGTTCAAGTGGTTACTGCTCCATCAAGTGGTCAGTCAGGTAGCCTCATTATCGATGGTCTGGAACCAGTCCGACTTTGAACCGTTTAGCAGGGGATATTTTGATGACCCCTTAATTATCGTGTGTGAAGATCAGTGAAAGATAGCTACATAGAATGGTCTCATTAACGGCACAATATGTTTAGAAGAACGTTATGTCAGTGTGACATGACCAGAACGTGGCATTTACTGCTGTCTCATTTTAGAACAATTTTAATCTAAATGTTTATGTGGTAATGTATCAATTTTCTCAAAAGTACATTACATAGCCATGCTACTGCTTGATGATGTGGTCAAACATTACTTCATACTCTCAAGGGTCGCTCTAATCTACAGGTTAACTGCCTTGGCCCCCCCCCCCACAAAAGGAGCGCTTCAAGAAATAGTTACTGTTAGATCTGATGCAAGAAACAACCCCCCCAACATCTCTCGAAGTCCGCCAAATACCTAAAAACGACCATGCATTAAATTTTGAACATCATTTATCTCTCTCTCTCTCTCTCTCTCTCTCTCTCTCTCTCTCTCTATATATATATATATATATATATATATATATATATATATATATATATTTATATATATATGTGTGTGTATGTATGTATGTGTGTGTGTATGTGTGTGTATGTGTGTGTGTGTGTATGTATGTGTATGTATGTATGTGTGTGTGTGTGTATGTGTGTGTGTGTATGTGTGTGTGTGTGTGTATGTGTGTGTATGTGTGTGTATGTGTGTGTGTGTGTGTGTGTGTGTGTAGGAATGTATCACGTGCGTCATCATTAGATTGCAAGTAACTTTTACCATAAGAAAACCTTGAATTTATTTAATCAGATCGCTAGAAGTTGGAGGGGGGGGATAGTCTGTTTAGAACAATGTAAGCTGAATGTTGTTTAAATGGGTCGGATATATTTTTTCATATTAAGCCAAGGGGAATAACTAACGTATTTTAAAAAAAAAATTCTTGATAAAGTAGTTTGTCTCCCCTCGGTATGTAATTGTACCTGTTTATTTGAATAGCATTTACTTCTAAGCCATTTCTTTAAAAAAAAATTAAAATACCCAGAATAATCCAGTGATGGACATTGTTTATATTTTGTACAGATTCCACTCTAGACGACAGTCAGGTCCGTCGTTATAGAACTGCCTTCACTCGGGAACAGATTGGACGACTAGAGAAGGAATTTCTCAAAGAGAACTATGTATCCCGTCCTAAACGTTGTGAGTTGGCCGCATCACTCAATCTACCGGAGGCAACTATTAAAGTATGTAGTCCATAGCTGACCTGCAAACACATTCTTAACTTAGTTCAGTAACATTATAAACACATTCTTAACTTAGTTCAGTAACATTACAAACACAGTCTTAACTTAGTTCAGTAACATTATAAACACATTCTTAACTTAGTTCAGTAACATTACAAACACAGTCTTAACTTAGTTCAGTAACATTACAAACACAGTCTTAACTTAGTTCAGTAACATTACAAACACATTCTTAACTTAGTTCAGTAACATTACAAACACATTCTTAACTTAGTTCAGTAACATTACAAACACATTCTTAACTTAGTTCAGTAACATTACAAACAGTCTTAACTTAATTCAGTAACATTACAAACACAGTCTTAACTTAATTCTGTTACATTACAAACAGTATTTACTTAATTCTGTTACATTACAAACACATTCTTAACACATTCTTTATTAACATAACAACAACAAAATCAGCTTAATATTGTGAATAAATTCAAATGACAGTGGGAACTAAAATACTCATCTTCAATTTTACATTTTAAAAGAACTTGTTTAATAACGTTTTATGGATTGTAACAATATAATAATTGATAGGTTATTGTCTTAGTTTTAGTTACTTTTGATTTAGTCTACATTTACCGTGATTGGCTACAGTATTCAGTCAGTTTGTCTGTTACGATTGACTAATTCAGTTTACTGGCTACAGTATTCAGTCAGTTTGTCTGTTACATTTGACTAATTCAGTTTATGTTCTTGGTTTTATGTCATGGCAGGTTTGGTTTCAAAATCGTCGTATGAAAGATAAAAGACAGAGGATGGCCCTGGCCTGGCCCTATGGGATCGCTGATCCCCATCTCTACGCCTATCTGGCTGCAGCAGCAGCTTCCTATCCCTATGGGATCCACCCATCGCCACACAACACACTCGGGTGTTACCCACCCACAGGGACGCCGCTGACACAGTCACACCAGACGTTCTCACCTACCGCACATCTGCCCATGAGGGGGGCGCCAGTATCTACCGCTGACCTGCTGGGGAGTCTGACCACTAGTTATCTTCGACAAGGTGGCGTGGGGGCTTTTAGCGTAGGTAGTCATCATGGAAGTCCTCACGCGAATTTCCCAGCCCCCTCAAATCCTCTATTAAGATCGCCCCTGGATCAAACTGCCATGTCTCTTCTAGCGGCCCACGCATCTTCCACTCTTACGCCTGCACAGCTGACGGCGCCCAACTTTATTTCACCTTTGGACTCAGTTAGGTTGGCAACAGCAGCCGCGTCCAATCAGAGCTCACCATTTTCTCCATCACACAGCTCATTGGCTGGCCATCATCAACATGGGCCGAACACTCATGTACGGAGAAGCACTCCGCCACTGCACGCTCCTGTGGCTAAGAAAATTTTGAGCCCGACCCCAACCAGCAGCTCAACAACAAAGGGACTCTTCAGACCTTTTCAAACGGACTCTGAGAGAAACTAAAACATAGCATCATCATCAGCTGTGAATTCCTATTGGAACATATTTATAAATTTTCTATTGTACTCAAGATGATTGAAATAAACTCGAAGAGCAGAAACTATATAAACAGTTGATTGAATGGCAAAAATAATATCGATGTATAGGTTAGTTGTATCTGTTACAATTGGAACAATAATTGAACTGAATTTATAATGCCACCATGTTACGATGCTGGATTAAATAAAGTACCACATTATATTGAGCTGATAAATGGTGTAATTAAATAAAGTACCACATTATACTGAGTTGATAAATGGTGTAATTAAATAAAGTACCACATTATACTGAGTTGATAAATGGTGTAATTAAATAAAGTAACACATTATAGTGAGTTGATAAATGGTGTAATTAAATAAAGTACCACATTTTACTGAGTTGATAAATGGTGTAATTAAATAAAGTACCACATTTTACTGAGTTGATAAATGGTGTAATTAAATAAAGTAACACATTATACTGAGTTGATAAATGGTTAAATTAAATAAAGTTCCACATTTTACTGAGTTGATAAATGGTGTAATTAAATAAAGTACCACATTTTACTGAGTAGATAAATGGTGTAATTAAATAAAGTAACACATTTTACTGAGTTGATAAATAGTGTAATTAAATAAAGTAACACATTATAGTGAGTTGATAAATGGTGTAATTAAATAAAGTACCACTTCTGTGTTAGTAGAAAAATGATTAGATTAAATAAGCATTATCATTTGATTAGATCTTATAAACACTTTTGTCTCGCTGTTCAATCACTAATATAGTTTTTTTTTTCATTTTCAATAAACTATTTAATAAATCTTTGATTAATAAATAAATGATTCAAACTAGCTCACAACCAACCGTCATTTCAACAATTATGAAGCGGTGGAAAGAATTGGAGCCATTATGGTTTCAGACAGGGACTAGTGCCCCAAATATGTCAAATTATTTTTACTTGGTTCCAATTTAATTCCGAAATAGATTTGCCCATCCAATATATTTATATTCCATAATTTTACCCAGAGTTACATACATACTTCCTAGGGCCCCCATTCATCTAAGAACGGTCCTGCTTGTTGCACATAGATAGCCACTACATTTACACATAGATAGCCGCTACATTTACACATAAATAGCCGCTACATTTACACATAGATAGCCGCTACATTTACACATAGATAGCCGCTACATTTACACATAGATAGCCGCTACATTTACACATAGATAGCCGCTACATTTACACATAGATAGCCGCTACATTTACACATAGATAGCCGCTACATTTACACATAGATAGCCGCTACATTTACACATAGATAGCCGCTAAATTTACACATTGATAGCCGCTACATTTACACATAGATAGCCGCTACATTTAAAAATAGATAGCCGCTACATTTAAACATAGATAGCCGCTACATTTAAACATAGATAGCCGCTACAAATACGCATAGATAGTCGCTACCTTTAAACATAGATAGCCGCTACAAATAAACATAGATAGCCGCTACAAATACGCATAGATAGTCGCTACATTTAAACATAGATAGCCGCTACAAATAAACATAGATAGCCGCTACAAATAAACATAGATAGCCGCTACAAATAAACATAGATAGCCGCTACATTTACACATAGATAGCCGTTACAAATACACATAGATAGCCGCTACATTTAAACATAGATAGCCGCTACATTTACACATAGATAGCCGCTACAAATACACATAAATAGCCACTACAAATAAACATAGATAGCCGCTATAAATAAACATAGATAGCCGCTACATTTAAACATAGATAGCCGCTACAAATAAACATAGATAACCGCTACAAATAAACATAGATAGCCGCTACATTTAAACATAGATAGCCGCTACATTTACACATAGAAAGCCGCTACATTTACACTTATATATCCGCTACATTTACACAAAGATGGCTACCACAAATACACACATATAGCCGCTAAAATTACACTTATATAGCCCAACAATAACACATAGATAGCCAAACTATAACACATAGATAGCCCAACAATAACACATAGATAGCCCAACTATAACACATAGATAGCCCAACAATAACACATAGATAGCCCAACTATAACACATAGATAGCCCAACAATAACACATAGATAGCTGTATCATTTACTTATTAATTGCCCTACATTTATGTCAAACAGAATTTATCATGTGTCAGCCTTTGGAGCTGGCAACCGGAGCAATAACCAACCTTTAACCCCCACGCCAGGTGATGAGTTCAGTTTAATATGTAACATTAGGTAGGTGCCCCACACCAGATGATGAGTTAAGATTAATATGTAACATTAGGTAGGTGCCCCACACCAGATGATGAGTTCAGTTTAATGTGTAACATTAGGTAGGTGCCCCACACCAGATGATGAGTTCAGTTTAATATGTAACATTAGGTAGGTGCCCCACGCCAGATGATGAGTTCAGTTTAATATGTAACATTAGGTTGGTGCCCCACACCAGATTATGAGTTCAGTTTAATGTGTAACATTAGGTAGGTGCCCCACACCAGATGATGAGTTCAGTTTAATATGTAACATTAGGTAGGTGCCCCACGCCAGATGATGAGTTCAGTTTAATATGTAACATTAGGTAGGTGCCCCACACCAGATGATGAGTTCAGTTTAATATGTAACATTAGGTAGGTGCCCCACACCAGATGATGAGTTAAGATTAATATGTAACATTAGGTAGGTGCCCCACGCCAGATGATGAGTTCAGTTTAATATGTAACATTAGGTAGGTGCCCCACACCAGATGATGAGTTCAGTTTAATATGTAACATTAGGTAGGTGCCCCACACAAGATGATGAGTTCAGTTTAATATGTAACATTAGGTAGATGCCCCACACCAGATGATGAGTTCAGTTTAATATGTAACATTAGGTTGGTGCCCCACACCAGATGATGAGTTCAGTTTAATATGAAACATTAGGTAGGTGCCCCACGCCAGATGATGAGTTAAGATTAATATGTAACATTAGGTAGGTGCCCCACACCAGATGATGAGTTCAGTTTAATATGTAACATTAGGTAGGTGCCCCACGCCAGATGATGAGTTAAGATTAATATGTAACATTAGGTAGGTGCCCCACACCAGATGATGAGTTCAGTTTAATATGTAACATTAGGTAGGTGCCCCACACCAGAGGATGAGTTCAATTTAATATGTAACATTAGGTAGGTGCCCCACACCAGATGATGAGTTCAGTTTAATATGTAACATTAGCTAGGTGCCCCACGCCAGATGATGAGTTAAGATTAATATGTAACATTAGGTAGGTGCTCCACACCAGATGATGAGTTCAGTTTAATATGTAACATTAGGTAGGTGCTCCACACCAGATGATGAGTTCAGTTTAATATGTAACATTAGGTAGGTGCCCCACTGTCACGGGTTGTTACTAACCTGTCGAAACATTCCCCTTACTCCAACCGTTAACTTAATAGTATTACTAACGTTAAGATGTATATTAAACCATGTATAATAATATACGTTCCCGCTCTCAAGTTCCCCACCCTTTTTACCACACCCCCGTAATTGCGTCATAGGAGCAGGTGGACAGCGAAACCTCCGCCGATGAATAGGACAGTATTTGGCAGAAACACGTTACATTCCTCGCGGGATTCTCCCTGGCCACTGGGCTCCTGTTCAAAGCCGACAAAGGGACGGATGTCCAGTTATTTGTCTCTGTCGGTATGACGTACTTCTCCCCCCGCCCCTCCTCATCTAGGCTCCACCCCCTAATTTGAAAGTTTGAAAGAAACATATTATATTTGATTGGCTAGGGGTCACGTGGGAAAAATGAGATGAGGAATGAAAGATAGATTCGTAGACATTCGACCGAGGGTCCCAGGGTGACCGGTTGACATCGACTGAATGATAGCTAGTCGATTGATTCTCTCTGAGTGAGATAGAAAGAGAGAGAGAAGGGTGATCTATCGAGAGAACGTCCCTTTAATTCTGATCATTGATACTGGATTAATCTTTGACATTTTTGGATTACTTTTGCTTATGATTTTAAAGAGACCACCAGATCTCTGTTACGGACTGGTGTTTCTGTGAATAAATATATTTTATCGCTGCACACACTTGTTGAATTGATAATCGTCGCTTGTTATACGTTTAATTGTTGGTGAGACTGTGTGTGGTAGAAACACAAATACAAATACGATTCATCATTGAGTCAGCCCTCATACTCTTAGCTACAAGCCAAGGATACCCTCATAGAGGTCCTCAACACCCACGCCAGATGATGAGTTCAGTTTAATATGTAACATTAGGTAGGTGCCCCACGCCAGATGATGAGTTAAGATTAATATGTAACATAAGTTAGGTGCCCCACACCAGATAATGAGTTAAGATTAATATGTAGCATTAGGTAGGTGAACCACAACAGATGATGAGTTAAGATTAATATGTAACATTAGGTAGGTGCCCCACGCCAGATGATGAGTTAAGATTAATATGTAACGTTAGGTAGGTGCCCCACGCCAGATGATGAGTTAAGATTAATATGTAACATTAGGTAGGTGAACCACAATAGATGATGAGTTAAGATTAATATGTAACATTAGGTAGGTGCCCCACGCCAGATGATGAGTTCAGTTTAATATGTAACATTAGGTAGGTGCCCCACACCAGATGATGAGTTCAGTTTAATATGTAACATCAGGTTTGTGCCCCACACCAGATGATGAGTTCAGTTTAATATGTAACATTAGGTAGGTGTCCCACACCAGATGATGGGTTCAGTTTAATATGTAACATTAGGTAGGTGTCCCACACCAGATGATGAGTTCAGTTTAATATGTAACATTAGGTAGGTGCCCCACACCAGATGATGAGTTAAGATTAATATGTAACATTAGGTTGGTGCCCCACGTAATGGTCTATGAAAATGAAAAAGAAAAAACAATTTCAGAAACAACTTCAAAACGAAGTTTTTCTGTATGATATACGCCAAAAAACCATTCCTACTAACACTTTCTTACCTGTTCAAAATTAACATTTTCTTACCTGTTCTAATGCGCTGGAAACGGCACAAAACTCATCACATTTGGACATCATTTCCATTAAAAGAAACCTGTTCAGTACTGCTGAAAGTTTCTTACTATTAAAGGAAACAATTCTTATGGAACTAAAGGCTAACTAGGTGCAGTACACATTCAATAGATTCATTCAAAATGTCTGCACATTATGACATCTAACCACTATTGTAAAGAAATTGTTCTCATTTAGCTCATTATAAGTGAAATGTTTCATTTTGTATATTTTAGTTTTGAAGAAACAAAAGACGACTTTGCCTATCAGTGAGCGAGAGAAGGAGGGAGAGAGAGAGAGAGAGAGAGAAACTACCGTACTATTCAGAGAATTTATTTAACTTGCTATAACAGGCAAAAATGTGATGGAAAGATTTGGGAAATTTAAGATCAATTTTTAACTAGCATATCGAAACGTTCGAGTCAATTAATTAAATTCCTAGTGATTTCGAGACTAAGAACTTTTTTGATGATTATATAAAATGTGAAAAAGCTGATAGAAATTATTTTGTTAAAGAGTTCTGATGGTGTTTTTTATTAGTCAGACACGCTTTATTTTATACTAGTTGCAAGTAGGGAGCGACCGATAATCGGATCGGTATCGGTATCGGACCGATATTGGCACTATCGGTTAATATCGGATCGGCCGATTGTTGTAGGGAGCGACCGATAGTCGAACCGATATTGGCACTATGGGTTAACTGTCGGACCGGCCGTTTTTTGGCTGCCGGTACATTGTTTATTTTTTTTTTTCACAACAGAGTTGCAGAAAAAAAAATCAGTAAATAATCCAATTCTATAACCAGATCAGACAAGATTTTAAAAAAAAGGAAGAAAAAAACCCGTACACAGAAATTGTCACGTCTACATGAGAGATATGACCTTGAAACAATAGGATTGGCATTTCTTAATTCTAATGTATGACCTTGAATGATACAATTAGTGAACATCTGTGCGTATTTTTTGTTGGGATGGGAAGTTGGGGGGGGGGGGGAGGAGGGACAAGACTTACGTGTGGGCGAAGTGTCACGAAATATGACAGGGAAGGGGTAAGCATGGGTTGACATACGTCATTAGCTGTAGCACGAGAAAGACACGTGTTTGGCATTGTTGTTGATTAAAAAAAATATCGGCATCGGGGGGGGGGGGAGGTAAACAAGACACGCGTGGGCTAAGTGTTACAAAATATGTGAACATGGGTTGAAATACGTCATACAGCACGATAATAACACGTGTTTAGCATTGTTGTTGCTTAAGGGGCTGTCCATTAATTACGTCAACAAAATAGGGGGGAGGGGGGAGTCAGAACATTTTTGACAATTGTTGACAAGGGGGAGGGGGGGAGGTCAAGAAAAGTTGACGTCAACAATGTTACTTTTTTTTTTAACTTAATATAATTACTTAATAAATAGGAAAATTAAGCAGCGTTTGTAGTTCTGTGTTACACACTCGCTTAACATTCAGTATTTTAATTAAACTAACTATATTCCTACTAATTTTGCCACATAAACATTTTGGAAGCCACCTTTTTTTTTTTTTGGGGGGGGAGTAATCAAATGTTGACGTAATTTTATAGGGGGGGTCTCTGGAAGTTTGACAAGTTGTTGACAAGGGGGAGGGGGGAGGTAAAAATCGCCAAAAATTTGTTGACATAAATAATGGACATTCCCTAAAAAGAAAATTTCGGTATCGGTATCGGTAAATCGGTAAAAAGGCATATCGGTCGCTCCCTAGTTGCAAGTTCCCAGCTTTGCCATGTTTTAAATAAGGTTTTCTGTTTACCTTCTGTTTTCTCCCTCCCTCCTTCTCTCTCCCACTTTCCCTCTTCCTCCTTCCCTCCTTCCCCTCACTCTCTCCCTGCTCTCTCCCTCTCTCCCAACCTCCCTCTCTCTCTCCCACCCTCTCACTCTCCCTCCCTCCCCCTCTCCCTATTGACCCCCTCTCTCCCTCCCTCACTTTTTTCCCTCCCTCCCCTTCCTTCCTCCCTCCTTCCCTCTCTTTCTCCCTCCATGCCCCTTCTCTCTTTATCTTTCCTTTCTCTCCCTCCCTCTCTCTACCTCCCTACCCTTTCTCTCTCTCCCTCCCTGCCTTCTCTCTCCCACTCTCTTTCTTCCTCTCTCCCTGCCCCCTCTCTCTCCCTCCCTCCCACTCTCTCTCCCTACCTACCCCCACTCTCCCTCCCTCCTTTTCTTTCCCTCCCTCCCTCTCCCATTCTCTCTTTCCCTCCTTCTCTCCCCTTCCTCCCCTCCCTCCTTCTATCCCCCTCCCTCCCTCCCTCCATCGCTCCTTCCCTCTCTTAACCCTTCCTGCCCCTCTCTCTTTATCTCTTCTTTCTCTCCCACCCTCTCTCTCCCTCCCTACCACCTCTCTCCCTTCATCCCTTTCTCTTTTCCTCCCTATCTTTCTCTATCCCTCCCTCCCCGTCTCCCATCTCTCCCTCCCTCTCTCCCCCTTCCTCCCTCCCTCCTTCCCTCTCTCATTCCCTCCCTGCCCCCCTCTCTTTATCTATCTCTTTCCCTCCCTTTATCTCTCTGTACAATTTCTGGATCTTGAGTTTACTTACCGCTTTTGTTTAGTAAAGTTTTCTCTAAAATGTTGTGTTCCGTGTACCAAAAGTAAAAAAAAAACTACTTTATTATGCACAAAGGCAAGTTGGTGTGGCACAATACAGCACCAAATATAAAAATGTAGCATTGGCACGCATGTTCATGTATCATCAGTAAATGACGTCATAGAAGATTTTTATTTATGGCGTTCCCATACTGTGATTACTTTAATATATTAAAATAATAAAATAATTAATTACAATTAAACTAACCATTGAGATGGCACGAAACCAATTTCTGGATCTTGAGTTTACTTACCGCTTTTGTTTAGTAAAGTCCGTGTACCTTCCTCAAACTGGACAAATCAGGGAGCATGAAAAAACAACAACAATTCTTTGCAGCACAAAGGCACGATACAGCACCAGCGCGCAAGTTCTATTCCACTTTATTAGTAGGAAAATTTAAACATGTAAAATGTATCATCGGGAAATGACGTAACAGGGGAGTTTTATCTATGGCGCCGTCGAGATTACTTTGATATAGTAAAATACTAAAAAAAAATAATTAATTACAATTAAACTATCCATCGAGATAAAACGAAACCTGTCCCATGACCTTCCCCATGTAATTATGTGTATGTGTACCAAATTTCACGTTATTTGGTTGTCTGGATCTTGAGTTATAAGGGAACAGACAGACAGAAAGACAGATAGCAAATGCGTCTTATAAGTATAGAGATATCACTAGTAAACAAAGGCCCGGTACCCGGACCGGCTAGAAGGCAAGCAGTTCGAGTTGAAAATGGTGTACATATTATTTGAACTCGTTAACAATCTGTCTATATACAAATTATAGCATTTCCTCGAAGTGGCCCAAAAGGACATGAACAGGTTACTGTTGCCAAAATACATTTAAGTATAGGGACAATTAATTAATAATACATCAAATAAAGTTCATATATTATATAAATAATCCTCATTATAGGTACACAATTGGTATATGACTAACAATTTTTTTTCATTATTTTTTATTCCCCATACTACCACAAGTTGATATTTTTCATATCTAAACAAAAAATATCAATAACAACCCTCAACTGTTAAAAAATGTTACCCTCCACACACCTAGTAAATCGTATGTCACAACTGCATTTAGTATTTTATCTGTAATTGTGTTCTTTGTTGTTCCATGCACCGTCAGCATTTTAGTTGGCAACTATTGTTGTGTACAAGGATCTTATCGGGCCGCTAGTTCAACGTCGTCACTACGTCAAGTGTGTTAGCACCCTGACACACAAGGACAACACACACTTTAATACACTGTAGCAAAAACACTTCAAATATCAGAATCAGAAAAACAAGCCAAGTATTCCTTCCGTAATGATGTTTAACTTCTTTAATATCAAAATACTAAAATAATAATTTAACAATAACAACGTCAACAGCCATCTATCGAATCCTGTACTGTCTTCGTTCATCACCGATGCCTGCGTTCAACAACCGCACCTTTGGGGTATTCCCATTCTTACTCTTTACATTTATCTAACACTTGAACTACTGACCGTTATGTCATAAACTAATGCACAACACTATTATATGCATAATTAGTATTTTTGTCATTTCTGGATTGTCTCAGAGCAATTCTGTCAAAAAATGTTCCAGCTTCCGAAATGAGCAAGAGAATTCAATCTTCAAATTTAGTGCATTTCCGAAAAGGCATTAAATCACCAAAGCATAGTACTATTGACAGTCTTGATCAAATGCGAAAAATTACAACGAAACTACAGATCGTGAACAGATATAAAACAATTACTTCTGATGAAAAGGCAGAAAAGACATGACCGTACAATGAATGTTGTTAAGAAGTTTGAACTCCTCGAAACTATGATTTCACAGCGATGTTTAATGTAAGAGATGAGGAAGGAGAGTGGGTGTGTCCAGAAGACAGAGAGTTCTACAGCACTTCAGATTCCAACAAAAGGAAAAGTAGGTTAATGCACCTCAGAAGATAATTCAAAAAAGATTCACCCAAGAAAAATGAAATTACTTCAATGGAAAGTGCCAGTCACAAAAAGCTTTACTGAAGGAAGTTTTGAATCAAGTGTCTTACCAACTTTGGATAGAGAAGATTCTGTGGGTAAAGAATATTTTTGAGCAAAGAACAGTGTTCCAGTAGTAGTGAAGATAATGAGAAACCATTAAAGTCTAAAAGACAAATAACCTCTTCTTCAGTGACCACAGCAACATTGAGTACAAGGAAGGTCCAAAAAGTCGGGAACTGGAGTTTGCATATCTACTCCAACCCAAAGCGGCATTTACAAAGGTCTAATGAAAGAAGGAGAAAAATTAAAATGGAATTTCAAGGAAAACTTAAAAAAAGAACACTGGTGCTTGCAATTTGATTGAAAGACCTAACAAAATAAAGCATATGATGTTGTCATTATAAAAATTAAAAAAATGGAGGTCAGACACGCTGTTCTTCAGCTGGTAAATGCAAAAGGCACTAACTACATCTCTTTTAGGGCCCTGGCCTACCATACTAATCTTCTCGGAATACTTCTCCACTTTTCCAGAATAAAAACTGTGCTCAATGAATAAAAATTATTGTCTCTGACACAACTGCAGAAAATACTTGAAGAAGAATCACACTGTTACACAAAAACTTTCAAGATGTTGGATTAGAAAATGCTGTATACATTGGATGATATCACTACATTCTAGATACAATATTGAAACATGTCATGAATGATCATTTTAATACATCTACAACTTCACCAAACATCAGCTACTCGTTTGTTTTAACAATAACAGAAAAGTATGAACAACTCAAAACATCATTTGATAATGTTGGAGCACCACTAAAGAAATCAGAACAATAGTGCTGGCGAGATGACATGGCTTTAACATAATACTACAGGATTTTCAAAACTAGAGGAAGCTTAGCAAAAGTAAATTTTCAATCACTTCCAAAAATCAGTAATGCGAGATCGATCTCAAGGGCAATTTATTGTTTGTCATCATTGGTTCTGAGTATCTGTTAACAGCAAAGGCAGCATGTGATTTCATTAGTGGTACGTGGGCTGATATCTGGTTCCCTGCCCATTGCTTCAAGACTACTGACTTTGATAATTTATCATAAGCTTGTAAGCAGCATACAAGGACTTTGAAGTCATTAAAGGCATTATGGTCCACATATCCAACTTCTATACCAACACAGAGTTCTAATATCTGTGCAGAGCGTGCAATTAAAGTGATGCAAGATTTACTTTCACTTTGCAAGTCCATTGAAAAATTGAACATTAAATTTCTTTTAACTAATGTATAATAGAAATGTCCATTGTAAAATTGTAAGAATTATCAATATTATTCGTATGTTACTTTTATTTGTAATGGTGAAACTTTTATCGAAATATTTGAACATTTTTTATGTTTTAAAATATTCGTGTCAACTGGAGGGTGAACTTTTTTATGCAAAACAAAAATTACCCATATTTTCATTATTTTTGATACAAATCTCCACCAAATATGATATGGGGATATAGGCTTATATTTTAGTCATACCCCTAGTACACAATCTTAACAAAACAACCCCCAATGATCAAAACTCTGAATCTAACATCCAACTATAACCTACACAATTTGCGTACACAACACTTTATCATTGATAAATCTTAATTCATTCATACTATTTTAAAGAACTCTTCTCCAAACAGTTCTTCATTTTTTGTTTTATGATGTTCCACATGACGTATTTAAAAAAAATAGAGACATGAGTGCTACATGTTTAGCAGGTGATTTTTTTACTGTTATAAACATTGTAGCATAGTACAATATATCGTAGTGAGAATTAACTAAGAAGAAATTGACAACCCGGCAGTGCTTAACTTAGGAATTTGGGATCCTGGGTGGCTTGACTTCTTTCGGGGCCACTGCCTTTTGACATTCGACACCATGACATGAGATTATGTAATGAGATTATGTACTTAATATTTAATGTAAAAGAAACTTTTGGGGTTACCCTCAAGCTCGGTCCCAGGGGGACTGTTTCAATTTAGACCTCTCCCCCCCCCCAGGTACGCCTTTGCTACCCGTTGCTCTTTTGATAACAAACAAATATTATTGAAAATGTAACATTCATTTTAGCTTTTATTAAACTTTACAGACAAATCGTTTTGAATAACAGCAGAATACAATACTTTATTGATGTAATGTGTGATAAAGTATAATGTATCAAAGTACAAAATTGAAATAGATAGAATTGTTGTGTAGCTCTTATCCGACCTTCAATTAAAAAAAAAAATCCATCGATCCAGTTCAGGCCGCAGACGCAGAAAATAGCTTTAAACAGTATAGTTCTGTGAAGCCCCCCTCATAATGGGTTAGTTTGTATTGTCTACATTATGTACGGCACTACTCAGACTCCACCCTTACACAATTCATTCATATGACGTAATGATAAAAAAATGAAAAAAAAAAATGATTCGTGGTAAAGGGAGGTAATTGTACTTTAGATATAGACATATAATAGAATTAATAACAAACGAACATTATAAATATTACATTATCTTGAGATATACATACAAAATTCGTTTACTTTTATATTTAATTGCGGAAAATAACATAAAAATATTTATTGAACGATTTCTGTAGATATTTCTCCTAAGATTGCTTCTCATTTTATTACAAGCTGAATATCATAAATATTACATTTTCTTGAGAAATACATACGAAATCAGTTGACTCAAAATGTCTCTAGTGTCATTTCTGCGGCAATTTTGTAAGATAACTATACAAAGCCTGTAGTCATTAAGTATATCGAAATGTTTACTCAACATAGCCTGCCGAATGTTAAAGTGTCGGGTGCTTGCATTTCGCCACCTAACTCAATATCAGGTTCAATATCATTAACGGCAGCAAGGGGATACCCTACTTGGCTGGCCAGTTGGGAGACTATCATGCCTATATGGTAGCATCGCATAGCTATTAACCGAAAGTCCCGGGTTTAATGTTAAGAACTTCGGGAACCACTGGAGTCTCTTTAGTGTTTCCGTGGCCAGCGTACATTTAAATTAAACTCATTCAGTACAGAACACGTACAATATACAGTAAATGTTGCCACGATATCTTGTGTTAAAAACACAGAACACGTACAATATACAATACATGTTGCCGCAATCTTGTGTTACAGACACAGAACACGTACAATATACAGAAAATGTTGCCGCAATCTTGTGTTACAGACACAGAACACGTACAATATACAGAAAATGTTGCCGCAATCTTGTGTTACAGACACAGAACACGTACAATATACAGAAAATGTTGCCGCAATCTTGTGTTACAGACACAGAACACGTACAATATACAGAAAATGTTGCCGCAATCTTGTGTTACAGACACAGAACACGTACAATATACAGTCAATGTTGCCGCTATCTTGTGTTACAGACACAAAACACATACAATATACAGTATACAGAAAATGTTGCCGCAATCTTGTGTTACAGAAACAGAACACGTACAATATACAGTAAATGTTGCCGCAATCTTGTGTTACAGACACAAAACACATACAATATACAGTATACAGAAAATGTTGCCGCTATCTTGTGTTACAGACACAAAACACATACAATATACAGTATACAGAAAATGTTGCCGCAATCTTGTGTTACAGACACAAAACACATACAGTATACAGAAAATGTTGCCGCTATCTTGTGTGACAGACAAAAATAATTTTTTGTATTACATATTTTAGCTCTACAAACACAAGTGAGTAAAATTATTCTAACATTCTAAAGTATAAATAAACTAACATAAAACAAAGCATTTTAATAAAGTCTTTCAGTTCCACACTCTGCATACCCCTTATTATTGTATATTATATAATAGTTGCTTAGTAACTTTACAAACAAAAGCAAGGGATGTACTTTTCTAAAAATAGTTTTGCATTAAAATGTACTAAAGAGAAAAAAAACAACATATTTTCTTAGACTATCATGATACAAATATTTATAGAAATTATTTTGACTAAATAAAAGTGTAGCGCCAGTGTGTGCCACTCATTTCTCTACAAATTGTTTGAAATATATTTGTATTGTTATATCTGATACAGCAGCACGCAGATGTGGCTATTTGTTAGACATAACTATATATCCTACATTTTACTAACCCATTGAATTCAGTCCCGTAGCTTGAAAATTCTACAGCAGGGGCCAGGCCATTAGCGGGGGTTGGGAGGGGGGGGGGTAGGACAACATGTTACCAAGTAGAGCAAACAAGCAGAAGGGGCCAGACAAAACGAGGGTGGCCGCCCCCCAGGCCCACCCTGCACGCTACGGCCTGATTGAATTACGTGTTCATGGAAATAAATTCAAAACTGGAAATATTACCTCAGTAATGTCGGCTATGATAAAGTGTAGTATGTGCACTATAAAGTTATAGGAGACATACCATAGTCAGATATCTTGGGTATCTGGTAACATGGGTTAGGTATCGGGTAACATGGGTTGGGTATCGGGTAACATGGGTTAGGTATCGGGTAACATGGGTTAGGTATCGGGTAACATTGGTTAGGTATCGGGTAACATTGGTTAGGTATCGGGTAACATGGGTTAGGTATCGGGTAACATGCATGAACAAAAAGTTCGATCAAAAGATTTTTTTTACTTCACATATTAGAAAGATTAAAAAAAATGACATTTTAAAAAAGATTAATATCATCATGTTGAATTAAACCAAAGACTTAGTCACTTGTAGTCACTTGTTTTCATGACTCCAGTACAGTTCCAGTCTCACAGTGATTCACTTGTACTACAGCTTCCAGTACAATTCGTAAAGTGAGTGATAATTGAATGCAAACTTTGGAATTTTAAATATTTTAATGTATTACTTTTTATTTTGATAATATAAAAATATTTACAAAAATGTAAAAAATAATTTTACAAACTCATCCAATTTTCTCACGGGTTTCAACCGCTGCTCTACATCATAATACACCACCCTCAATATAACATTACACTACCCTCTATATAACTTTACACTACCCTCAATATAACATCACACTACCCTCTATATAACATTACACTACCCTCAATATAACATTACACTACCCTCAATATAACATTACACTACCCTCAATATAACATTACACTACCCTCTATATAACATTACACTACCCTCTATATAACATTACACTACCCTCTATATAACATTACACTACCCTCTATATAACATTACACTACCCTCTATTAACATTACACTACCCTCTATATAACACTACCGTCTGTTATGGGCGTCGCTAGAAATTCTTTCGGGGGGGGGTATAAATACACGTTTTTTAATTTAACTAACAATGCCATACAGGTTCATTTTTCAATTAAATTCAAGTTAAGTATAACATCAATTATTTATAATGACTTAAATAAATGCATTTGAAAATTCAAACATTTCGATAAGCACTAGAAGGTTCCGATTTGAATATTTTATTTTTTTTTTTTTGCCTTCAATAACTTGATTTGGCCTTCGAAAATGTTTGTGCATTCATTCTTTTTTTTTTTCGACCTGGCAACTCTTGTTAGTTTATAATTGTCTACCACTGAGTGAATTTTTTTTAAATTATCCTAAATTAATTCAAACATTCAATAATAAATTGAATATAAAACAATGGATATAAAAAATATTTTTACAGGCTCAAGAAAACGAAAAGTGGAACGATCGCGGGATTCCGCAATGTCGTTATTAGAAGATTTTGGGGCGTCTGCAGCATCTGACTTATCATTGAGGACAAAAGTACAAGTTCAACAGCCAGACACAACTGAAGAAACTGTTGTTATTTGCTATCACTTCTTCATTTCCTAAATTGGATATAGGAATGTATGTCTTGACACACGACCTTTCAAATGAGTTGAAATAGCTGTTGATCCGTGATTGTTGGACCCCTGATAAAATGTATGATTTTTAGAACTGACAGTGGTGGAAACAGAGGTTTTAGATATGCATGGTAATTAGACTATACACCGTGACTTGTATATTCGCAAATGTTAAAAGGTGCCTTTTGCAAATATTGCGTGTTGTTTCTGTTTCCGCATAAAGTAATTCGAGGAGTTCAGGGGTCATTTGGCGTCAAACCATAAGCAAAATGTAAAGATTTCAACAAAGATGCACGTAGCCACATGCAAAGCACATGATACAAAAGCTCTCATGAAGATGCAAACAATTTTGTTGCATTATTTGAAGCCAAAGCAGTTTCTATAGATGAGCAGTTGAACACATCATTTAGAAGACAAATCAAAAAATTCCAACAAACTGGGTCTTATCAAATCTACAATCCTATTTTGTGGCATACATGATTTAGCACTTCGTGGAAAAAAATCAAATTCTGGTAATTTTTATTACCTGTTAGAGTTTCGTGTTGAATCTGAAGATGAGGTTCTTGGTAATCATTTGTCAATTTGTTCTTGTATTGCTACATATATCTCGGCAGCTACGCAAAACACTATAATCGAAATTAGTGGGTCTCTCTTGCGTGAAGACATTGTTCGTGAAGCAAACAATTCAGTTGCATTTTTTACACTTGACGACGAGACAACTGACATTTCAGGTATTGAGCAGATGTCACTTGGTGTTAGATTTGTCAAAGAATAAAATGGGAAAATGATAGTCACAGAAGAATTCCTCAGATATATTCCAATTGCCGATTTACAGCACAAAATTTAGGCAACACCATTATTACAAATTGATTAGAATTCGGATTAGATTTGACAAGCTTATTGGTCAAGGATAAGACGGATGTTCTACAATGGCAGGTAAAGAAGGTGGTGTCCAAACAATCATTCGAAAAAAAAGCAGCATTTGTACATTGCAGTTCACAAAAACTAAATCCTGTTGTGAAGGATTTAAATAATTTGAATGCTGTACGAAACACAATAGGAGCAATTAAGTCAATTATAGTGTATTTCTGAGAAAGTAATCAGAAAAGAAAACGGATTCCAATGTTCCTTTTGCTATGTGAAACTAGATGGACACATAGATATAAAAGCTTGCGGATTTTTGCTGAAAATGTGACAAAAATTGTTAAACAACTGGAATATTTAGAACAAGTAAGCAAGTTGTACATCATTTCCTTTTTACTGTAAGAAATCCTACATTTATTGTTTGTTTAGTTATAAAAAATATTCATCAAAGCTAGAATCTGTGACCCAAAAATTACAGTCAGTGCATTTAGATTTACTGGCAGTAGAAAAATACATTTAAGAATTGTTGACTACATTGGCTGTTGATCGACAGAATTGTGATGAGACGTAGAAGAAAATTTTTAGAGTTACATTCAATCTCCACGAAAAGCTGGAAGACAAATGAACAGAAAAAATCCAAAAGTTGCTTTGTCTGAGGATTATTTTAGAACAACTGTTTATATACTCTACTCGTTTTTTTTTGTGTAGAAAATAAACCAGCATTTTCCCTTTTAGTTTTGCGTCAATTTTTGATGACAAAACTAGAAAGCCTTGCATTTAAGGATCAAGCCAAGCCTATTGCTGAATATTACGCATTTGACAATTTAATCTAGGAGAGTGAAACCTTGTATGATAGGCCTATATAGAAAAGTAAAACTAGTAACGGGGAAAAACAGAAACAATGACTCTATGTGACGTTTTAGATGAAACCATTTTTTTCCCATGATTAAGATGGCTTTCTTGACAGCATTGGCTCTTCCATTAACAACATGCACAATCGAGAGATCATTTAGCACTCTAAGACCAGTAAAAACGTGGCTACGCTCAACAACTGGTGCTGATCGTTTATCTGGTCTTTGTATGATGAGTATCAAAAATTTAAAGAAAATGTTATCAATCGATTTGAACAAATACCAAGACGGTTACAGAATAAATAGTTTAAAATTACAATTTTATTGCTGTATCAGTGTAATTTTTTTATTTTATATTTTATTTTATTAGTAAAGTACTGTACGACATTGAAACCATTCTTTAAAAAATTATATTTAATTCAGTGTTATTGTAACAATTTTTTGACATTTATTCAAAAATTAAAGGGTGCAATGCCTCCCCTACTTTGCCGCCATTGAATACGCCCATGCTTTTTGTATAACATCACACTCCACTCTATGCAACATTACACTCCACTCTATGCAACATTACACTCCACTCTATGCAACATTACACTCCACTCTATGCAACATTACACTCCACTCTATGCAACATTACACTCCACTCTATGCAACATTACACTTCACTCTATGCAACATTACACTCCATTCTATGCAACATTACACTCCACTCTATGCAACATTACACTCCACTCTATGCAACATTACACTCCACTTTACACACAAACCCCTGATAAAAGGAAACAGTCAGAGATGGATGTAATTAAAGAAGGCTCATATTACCTCAACTTTCACGTTTTATTTTATTATTCTAATCACACCAAGTTTGGTTATATATGTGTCATTTTAAAACCAGTTTAAAAACTGACCACGGATAGATTTTCATGGCATTTAAACATATGGTTTACAATGACCCAATTTTACCATGCACCTGTAACGAGCATTTTATACCTGTGGGAAAACTGTTCCTGGGATATAGAAAACATTTAATTCTTTTACTTTGAATTCTTCACTGCAGCTCTCTTACTTCATCTTACTTCATCTTACTTCATCTTACTATATCGGCAACATTTATTTATTTACAAATACATTTTCTTAATCAAAATAAGAAAAGAATTCGGGCCAATCGGACCAATCGCTAACAAACTGTTCCCTCTTATAAGAAAAACCCTCATACTTGTAAACTACTTTCAGGTTTGAATACATTGCTCAACATGGAATGACAGGTTTGAATACATTGCTCAACATGGAATGACAGGTTCTAATACATTGCTCAACATGGACTGACGTGGCTATTAACTGAATTCTCTACTTAAGGCCGGAACTTATGGAAAGATTAAAAAGTGTGCAAGAGATATATTTACAGACCTTAAAAATAAATGAATCAAACATTATTTTATGTCCAGAAATTTTTATTTTATTTACTACTTCAATAAATAGTCAAGTTAAATAAATATACCAGTAACTATCTATGGTATTGGTAGCGGAGAGAATGAGACATGTTTCGTTTTGCCCAATAAATGGTAGATTTTCTGTGGCATGGAATTGAGAACAACACAATTATATCCATTATCATAGAAAGTTTTGTTCGCATGTAATCATTTCAATATTTCATTCGGCTACTGAATGTTTATAAACATATACGATATTGCTGGAATAGAAAAATCATTATAACACAGCATCCTCATGTCTCATTATAACACAACACTCTCATGTCTCATTATAACACAGCATCCTCATGTCTCATTATAACACAGCACCTCATGTCTCATTATAACACAACACTCTCATGTCTCATTTTAACACAACACTCTCATGTTTCATTATAACACAGCATCCTCATGTCTCATTATAACACAGCATCCTCATGCCTCATTATAACACAGCATCCTCATGTCTCATTATAACACAACACTCTCATGTCTCATTATAACACAGCATCCTCATGTCTCATTATAACACAACACCCTCACCTCTCATTATAACACAGCACTCTCATGTCTCATTATAACACAACACCCTCACCTCTCATTATAAGACAACACCCTCACCTCTCATTATAAGACAACACTCTTATGTCTCGTTATAACACAACACCCTTATGTCTCATTATAACACAACACCCTCACCTCATTATTAAATACAACTGAAAAGTGCGCAAATAATGACCATTTGAACCACGTGACCTGAGCTATTACTACTTGATGTTTGATGTTACGTTATCTGATAATATTTGATGTTAACATGAACGGCGTGTTTTGTCCACTTAACTTCCTTCTATACATCTTATTGCTAGATATAAAATATTATTATTTGGTCATTGAATAGATTTAATTTAATTAACACAAAAAAGAATTAACTAATGTTAAGAAAAAAGACTTGGCTTATTGATTGTGTAGGTTTATTGACAAAATGTATTTTTATTGAATGCATCATTATTCTCAAAACAATAAAAGGGAGGCAAATTGTAAAAAAGAAGTATTGAAATGATAAAAGGATTACCTAACTTTAAATATTTAAACAAAAACAAACATACAACAAGCATTTTGTATTGAAATAGAACTAATACAGTTGAGGTGCATTATATCTCAGTTAATTACAAATGCACACAAATCTCTCATTATCGTACATGAACGTTGGTTTAAATTGTGTCTGTTGATATAGTTGGTTCTACTTTTATTACTGAATACCACTGTAATCGAACTAATCTTACAACACTGACGTGATTGAAAACATTTTCTGATCTTTGTGAGTCTCAGTGAAATATGTTGACCGATGGTCAGTGAACTAATCAAGCATTAGCTTGTATGGCGGCCTGGACTGCAGCCTCCGTTTCTTTGTGACGTTTCACTCTTTCGTCCAGCTTCCTCCCCCTGGTGGCCAATAGAAAGATCAGTTCCAGCATTTCTGCCACAGTGACCAGACTAAACCCCATGAACAGCCCAATCTGGCCACCAATAGATCCTGGGAAACAAAAGTTTGGGAAAAGCCTATTAAAAAAACATAACAAAAAAAATATATAAAAATAAATAACGATTTCTAAAATCACAAAACTATGTAGGCCATTCTATGAATAGCAAAATAAAGTAGTTGTTCAATGGACCAGTTCCCATATAGCTACGTTACAACGATTCTATGATTTCAACATAATTTCAATATTTCACGCAGAGTGACAACTGGTTCCCACTAAATGTACTCTTGACCTGACTTCCTCATGGCTCAAAGTATTTGACATGTTTCCAACATTGAATATGGTGCCAATAATAAACATTAAAGTTCCTAGACACCTATAGAGAACTTATGTTGAAGTCGCAACTGGTTTAGTAACTTATAACTGGTGTACATGTCACATACTAGGTAGTAACTCTTAACTGATATACATGTCACAAACTAGCTAGTAATTTACAACTGATGTAAATGTCACATACTAGTTAGTAACTCACAACTGATATACATGTCACATACTAGCTAGTAACATACTACTGGTGTATATGTCACATACTAGCTAGTAACTCACAACTGATGTACTTCACACATTAGCTAGTAACTCACAACTGGTGTACATGTCACATACTAGCTAGTAACTCACAACTGATGTACATGTCACATACTAGCTAGTAACTCACAACTGGTGTACATGTCACATACTAGCTAGTAACTCACAACTGGTGTACATGTCACATACTAGCTAGTAACTTACAACTGGTGTACATGTCACATACTAGCTAGTAACATGTAGGATCTACCAATTTTTTTTCTGTATAAGCCAGACACTTTGATATCTTTCAACCAATGACATGAAATCGAGACTGAAACGAGTTTTATAAGATAATTGTTGTTGAATCGATTATATGTGTCCTTTTTAATTACTAAATATCACCTGTCTTGTTATGATTATATATTCTGTTATATTTTGAGTTAATCATTTTATGAGCTATTAACCTGTTCTGTAATCATAATTAATATCTATCACCTGCTATGTTATTAGCTATTAGCCTATCCTGTTATGTTTATATACCCGTCATGTTATGGTTATATCATTCGTCATGTTATGGTTATATCATTCGTCATATTATGGTTATATCATTCGTCATGTTATGGTTATATCATTCGTCATGTTATGGTTATATCATTCGTCATGTTATGGCTATATCACCCACCTAACAATCCTTCTGCCGAGTAGACAGCAACTTGTCTCATAGTTGTAACCACAGGGTCAGAGTAGTATAGATGAATGTAGGCCAAACTCTGGGTTAAAGATCTGGAGTCAGGTAATAAAATAGTGAATATAGTTTATTGATAAATATATTCTTTAAACAAAAGAATACATAGTAAATATTTATTTCAGAAAGGTTAATTGCTAAGTTTAGCGATAGGAAGAATGTTTATGTCTCTGGCAGGGTTGTTAGTATCGAAGTATCGGTATCGGCCAAAACAGTATCGGCGATACTTTTTTAGTATTGGTTGCTGTATTAAGTATTGATTTGTGTATCGCCGATACTTTTCTATTGCCACTATTTGCAGAAAAACAATAGCGATTTTAATACATTGTCGTCTACATAAATTCAATCCCTACTAGTAGCAACCGACTCTACCAATATTAACGACAGCCACCTCCTTATCAATACAACCACGGTAGGTGAGTTGAAGGAAAAATTTAGTTGTAATCTTCTTTTGAAGTTTTTGCTTTGCGCGACGATGTCTATAAATGTTATTCTTATTTTCTTTCACTCATTTACTTTCTTTCTGTCAACTATTTGTTCAATATTTTAATTAACGACAGAATAGAAAACATGATTTTTTATCGATCTGTCAGTTATATATTTACACACACACACACACACATATATATATATATATATATATATATATATATATATATATATATATAAGTATATACTGAAGTGTTTATAGGTTATATAGTGATAAATTATATACCATACTGTATTATTGTGTATATGTTTGTTAACTGAGTTGTTAATTCATTTGTGCTTATTTATATTTATAAATTGTTTTTATTTATTAATTCATGTTTTTTAGTATTTACTACATTTCATTAAAAATTATTAATTGAATGGTATTAAATTCTAAAACTGTATGGTGTAATTAAAATTGAAAACTGTGTAATAAAACAATATCATATAATTAACAAATATTTTATTATTAAATAATATGCTGAGTTCAACAAACAATACAATTTTGGGAGGTTAAAACATTTAATTGAATAGAAATACATGAACATCAACAAATTAAAAAAAAATATCTTGTAAAATGACACTCTTTTACCTATTCCAACAGCATGGCAATTTTCAAACTTTCAAAGTAAAATTTTTATTGTCGGCTTTTATTTTTCATTTTTTCCTTTATCTTCTGTTGTTCTTTCTGTCATGTGTCAACATTATACATTCTTTCTGTCATGTGTCAACATTATACATTCTTTCTGTCATGTGTCAACATTATACATTCTTTCTATACATTTCCTTCGGTTCATTTTGGTTATAGTAAAAGTTGTATATTGTCATCGCATTTAAAACATTGAAGTACGCACTAGTCGTTGCACTCAGTGATCAGTAAATAGTATGACTAAAATATAAACCTATATCCCAGTGGTTCCCAAAATTTTTTGACCCATGGACCCCTTTTTATAGTCAAAACTTGCCCACGGACCCCCAAGTGAAAAAGCTAAATAAATGCAAAGTATAAAAATTACACATTAAAAACAACATTTTGTTGAAGAATTGTTTATTGATATTATAATTGAAGAAGTGTTTATTGATATTATAATTTTTGTTTAAAATAAAACAATAAAACAAATAATAACTTGGATGAACTTGATGAGATGTTATGGGTGTATTTATGTCTGGCTTAATATTTGTGAGTAGCAACCACTAATCCTCACGACCACTAATTTCTAGTGGGTTTTCTTTTTGTAATGAGGTTCATAACGGCACTGAATCAATGTTCTACCAAATAGGAAGACGGACAAACGGTCAACAGCTTCTGTACCATTACCCATAATGCAGGATATAAAATTTTGTAATCAGAATTTGTGGTATCCTTGTTCAAACATTGGTTCCTTATTCAATAAGCTGCTCCTGTATTAGAACGGATCTGAGTTTGTCCACTAGCGAAAGGCTTCAGCAACCAGTCGGGAATATCCAAGTGAAGAATGTCTCCAAATCTTTGAGTCACGTCTGCATGAAGGGCCGTTTAGTTTTGACAGTAGGCAAGCGAATCATAATCTCTAATTTGCAATTTTTATATATTTAGAAACTGAGAACATTCTCACAAGTTTTGTTTTATTTGCATAGAAAAAGTTTTGCAACAAACGCAGACTTTTAGCTTTTATTAAATTTAATTGGTCATCTTGTAGTTTCAAATTAGTTTCGTTAAATTTGTCAAATACATTGTAATTTTTTTGAATTAATTGAAATGTGTTGCAAATCATTACCTTTGCTTTCCAGGAAATCCAACAGTTACTCATAGAGCGCATAAAATCAATTCAAACATACACTTTTAGATAACCAACGTACTTCTTTGTGAAGTAGTCACCGATTATAGTCTTTGTCATTTTTCAAAGTTGAGAAAATATCTGATTTAAGACATTTCTTCTGATTTTGTAAACTGCTTTTAGGACATAATCTAGTGATCCATATAAACGTTGACTAAGATTTTTTTTGCAACCAAATAATGTGTCAATGAATGACACAATCGTTTGTTTATCTATGGGCAGAACGCACTGAAAATACATTCGGTGCCACCGATTTGATATAATATCTAATCTGTGTTCGGTGCAGCAGGTTTTAAGTATGCCAGAAAGCCTTGGAGTCTTCCTACATTGCTGGAGCACAGTCAATAGTAACATAAATGTTATTAGTCGAAGGTATAGATCTTACATCGAAAAAAAATCTTTTTAATTCAGTAAATAATGTTTCACCCTTTGAATAGGTTTCCAAACATGTAGCAAATAACATTCTTGACCAATTTTTTTTTTTTCAAAATCGGTGTGTATTACCTCACTTACAGCTGGTAAAATAAGTTCTTCATGTAGCTTTTCAAACTTAGTAATCAATAAAGAAATGTTAAAAGAAGCACGCAGTCCATCATCATCTCGCTTAGAGTTGTTGCAGAGACGGTGTTTTCAAATATTTTAATCCTTGTCTTTTTTTTCTAAGACTGTGAAAATGTGTTTATACACTTTGTATCAGCATATCATAGAACTAAAGGTGTTTATACACTTTGTATCAGCATATCATAGAACTAAAGGTGTTTATACACTTTGTATCAGCATATCATAGAACTAAATGTGTTTATACACTTTGTATCAGCATATCATAGAACTAAATGTGTTTATACACTTTGTATCAGCATATCATTGAACTAAAGGTGTTTATACACTTTGTATCAGCATATCATAGAACTAAATTCAAATATTATGTACTCCATTTCTGTATCAACGTGTTTTCGGCTATCTATCTCACACCGTACCATGCTTGTTAAAACTTAGTTAGCTGGCGCAAATAATTTATTCATTATTTTTAGAGCATTTTCGAAAAAAAATGCTCTATTATCCCCGTTTTGTCTGTCTGTCTGTCTGTCCGTCCTCACCCTAGATCTCAACAACCATAAGTCCTAGACCCATGATGTATTTATCATTTTGTAGGTCTTGGCCTGCCATGTGTGCAGCAAAATTCGATTTCGCGATCTGACCTATGAGGGCCGTAAAAGGGGGCGTATTAAGTACCGTTTTTTACTATATAAGCTATATTAACAAAGGAGCGCCCTATATCTCAGCAACCATAAGTCCTAGACCCATGATGTATATATCATTTTGTAGGTCTTGGCCTGCCAAGTGTACATCAAAAGTCCATTTTGCGATCTGACATTTCAGGGCCGAATATAAGACTTTCCTAGGTACCGTTTTTGCTTATATTTTAAATATAAATAATAAAAGCTAATCAAAGGGGCGTAATCATTATTTATTTTTGTAACAGTTATTCAACATGATTACTTCCCTCTCAAAACTCATACGCATCTATGGCTGTAACCCGGATAAAAATATGGATTTCGTCCGGCGTAGCCGTAGCCGTACACGAAAATGCTCTAAAATGTCCTTTGTCCGAAACGGAAAAGACTTAAATTGCTTGTTTATTTTAATGCTCATAATAATAAAAATGGATAATAATTTTACTATTTTACATTCAATATTGCGCGGCCCCCCTGAAGTTTTTCAGGGACCCCCAAAAGAATTTTAATTCTCCACGGACCCCCTCAATGCCACCAGGAACTTCTGGGGGTCCGTACGGACCACTTTATGAACCACTGCTACATCCCCATTTCATATTTGGTGGAGCTTTGTATCACACATAAAGAAAATGTGGAAAATTTTTGTTTTGCATAAAAAAGTTCACCCTCTAATTGACACGAATATTTTAGAACATAAAAATTTTCAAATATTTCGATTAAGGTTTCACCATTACAAATACTTCAGCAGAACTGTTACTATTAAGCAATTCGTCCTGGTTCTGCTGTCGTACGGTAAAACAAGCAAAATAAATCTGTAGATTCAGATATCTGTACTGTTGACTGTACTAAAGCTGCACCACCCTGCAGAGTAAGTTGAATGGGAAGTGCACTTAGTGCACTGCAGGCACGCTGTAAGGTTTTTACATCTTCTGCCTTGTGATCCAAGTTGTCTGTCCAGTTGGTTTTAAATTTTAGATTGACCACTGCTACCAGTTTTGCCTCTGGATCAGAAAATATAAAATCGAATCGCGCATTAATGCAATCAATAACAGTTATTACGTGCTGCCAAGTGGTGAAGTGATTAGCATTAAAATTGTGCTTTGACAATGTATTCTATTGTTTTTACATTTTTAAAAACTTGAGAAACTTGAACTCATTATATTTTAGATAAAAACATTTTGTTGTTTTCAAAAGTATTGGTATTATCGGTATCGATTTCGGCAAAAAATTTTTACTTGAGTATTTGTATTGGTATTGGCGATACTATTTTCATGAAGTATTGGTCACGATATTGACGATACAATTTTAGAGTATTGTTAACAACCCTGGACACTGGCGTACTTAGATGGCGGGCCGTACCTAGATATCGGGCCGTATATAGGTGGTGGGCCGTACCTAGATATTGGGCCGTACTTAGATCGCGGGCCGTATCTAGATATTGGGCCGTACTTAGATCGCGGGCCGTACCTAGATATCGGGCCGTACATAGATGATGGGGCGTACTTAGATCGCGGCCGTACCTAGATATTGGGCCGTACTTAGATCGTGGGCCGTACTTAGATCGCGGGCCGTACTTAGACCGTGGGCCGTACTTAGATCGTGGGCCGTACTTAGACCGTGGGCCGTACTTAGATATCGGGCCGTGTTTAGATCGTGGGCCGTACTTAGATATCGGGCCGTACTTAGATCCGTGGGCCTTACTTAGATATCGGGCCATACTTAGATATCGGGCCGTACTTAGATATCGGGCTGTGTTTAGATCGTGGGCCGTACTTAGATATCGGGCCGTGTTTAGATCGTGGGCCGTACTTAGATATCGGGCCGTACTTAGATATCGGGCCGTACTTAGATATCGGGCCGTACGTAGATTTCGGGCCGTACTTAGATATCGGGCCGTACTTAGATATCGGGCCGTACTTAGATATCGGGCCGTACTTAGATATCGGGCCGTACTTAGATATTGGGCCGTACTTAGATATCGGGCCGTGTTTAGATCGTGGGCCGTACTTAGATATCGGGCCGTGTTTAGATCGTGGGTCGTACTTAGATATCGGGCCGTGTTTAGATCGTGGGCCGTACTTAGATATCGGGCCGTGTTTAGATCGTGGGTCGTACTTAGATATCGGGTCGTACTTAGATCGTGGGCCGTACTTAGATATCGGGCCGTGTTTAGATCGTGGGCCGTACATAGATATCGGGCCGTACTTAGATATCGGGCCGTACTTAGATATCGGGCCGTACGTAGATTTCGGGCCGTACTTAGATATCGGGCCGTACTTAGATATCGGGCCGTACTTAGATATCGGGCCGTACTTAGATATTGGGCCGTACTTAGATATCGGGCCGTGTTTAGATCGTGGGCCGTACTTAGATATCGGGCCGTGTTTAGATCGTGGGTCGTACTTAGATATCGGGCCGTGTTTAGATCGTGGGCCGTACTTAGATATCGGGCCGTGTTTAGATCGTGGGTCGTACTTAGATATCGGGTCGTACTTAGATCGTGGGCCGTACTTAGATATCGGGCCGTGTTTAGATCGTGGGCCGTACTTAGATATCGGGCCGTACTTAGATATCGGGCCGTACGTAGATTTCGGGCCGTACTTAGATATCGGGCCGTACTTAGATATCGGGCCGTACTTAGATATCGGGCCGTACTTAGATATCGGGCAGTACTTAGATATTGGGCCGTACTTAGATATCGGGCCGTGTTTAGATCGTGGGCCGTACTTAGATATCGGGCCGTGTTTAGATCGTGGGTCGTACTTAGATATCGGGCCGTGTTTAGATCGTGGGCCGTACTTAGATATCGGGCCGTACTTAGATATCGGGTCGTACTTAGATATCGGGCCATACTTAGATATTTGGCCGTACTTAGATCGCAGGCCGTACTTAGATCGCGAGCCTTACTTAAATATCGAGCCGTACTTAAATATCGGGCTTTACTTAAATATCGAGCCGTACTTAGATATTTGGCCATACTTAGATCGCTGGCCGTACTTAGTTATTGTGCTGTACATAGATAGCAGGCCTTTAAGTCGCCTATGTCTATACTGACCTGTTATGTTTTCTCTGTAACTCTTGGAAAAACTGAGTTCGCCTAAATGATGCTGTGGTCACTGCTGCTTTGTAGTTGGACTGAATACATGGAAGTGGACAGTAACATTTCGTTCTGTTGCTGTCTCCGTAATACAACTCTAGAAAAAGTGAATTGAATATTTTAAAAACGAATTAAAATTTCTGAACGAATTAATTAGTGTGCTGAGACTATTCTTTATGTTACGTTTGTTTCTTTATATTTAGTTAGTTTTATGTTTAGTGATTTACTAAGTACAACAAAGGAGAGAGCTTGGGAAGGAGAAAGATAGAGTGAGGTGAAGAGAGTAGAGAATTTCTGGTGTTATTTGTCTTACGAATAGTATTACCAGAGAAATACAAATCATTATGTTGTGTCATTTGTCTGCCATACAGTAAGTAGTACGAGGAAACAAAACAAATCATTATGTTGTGTCATTTGTCTGCCATACAGTAAGTAGTACGAGGAGCAAAACAAATCATTATGTTGTGTCATTATTCTGATATATAGTAGTACCAGGACCAAAACAAATCATTATGTTGTGTCATTTGTCTGATATATAGTAGTACGAGGAGCAAAACAAATCATTATGTTGTGTCATTTGTCTGATATATAGTAGTACGAGGAGCAAAACAAATCATTATGTTGTGTCATTTTTCTGATATATAGTAGTACCAGGAGAAATACAAATCATTATGTTGTGTCATTTGTTTGACATATAGTAGTACTTGAGATTTACAAATTGTCATCGGATGTCACTTCTCTCAACATCGTTAGATGAGAATTCAATTAGTATCAATTATTTTAAGTGTTTTGACGTAGAATAAATGTTCGAAGTGACCTACTTTGTGCATTTTCAAAACATCTAGACAGGTGGTCAACTTCACAGGATGTCTCATTGCCTGGCAGAAAAAATAGAAACACGTTTTTAGTCATTAGATATAATATAAATATTTCTAAGATCGAAGAAATTATTGTTTACTTTTTGTAGAAACGAGTTGTTTTTTTTCCTTTATATTTGTTTCCATCACAACAGCCAATACACAGGATACTCTTGGGCTGTTTTGACTCAACCATTATGTGCGAAAGTCGAGAGCCGCCTGTACAAATGCCAACACAGACACCAGGCGAAAACTGCCGTCACCGCCGAAACCGACACCGATACCGAGAACGGCTATCCAGCTTTGTATAAATCTATCTTCGTTTGTACTTTATATATAGCATACATACATCAATAAATTATTCTCTAAGAATTATGGTCAGCAACACTCACGCCTCGTCCCTGTCTCATATATAGTATCTTTACCAGTCACTCTTTCACATCCATGCATTATTATAAATAGAAATGTGCTTATGATGGAAGTCAGAATCCATGCAGGTATACTTCTCTAATACTTGGCATGGAAATCTGAATGTCCAATCTAACAACAAACTGAACATGGATTTATCTTGTATTAATAATACTGTAGTTTATTAATATGTCATAGTGGAGTTGGCTACTGAATCAATTTAAATCCAGCACTTGTTATATTAACCCAGCACTTGTAATTTTCATCCAGCACTTGTTATATTAATCCAGCCGATGTAATATTAATCCAGCACTTGTTATATTAATCCAGCCGATGTAATATTAATCCAGCCCTTGTTATATTAATCCAGCACTTGTTATATTAATCACTAGAATTACCTGGATGTAAGAAGTGTTTGCATCCACCGCAAGTAGCCACAACAAAGTCCATGAAACATTCTGTTTCACAAGCCTCTTTAGTATAGTGCGAGAACCGTCTGAGTGGACTAATGAAGGAGTCCAGGTGTGTGTCCACGCAAGTACTGCCACCAAACGCCATATACGGGGGAGGTAAACCTTCTTTCTGAGGACAATACACGCATATATTTATCTCAATAAAATTTTTAATATGAGAATAATCGTTTAAAAACTACACACAAACCGGTAGCAAGACCAGAAGCATATAGTTAGCAATGTAATATTTACAACAGGCTGATTACCTGTCGCGTTTTTTTTTTGCAAATAGTATACATTTAAATTAATAAAATTTATACCATCGGGAAATTACGTCAGAGGATATCCCAAGTGCAGAATTATTTTTAAAATTTATTTCTGCAACATCAGCAGCCGAAATCCGGGAAATGACGTCATATATTTATTTATAGCGACGGCTTTCCCATTCTGCACGAC
This sequence comes from Bulinus truncatus, assembly GCA_021962125.1. Taxonomy (NCBI): domain Eukaryota; kingdom Metazoa; phylum Mollusca; class Gastropoda; family Planorbidae; genus Bulinus; species Bulinus truncatus. The sequence goes on along the minus strand of JAGDYQ010000010.1, from coordinate 4,945,162 downwards.
GGACGCCAAGATTAGCACTCTATTAGTAGGAGATGCAAGATTTCATTTATGGTCGAAGCTAGACTTCTATGAAATATATTATCTGCAACAACAGCTACAATTAGATGGTGACGTATTGCTCTGAGATTTAGAGAATATAATTAAACATATTTCAAAAACAAACTGTTATAAATGTGATATATTGTCCACACAATACACCGGAATTTATCCGTGTTGTCAAACTAAAAAATAAACAATATGGCTAAGACAACAGCATACAAAATGGCGGTCAATATAATAGACACAATAGCAGACACAATATAGCAGACACAATATAGCAGACACAATATAGCAGACACAATATAGCAGACACAATATAGCAGACACAATAGCAGACACGACCATGGTTTCAAATTCTATCTTTATGGCACTTTAACAACAATGAGAAACGCAATTATTGTTATTCCATATATCCAAAATAAGTTGTAAGTGTTGATAGGTAATATGAAATATGTCACAAAGTAATTGTAACTTGTTGTTACACGTTAAGTGGCGTGAGTTAGTTCCCTTGGCCCTAGTAGACCCCATCCGTTGCCTTCCAATGGTGTCGTTTATCAGCATTAGACATTTTTCAAGTGTCACATGGCAATTTCTTCTTACCATTGCAGTGTCTACTGCTAGTTATATTAAATAAACCATTTCATTCAATATCACATAAAAAAGTATTTTTATATAGTTTAATTTTTTTTATAAAAAAGCAATTAGTAGTAGTGTCGATAATTATAACTCAAGTAAGTTTAATTTCTATAAAAGGTGAGAAGTTGATGGAACTACCAAGATCAACATTTTAATACAGCTAAAAGTACAAAGTTTATTAGCACAAAACATATCATAGGCTATCAACTAGTGTTTTTTTTTTGTCTTTTGGGAAAATTTTTGACCATAATAAATGGAATACATGATAATTCTATTAAATTGTTTCAATATATTACTCAACATTATTTAATTGTTTCAATATGTTACACTTCATTTGCTGTGTAATAGATAGAAAAGTATAAATATATTCTGGTTTACTACACAAATTAATATATTGCAATGACACTGGGCAAGCTTTATTGCACCATGTATAAAGAAAGATAGAACAAAATAGATTACAAAAAATAATTTAAAGTGCGTAGGGCTTATATTGTTATTTTCAGAGCAAATATTATTTGGAGTAATTCGGTATTTAACAGCATGAATGATTTTTTTTTTGGTGATATAAATCCGAGCCCTAGTTACCGTCAATGTTTACACCAGAGGAAAAATAAAAACAAGTTCAAGGGCAGTAAGAACCATTACGTTTCATTGAAAATATTTCTTATAATCTATTTCTCTTTAACTCAATTGTTCTATTCTTTGAGAAACTAAATTTATTCACGTTGAATACATTATATTACAAATATGTTTTGTATATTTTCAATAAAAAGTTTTTCTATGAATTAAAAGAGAAAAGATAATATTTAATTTTTCCCTTTTTTTTTTAAATTTTATTTCACTATATCTCGCAATATACAAACCATCTGTCAACTTGTATTTTTAAAATCAGTAGCATAAAACATGCCTTTCTATTTATTCTTTGTTACTATGTATTGTGTAAATATAGACAATCTTTGTGATTGAATAAATCACACAGAGTATGCAGTTTGTTAATAATATTAACATATTTAAACATATAACTCACAATTTTTTTTTTCTTAAATATAAGACATTGTATTTTTTAATGAACACACTTATTTATAATCGCCTTTTATGGTTGTTATAAATTACAAGCGATACATCTGGCCCCCACGCTTTCATTTTTAGCCATATAAATTTCTATAAATATACACCTAAACTAAGAAACTGTTTTCCCTATTTAATGAATTTTAATAAAGTTTTTTTTTTATGTTTAAAGATAATCGGAATTGACATTGCGCCTAAAACTTATATAGACAACATAAATGTTAAATATGAATAAATGTCACACTTATATAGACTACATAAATGTTAAATATGAATAAATGTCAAACTTATATAGACTACATAAATGTTAAATATGAATAAACTAGTAAACAATGGCCCGGTACCCAGACCGGCGAGTAGGCACACAGTTGGAGTTGGAAATAGTGAAAAATATATTTGAGTGCGTTAACAATTAATCTATATACTTGCAGTGGCCCCAAGGACATGAAGAGATTATTGTAGCCAAAATACATCTGAGAATAGGGATGCCTAATAGTGCATCAAATAAAGTTCATATGTTAAATAGTTCATCCCAAAGAAAATAATCCTCACTATGGGTACACAATCTTAACTCAAACAACCTCCGATGATTCAACTCTTAAAATCTTAATTCCTTCATAATATTTGTTGTGTTTAGATTTCCAGTTTTGGAATTCCCAAGACTATTTTTAGCCGAGCTTGCGAGTTAACTCCCCTTTCCCACATAAATAATACACTCCACCTCTCATCTCTTCCCACGTTTGGAATTCCCCAGACTATTTTTAGCCGCAGAAGTTATACACACTGTCAACGTACGGTCTACAACATTAGACGATTATGTATTAGATGTAAAACTTAAAAATTAAAAAAAAAACTATCAGGTTTCTAAATACTAGATTTGGTTTCAATTCATCGGTATTTATTTTTGACAATGTATCTTTGTCTGTATTTTTCTTTTAATTTCAAACATTAAAAACATGAATTACGTCCGCGGTTGTGTTACTGTGAGAAGAGTGTATTGTTTTCAAGAATACATGAATACATATGTTCCTTATATTTCAGTGTTCTCATTAAACGAGAACAGGTTGAGTTAAATACAAACAAACAAACACACCTATACAGAGTACAAACATTAAAACAGAGAACAAAATCTCAAGAATACAAACGAATACAATCATGCTAACATAAATAAAACTCATACAAATAAAATAAGCACAAATAAATGAGGAGATAACGCAAATACAATAAAAAGATCCAACCTCATAATAATCAACATATAAGACATTAATAACAGCGTCATTGATTGAATATCGATTTAGAAATACGCGCTATGATTTCAACTGCTTCTCCAAGTCCAACGACAGTCTCAAGATATTTTTAAAACGCTGGAATATTGTCAGCTAGAACAATTGTTTCCATGTACATACCCACGAACATCCAACTGGTCACACAGCAGCCAATTAACAGTTTGTTTTATGACGACCTTATTTGCATTGCAAATTAGTTATCATGATATTCAAAAGTACATCACATACTGACAAATTAACTACATAGGAGAAATCGATTACATACAAAACAATAAAGCAACTTATCATATAAATGAAGACAGTGTATGCGTATAACAAGGAGTGGGACTAGACATAAAACAAGATATGACTGGACTAACTTGATTCGATCTTGTTAAATGGGGTGCCCTGTTTTGATGGTTCCGTTGATATATCTGGATTTATTTAGTTTTTAATGAAAGGGAGTTAAGTGAAACTTGTAAAGGTATTTCTAATTTGTGTCCCCTTTTACATAACAAAAAAAAAAACTAGTGTTAATTTCATTTAATATAAATTAAACTGGGCAATGTTATAGTTATCATTGATGGCTTTATACAAAAGTTAATGAGAAAAGAATACTCTTCATAGCTTACAATTGTGTTCGTCATACATATATATATATATATATATATATATATATATATATATATATGTATATATATATATATATATATATACACATTAGGGTGCATCACCACAACAGGGGGAAAAATTGATTGTTTGTTTTTGAGCTGTCTATGTTTCTAATTTGTTCTGATATCATTAATAATAACTTGTGTAAAATATTTTTCAAACCAGAGTTGATTTAGAGGTCCCCCCTCCCCCCAAGAAATCACAAAACATGTAAAGAAAAAAAAAGTTTATTCTAGCCTATATAAAAATTACATTAAAGTATTAAATTATTTATTACTGTTGCATTTAATTCAGTTTCACTTTGCTGCACGTTTGTAAGGTTTACGCACATTTGAGATGTTTTTGCGGTCCATTTCTACCACTTGAAAAATGTTTTGAAAATGTTAATCCGTTCGCGCTGCTTCAACAAAGTCAGATGCCAGTTTCACTCCTCTCTCGGCACAATCGTTAACAACGTTAATAGCAGCAACATTTTCTGCACTGGCAATGCAAGAAGCTGTTTGGCACCAATCATCAACAGGCAGTTGGAGGAATCCTGTGTCCAGTTGAAGTCTATATATAGTAAACCACGAATCAACTCCAGCCAGTTCACACAACCGAGTTTTAGAATCAATTAATTGGAATCGTGGTTTTCCCCAATCATTTCCAAATCGATTCTGTGGAGTTTGGAAGGCAACCACTGGTCGAAGCCTTAGCAGAGCATCTGCTAGAGCTCGCTTTTCCAACACAGGTACTTCATTGCTGAACAGAGCAAGTGGGATCATTTCAGCAGTGAGGTACCACAGATGCCTATTCAGGGCACGGATTGCTGACTTGGATATGTCTCTGTTGACATCGTTGTAATCCAAAAGTCGCTTGTAGAGCTGTAGATCATTCCATGGTGCATCCACACTCTTTTTGCAAGTGAGCCACCACACGACATAAACATGTGTTACAAATGTAGCAAATGCACGAATCTTTGGCACTTCATCACGTGTGGTAATACAACCTGGAGGCAATAATTGAATTTGTTTCTCACACAGTGCAATCTTGAAGCAATATATCAGCTTTGCCATCCATCGTGCTTTGTGCAGGGCACCTGGTCTTTTAAAGTTAACCTCCTTATTTGTAGCATTCAGGTAAACAAGGGACAGCTTAAGGAATTCGTGGTAGTCGTCTCGCAAGAATTCGGTAAGTTTACTAGAGTTGGCATGTACAATTACCGCATCTCTCATTATCGTCAGTCGCTCTTGAGCCTTCAGATCATGATCAGCTAACGTAAACGAACTACAAACGTGAGACCAATCATGTGCCACCAACTCCCAATTACTTCGCAGCTTGGTGAACAAAGTTATATCCGGGGATTTGGAAACTTCTATTTTCATGTCTGCAAACACATGCGAGAGGATAACTTCACCAATGTAATGGCGACAACCTGGCCACAGAAGAGCACGTTGCAGCATATTTTGTATGGTAATGCAGGCAGCAGTCTGATGACCAGTGTTTGATCTTGTTGTGTCGAATGTCATATTAACGATACAATCATTACAATGCCACTCTGTCATTAGCTTCATGGTTAATTCTGCAATTATTTCACCAACGGGTTTCTTTGTTGCCTTGGCATAATTTGGCACTCCTAGAAGTTTCAATTGCTTTGCATCACCGACAACAACTGTTATGCGTTCTTCAGTGACACGATGATTTTTTTAGAGAACGTGTCAGTTTGCCATCCCAGTGGAGAGTGCAGAGTTTGGGTGGTTCCCAGGAGTCGTGGATCTTTGTAGATATCTCACTTACAACTTTGCGACGTGAACGATCTGCAGTGGCATAGGAAGAAGCCACCATTGATACATCACCCCCAGACTCGCTAATAAGGCCCTGTGTGAAAGCTGCCTGCTGTGTTGGTGTAATCTTTAATCTTGTCGCTAGTGACACAAGATTTGGTCGGCTTAAAACATCTGGAGGTACAAATACCAAAGCTCCTGTTGGCTTTCTTCGCTTTTGCAATGGCATTATATCATCCAAACAGTTATCAACAAACTCCATATTATCTTCAGATTTAGAAGTAGAATCATCGGGTTCGTCACTGCTACCCTCGGTGGAAGGCACTGATATCGTTGAACATGCTGCATTTTCTTCTCTTGCGCGTTTCTGACGTTCCAATGTTGCGACATCTCGTGAATGGCGTCGAGCGACTTTTTGCAAGTGTTTTGTCAAATGATCCAAAGCTGGAAGACCTGTCTCCTTTCATAGACCTCAAGAATGCTAGATCTTCTGCATTCTTGATAATAATCTCGACATTTGGTGGCCACAGTTGAAAAGTTGTTGCCAACATAGATTTCATTTGTTCCAGTTTACGTTTGGTGGCTGGTGTGTTTCGGCGACTTTTATCAATTGAACGAAGTTTATTGTATTCATCAAGAAGCTGAACAATCTTCTCACAAGCTCTCCTCTCTGTCACCATTGGAATGTTTGCTTTTTCGTAGAAAGCAGTAACTTGATTCAGCACAATTTTGGCAGTTGTAAATCGAGAAGGTGCACCAAGAGAACCTGGACGCTCACTGTGTGCTGCTACATTGCAGTGATACATCATGCACCTCAAAACTTGTAAACAAGTTGGTAGTCGAAGAATTCCAGTAATTATAGCATCATCAACACAGATTGCAGGGCCAATGCCAAACAATTCAGTTTTCAGAAGAGTTTCTGGTTTCTTTGTTCGCGAGGCAGGAGACGCAGTAATAACTGGATATGCAACTGTTGAAGTGATGCCAGGGTCAGCCAGCATTTCCTTAGAAGGTGTAAACATTTTATTGTTGTTTTTCATATCATTTCCATGTTCTGATTTTATAGGTCGTGTGTATTAGAAATTAAAATAATATAAATAAAGAAATTAAAATGCTTGCCTGGGTCATCAATATGCAGTAAGAAAAAGTGTTGTTTTTGCTAATAAAATTTGAATTTTAAATTTTATTTCTAGCACAACTGCTTATCAAAATCAATCATAGCTACCAAACATTATAAAACCAAAGACTATAAAACAATTTATATAGCGCTTCGCTTTTTGTATGTAAGTCTGTAAGACTTTACAAGAAGGATGGTTTTATCTAGTTTTCGCTTAATTATGCAAACTTTGTTGAAGTCCGGGGGACCTCTAAATATTGTCAAATATTTTTTTTATTTTTTTACACGATGCTTTTTTGATCAATGGATTAAATTTAAATAGCAGACAGATCAATTATTAATTTTTTTTTTGGTGATGCACCCTAATATACATACAGAATTTAGCTTTCATTATTTTTACAATCGATAGGAAAACTTCAAGGTATTCCTCACAAATCTACTTTATTTTTTTATTCCAAAGTACATTAGACCCTTGTATTTCGTTGTCTTTATTTATAAATAAAATATTTTCGCAGTTTTCCCTCTGCCAAAGACATCTTGCACTAAGACAGAGATGAAAACTTAAGACTGTAAGAAAATAATATTAAAATAATTTTTATAGTTGTACATATAAGGTGAATCCTCACTGATGCGCATGCGCCGAAAATACTGTCTATACCAGCAATGCTGGTCCAGCATATGGGTAAATATTATTTTGAATAAAAGTAGTTGGTGTAAAATACATCGAATATTGAGTAAAGGAATTAAGGGATGCATATATTATTGTGCACTTTTAAAGATCTTTTATTTGATAAGCCCAAAAACGTTATGCACCCGGCATAGTAAGGGTCCAAATACTATTAAATATTTACATACATAGCCTGTATAGGTTTAACTTATATAAATAGCCTGTATAGGTTTAACTTATATACATAGCCTGTATACGTTTAACTAATATACATAGCCTGTATAGGTTTAATTTATATACATAGCCTTATAGGTTTAACTTATATACATAGCCTGTATAGGTTTAATTTATATACGTAGCCTTATAGGTTTAACTTATATACATAGCCTGTGTAGGTTTAACTTATATACATTGCCTGTATAGGTTTAACTTATATGCATAGCCTGTATAGGCTTATTATGTCGTATTAAAAGTGAAATAGAGTGAGGCAGCTAAAGATGAGGTGCCATGTCGTAAGGGTCACCTACACTACAGTTACTACTGAATCATAAAATGTATTGTTAGATTCAAGTCTCTAGTCAGAGATGTTGTCCGATTAAAAAAATTGATCGAAATTAACGCATGATTAAAAATTTTAATCGCAAATTAACGCACTTTTTAATCGACACAATATAATACATTTTTTTGTATTCAGACTAGTAAATCATAATATCATAGCATAAAATTGGTATAATAGAATAGTCAGATTAATTTACGAAAGAGGTATGATTAATTGTAACAGATTTATTAAGCATTAGCACATATGTCTGTTGAGTTAGTTATTGGGTCCAATTTTGACACGTATCCATCACGTAAAGTGATGCGAGTTTTTTTTAATCAACAACCAAGCCAAACAAGTGTTTTTCTCGTACCATAGGTTCCGAGATAATGACGTATTTCAACTCTCTCCCCTCTATCCCTGTCGTATTTCGCTACACTTTGTTCCCCCCCCCCCACGTATGTCTTGTTTACCCAACCCTCCACTACCGTACCTACCCCTTCACTTCCCATCCCAAAACAAAATACAGACGTCATTTCTATCTCATATGTGCCTTTTCCTTCATAAAATAATAGTATAGCCAGAAAGTACTTGCTCACTTATTATTAACGCGTTTTTTTTTATTCCAACCTTTTCCATCCTGTTAGATTTTTGACACACTTAGCAGCTTCTCTCCCCCACAAAGATGACGTTACTTATAGCTTACCCAACCACCGTACCCCCTCTGTCCCATTTTTCCAAAGCATGGCACCTGTCAATCAAACTAGGCTCACGCTACTGCAGATGTTCACTAATGGTACCATTGAGGGTCATAATTAGAATTAAGAAATGACACTCCTATTGTTTCAAGGCCATGTGGCTGCTATGATTTTATGTCGACGTGACAGTTTCTGTGTTCGGGGTATTTTGTTTTTTTGCTTTTTTCTTCAAATCTTGTCTGATCTGGTTATGGTTATAGAATTGGGTTAATTACTGATTACTGAAATGACAACAATTGGCTAAAATTTAACGCATTTTGATGTTTGCGTTAAAAATGTAATCGCATATTTTTAACGCATTAATTATGCTTTAATTGCAGTTAAAAAACAGCCCTATATAAAATATTAAATTTAGCTCAGTGTCACAATAACTCTGAAAAATACAACCACTGTCTCGTGTACAGTCTAGGCCTTGATTGACAGGTGTCATGTATATGAAACTATTAAAGCGATAAAAAAAATTTGCGCAAAAAATGATGATACAAAATTTCTAGAATCTCGTTATTTTGATCTAATTATAACCTGGCTCATGATACACTTATTTTTTTTTTACCTTTAAGTTGACTTCAACAATACACTACAGTATATAATGTAAACTAGTGAATGGAAATTTTCTCTTTTTACATCGACCGGGAATAGTAGTGTTGTTTTCGTTGACGAAAACTAAAACCTTCGTTGACGAAAATGTTGACTTTTCGTCAACGAGAACTAAAACTAAAACTAAAATTAGCAGCAAGACTAAAACTAGACGAAAACTGAAATTATTACAGAAAAAACGAAATAAAAACTGAAACTAAAATATGACCTGGGACTAAAACAACACTAGAGAATAGAGCAGGAAGTTTACTTGTCGTAGGGCTATAAAACAAATGCATCTTCATTTATATTACAAGTGGGGATTTTGTCGACATACCTGGGGGTGAGTGTGTGTGTGCGGATTGCGACAGGGTGGGGTGGTAGATCTACTTAATAAGTGATCAAACCTATAAACTTCAAATTTGTTGAGTGAAATACTGTTATCGATTTCTTGAACATTCAGTATTTTGGTCAGTATTTGGGTGTTGCGTTAAAAATTTTAATCGCAAAAGTTTTTTGACGCGTTAATCGCAAATTAACGCAGTTTAATCAGCAGCCCTAATATATATATATATATATATATATATATATATATATACATATATATATATATATATATACATATATATATATATAAATCTTATTCACTTCATAAATACTTTCAAGGTTTTAAATTTATTTCTACAAAGAAAACATTTATCTTGTTATGAGAAACATTTAATTCCTACACAGATTAAATAAGTTTTTGTTTCTGAATGAACTGTTTAACGATGTAATACTTACTACAGTCTTACTTATCTCTACTTCCACTGTGGTATTGGCTTGAATCAGGATACCGCTAGTTATTGGCAGTGGTTCTTCATCTGGCTCATGAAGTACGAGCTGTCAATAGAAAGTTCAAGCCAACGAGAAAAACAAACTAATATTAATACATTAAGCTGTGAATACATGTCAGTGATACATTTCAAATATACGGATATTGAGACAATTGGCTGCACTGACCTAGGTTGTTTATACGGACATTGAGATAATTGGCTGCACTGACCTAGGTTGTTGGTGATCAATAAGTAAGTAGTAGCAGTCACTAAGGTTGGTGTCACCCGGTGCGGACAATTCAGGGTGTCATCCCCTTCCCCCTCAAGATTTCCTCCATGAGCTAATTAGAACACTTCATTTTGGTGTCACCCCTAAAATGATGTCACCCACTGCGGCCCGCACCCCTTCCCACCGGTGACACCACTGAGTAGTAGTAATCGTAAGGTAAATAAATAAAAGCAAAAATAAATTCAAAACTCATTTGTGCTAAAAAAGATGGGGAATTTCAAAAGTAAAAATCGAAATGGTTTAAAGCCGCCATGTTTATTTATAAGTTCTGAAGGTTATTATGACATTGTAAGAGATTGTGACACGTTTGAGAAAGCTTTGATGATGCAAATTTATGGAAAATTGTCTAAGAGAAGTTATAGGATTTTCCCATTTTTTTAATAATGAATTGAGTTACTTTATTCACTACTAATAGTAAAATTTGCATTGCTGTCAGCGCGTGTTCATAGTAATCTGAAGATTAACTAAAAACTGTTTAAAAATAAATCAATGTGTTTAAAATTGTTTTCTGTCATTTTCAAAGATGGCATTTATGTTGATTTCAATGTAACCTCTCAAAATCTTTAAGACTTTTTGTTGTCTTCTATTTCGTAAGTCTACATGATGAGCAATCTTTTAACTAAGAGAATTTATTAATGTGAGTTCTATACATATTTTACTTGATATATAATGAAGATTACAAATAATGTATTTAATGTTTTGTGTCTTTCAGGAAAATGTTTTAACTTTAAATCATGGCGGTAGCGGATAATGCTTTATAAGTAAAACTGATTCAGACCTTATGACCAAAATATGTTGTGCACAGGGGAGTAGATGACATGTAGGTTACTCTCTTAAATACTGTTACTTTATTCCGTCATCACTTTAGTTTTTTATATCAGGCTTTCGAAAAGTATATATATTTTGTCGATAAACAAAACACACACACACATTCATATATATATATATATATATATATATATATATATTAATCCATTTATTTCTTTTACCTTCATGCCATCTAGAGCGAATATTCGGTCAGGTACTTCAAAAGAGGGCGTGTCTAAGTAGAATGTCAGTCCTCTCATTGCATTCCCAACATGTGGCGCCCCCGTAACATCATCTTCAGCAGTAGAATTATCTTGTCTGTAAAGAAAATATAAAATACAGGTATTTTATCTCCTGAGTAAAATAAAAATACACTATTGTCTGTGCCCTACCCCCACTCCCACTATAGTTTGTTTTATGATTACCAATTTTAATTTCTTATGTAACCCATAACTAAGTTGTTGAGTAATTTCTTAGACTGATATTTTGTTAAATGTTTAATCCTTACATTTCTAAATAAAAAAAAAATTACTTTTATGCAAATATTTAGAAATAGTTTAAATAATTTTATTTTACTTGAATTGAATTTTTTTTTAATTGTTTGCAAACTAAAAACCCTGTCATGAGATCACAAAGCCGTGTCATGAGCTCACAAAAGCCCTGTCATGAGCTCACAAAAGCCCTGTCATGAGCTCACAAAAGCCCTGTCATGAGCTCACAAAAGCCCTGTCACGAGCTCACAAAAGCCCTGTCATGAGCTCACAAAGCCGTGTCATGAGCTCACAAAAGCCCTGTCATGAGCTCACAAAAGCCGTGTCATGAGCTCACAAAAGCCCTGTCATGCTTACTTTCCGGCGACGAAAGAAATAAAATCGATTATAATAAGCTCAGCAAAGAAAAAATCCTAAGAAATAAAACATTTGCAAAGATACATTGTGTACATCTTAACTTCTAACATCACTTTCAGATCAATATTGGAAATATTTTATCTAATAAAAATGTGCACAACAGACTTGAACTGTAATGACCTATCAAAAAATAAACAAACTGTTAATACTGTTAGATGCAAGGGTAATTTTTCTAGGTTATGTAGTAGATATAAGTAATGATTCCCTTACAGGTTTAAATATATTGTAACCAAATCTTGTCGTATTTCCCAATGTAGAGCCAGTCATAGGGTCTACATTTGTCAGCGGGGCAATTAGCCCCCCCCCCCCCCCACCTTGCTTCTTATGTTGTCTGGGACTCGCAAGGGCCAAGACATTCTATATGGAGCCGTTTAGACAATACAAATGATCGATGACAGAATTGAAAATGAAATTTGTGGTGGATTGACTTCAGATGTAATAGTGTTAAACTATTCAATAATGAAAGTATATTTTTAAGATTGCATGTTTTAGATGACTTTTTTAAAAAACACATAACTTAGTAGTGGGCACTACATTGAAGCATTGTTGTTTGTGTTTAATTAATTTGTGAAAAAAAATAATGCTCAAAAGTTCACAAAATTAAAACTATGCTTGTTTTGACAATCATTGTCTTGAGGGTAGGGGTATGGGTGGGGGAGAGTGGGAAGGCCGGCCTAAACAAATGGAATAAAATATTTAACATTTTGTAATGAAAAATAATGACTATTTTAAAAGATGTTCGAATTGTAATTTAAGAAACATATTTTAACACCGAAAAAGTAAAAATGTGAATTGGACAATTTTATTGTCTACGGTCGGATGGGTAACATACAGAGATTATAGGAATTTTTTAATTCCTGGTATAAATCAACAAAACATATTCTATTAAATCATTAGATCATAATATATTATTAAAAAGGGAATAAATAGCATATCGCGTTTTAACTCTCAAAAGTATGAACATTTTTTTTAAGTTTTTCGGTTCTTACCTTTGTTTACCAACAACATAGTAATGACTTTAAAAATGTACTGAATAATTTTAGACCAGAATGTTTCAAAACCTTTTCAGATAGTTGCATTAACCTAAAACGAACAATTCTTACATCAACAAATCAGTGAACGTTACTTACATCAACCTATCAACGATACTTACATCAACCTATCAATAAACGATACTTACATCAACCTATCAACGATACTTACATCAACCTATCAACGATACTTACATCAACCTATCAATGAACGATACGTACATCAAACTATCAAATAACGATACTTACATCAACCTATCAATGAACGATACATACATCAAACTATCAAATAACGATACTTACATCAAAATATCAATGAACGATACGTACATCAAACTACCAAATAACGATACTTACATCAACCTATCAATGAACGATACGTACATCAAACTATCAAATAACGATACTTACATCAAAATATCAATGAACGATACGTACATCAAACTACCAAATAACGATACTTACATCAACCTATCAATGAACGATACGTACATCAAACTATCAAATAACGATACTTACATCAACCTATCAATGAACGATACTAACATCAACCTACAATGAACGATACATTAACCTATATATAAACGCTTCTTGAATCAACTAATATAATAACAATACTTACACCATCTTTGCTAACTTGCTGACATCCACTGTAGCACATAGCCCCATTGTTGTTAACCTTGGGGTCGAACAGGGGCATTCACTCCAGAAATAATCTCCCCATGAGCAGTAGAACTTGTTTCTGGGGCTCTTAAATTTCCTGATATTTTTCTGATACATGTTTGGAATAGTTTCACTTGTATTTATGCTGTCGTTCTTCTGTGGTCTGAGAACACAAAAATAGTCTTATTAATAAAAACAAGAGCAGAGTAATTTATTGGGAAGGTATAAAGTAATAAGTTTGGAAAGTAAAGGTTTGAGAAAGTGAGAACTAATGAGTTGAGAAGATGAGGACAGGAGAAAGTAAAGAGTCGAGAAAGTAAGGAGTTGATAAAGTAAAGGTTTGAGATATTAAAGGTTTGGAAAAGTTAGAGGTGAGGAGTTTAGAAAATGAGAAGTGGAGAAAGTAAGGATTTGAGAGAGTAAGGAATAGAGAAAGTGAAGAGTGGAGAAAGTACAGAGTTGATAAAGTGAAGATTGGAGAAAGTACAGAGTTGATAAAGTGAAGAGTGGAGAAAGTGAAGAGTGGAGAAAGTACATAGTTGATAAAGTGAAGAGTGGAGAAAGTACGGAGTTGATAAAGTGAAGAGTGGAGAAAGTACGGAGTTGATAAAGTGAAGAGTGGAGAAAGTACGGAGTTGATAAAGTGAAGAGTGGAGAAAGTACGGAGTTGAGAAAGTGAAGAGTGGAGAAAGTACAGAGTTGATAAAGTGAAGTTTGGAGAAAGTGAAGATTGGAGAAAGTACGGAGTTTAGAATATGAAGAGTGATGAAAGTAAAGAGCTGAGAAAGTGAAGAGTGAAGAAAGTGAAGATTTGAGAAAGTAACGAGCTAAGAAAGTAAGGAATTGAGATAGTAAGGCTGAATTGACTTCCAAGTGGGTCGCTATAGCTGGAAATAATTCTAAGTATCCTGCAAATAGATACAAGTTTGAGAACCATTGATCAAAGAGACTCGGGGTTGGTGGGGGGGGGGAGTTGACGTTTAAATAATGGCATTTTTTGGAGATAATAGCTAGGGAGCCAAGTCGAATAATAGCTAGGGAGTCAAGTCAAATAATAGCTAGGGAGCCAAGTCAAATAATAGTTAGGGAGTCAAGTCAAATAATAGCTAGGGAGCCAAGTCAAATAATAGCTAGGGAGCCAAGTCAAATAATAGCTAGGGAGTCAAGTCAAATAATAGCTAGGGAGCCAAGTCAAATAATAGCTAGGGAGCCAAGTCAAATAATAGCTAGGCAGTCAAGTCAAATAATAGCTAGGGAGCCAAGTCAAATAATAGCTAGGCAGTCAAGTCAAATAATAGCTAGGGAGCCAAGTCAAATAATAGCTAGGGAGCCAAGTCAAATAATAGCTGGGGAGTCAAGTCAAATAATAGCTAGGCAGTCAAGTCAAATAATAGCTAGGGAGCCAAGTCAAATAATAGCTAGGGAGTCAAGTCAAATAATAGCTAGGGAGCCAAGTCAAATAATAGCTAGGGAGCCAAGTCAAATAATAGCTAGGGAGTCAAGTCAAATAATAGCTAGGGAGCCAAGTCAAATAATAGCTAGGGAGCCAAGTCAAATAATAGCTAGGCAGTCAAGTCAAATAATAGCTAGGGAGCCAAGTCAAATAATAGCTAGGCAGTCAAGTCAAATAATAGCTAGGGAGCCAAGTCAAATAATAGCTAGGGAGCCAAGTCAAATAATAGCTGGGGAGTCAAGTCAAATAATAGCTAGGCAGTCAAGTCAAATAATAGCTAGGGAGCCAAGTCAAATAATAGCTAGGGAGTCAAGTCAAATAATAGCTAGGGAGTCAAGTCAAATAATAGCTAGGGAGTCAAGTCAAATAATAGCTAGGGAGCCAAGTCAAATAATAGCTAGGGAGCCAAGTCAAATAATAGCTAGGGATTCAAGTGAAATAATAGCTAGGGAGCCAAGTCAAATAATAGCTAGGGAGCCAAGTCAAATAATAGCTAGGGAGCCAAGTCAAATAATAGCTAGGGAGCCAAGTCAAATAATAGCTAGGGAGCCAAGTCAAATAATAGCTAGTGAGCCAAGTCAAATAATAGCTAGGGAGACAAGTCAAATAATAGCTAGGGAGCCAAGTCAATTAATAGCTAGGGAGCCAAGTCAAATAATAGCTAGGGAGCCAAGTCAAATAATAGCTAGGGAGTCAAGTCAAATAATAGCTAGGAAGTCAAGTCAAATAATAGCTAGGGAGCCTGTCAAATAATAGCTAGGGAGACAAGTCAAATAATAGCTAGGGAGCCAAGTCAAATAATAGCTAGGGAGTCAAGTCAAATAATAGCTAGGGAGTCAAGTCAAATAATAGCTAGGGAGCCAAGTCAAATAATAGCTAGGGAGTTAAGTCAATTAATAGCTAGGGAGACAAGTCAAATAATAGCTAGGGAGCCAAGTCAAATAATAGCTAGGGAGACAAGTCAAATAATAGCTAGGGAGCCAAGTCAATTAATAGCTAGGGAGCCAAGTCAAATAATAGCTAGGGAATCAAGTCAAATAATAGCTAGGGAGTCAAGTCAAATAATAGCTAGGGAGTCAAGTCAAATAATAGCTGGGTAGTCAAGTAAAAACAGATAATGGCTCTGTGTCCAAAACAGAGATAATAGCTGTGGAGTTTAGTCAAAATAGAGATAATAGCTTTGAGTTTAGTCAAGACATAGATACTAGCTGTAGAGTTTAGTCAAGACAGATATAATAGCTGTGGAGTTTAGTCAAGACAGAGATAATAGCTGTAGAGTTTAGTCAAGACAGATATAATAGCTGTGGAGTTTAGTCAAGACAGAGATAATAGCTGTAGAGTTTAGTCAAAACAGAGATAATAGCTTGGAGTTTAGTCAAGTCAAAATAGTAAACCTCGTTCTCAAAGATTGGACACGGGATTACTGTAGATGTGTTGTGCACGATTCTAGAGGGTGTTTAATAAAGTACGCAGTATTTTAATTGCGCAGGATTTTTTTGTTTGAAGATTCTCAGCACTGTTTCTATCATTTTCGCTATCTATTATCACTCCGATTAGAAGACCATTTGTCGTTTTTCCATTTTGTAGCCATGCAGCAAATTACAAAACCGGGGAGTGCTACGCAGAGACTGTCCGTAAACTTCGCGCGATCTTTGGACGAGACAATGCCCCGACCGCAACAACAGTGACTTCTTTTTATGGGGATATGTGAAGTCACAAGTTTACGTGAACAAACCTCAAACGATTACCGAACTGAAGATGGAAATTCAACGGGTAATCGGCGAAATCGACAGGAACGTCTGCGAAAGAGTTATCGTTAATTGCAACGATCGGATGACTGCCTGCAGAGAAAGTGGAGGTGGACATATGCTCGATATCATTTTTCATTATTAAATTGAAGTATATGTTGGATGAAATTAAATAACAATTTTGAATTTTGCATCTATTTTGGCTGATTTATTGCATTTTTAAATAAGTTTTGTTTATCTGTTAAATGCTATATCGTCCATAAAAATAACATTGAATAAGTGTGTTAATAGAATCAGTATAAAGTAATGTAATCAGGACTTAGGGTGCATCACCACAACAGGGGAAAAAATTGATTGTTTGTTTTTGAGCTGTCTATGTTTCTAATTTGTTCCAATATCATTAATAATAACTTGTGTAAAAAATCACCACAATAGAGGAAAAAATTGATTGTTTGTTTTTGAGCTGTCTATGTTTCTAATTTGTTCTAATATCATTAATAATAACTTGTGTAAAATATTTTTCAAACCAGAGTTGATTTAGAGGTCCCCCCCCCGCCCAAGACATCACAAGACATGTAAAGAAAAAAAAAGTTTATTCCAGCCTATATAAACATTACATTAAAGTATTAAATTATTTATTACTGTTGCATTTAATTCAGTTTCACTTTGTTGCACGTTTGTAAGGTTTACACACATTTGAGATGTTTTTGCGGTCCATTTCTACCACTTGAAGAATGTTTTGAAAATGTTCATCCGTTCGAGCTGCTTCAACAAATTCAGATGCCAGTTTCACTCCTCTCTCGGCACAACCGTTAACAACGTTAATAGCAGCAACATTTTCTGCACTGGCAATGTAAGAAACTGTTTGGCACCAATCATCAACAGGCAGTTGGAGGAATCCTGTGTCAAGTTGAAGTCTATATATAGTAAACCACTAGTCAACTCCAGCCAGATCACACAACCGAGTTTTAGAATCAAATGATTGGAATCGTGGTTTTCCCCAACCATTTCCAAATCGATTCTGTGGAGTTTGGAGGGCAACCTCTGGTCGAAGCCTTAGCAGAGCATCTGCTAGAGCTCGCTTTTCCAACACATGTACTTCATTGCTGAACAGAGCAAGTGGAATCATTTCAGCAGTGAGGTACCACAGATGCCTATTCAGGGCACGGATTGCTGACTTGGATATGTCTCTGTTGACATCGTTGTAATCCAAAAGTCGCTTGTAGAGCTGTAGATCATTCCATGGTGCATCCACACTCTTTTTGCAAGTGAGCCACCACACGACATAAACATGTATTACAAATGTAGCAAATGCACGAATCTTTGGCACTTGATCACGTGTGGTAATTGAATTTGTTTCTCACACAGTGCAATCTTGAAGCAATATATCAGCTTTTGCCATCCATCGTGCTTTGTGCAGGGCACCTGGTCTTTTAAAGTTAACCTCCTTATTTGCAGCATTCAGGTAAACAAGGGAAAGTTTAAGGAACTCGTGGTAGTCGCCTCGCAAGAATTCGGTTTGTTTACTAGAGTTGGCATGTGCAATTACCGCATCTCTCATTATCGTCAGTCGCTCTTGAGCCTTCAGATCGTGATCAGCTAACGTAAACGAACTACAAACGTGAGATCAATCATGTGCCACCAACTCCCAATTACTTCGCAGCTTGGTGAACAAAGTTATATCCGGGGATTTGGAAACTTCTATTTTCATGTCTGCAAACACATGCGAGAGGATAACTTCACCAATGTGATGGCGACAACCTGACCACAGAAGAGCACGTTGCATCATATTTTGTATGGCAATGCAGGCAGCAGTCTGATGACCAGTGTTTGATCTTGTTGTGTCGAATGTCATATTAACGATACAATCATTACAATGCCACTCTGTCATTAGCTTCATGGTTAATTCTGCAATTATTTCACCAACGGGTTCCTTTGTTGCCTTGGCATAATTTGGCACTCCTAGAAGTTTCAATTGCTTTGCATCACTGACAACAACTATTATGCGTTCTTCAGTGACACGATGATTTTTTAGAGAAGGTGTCAGTTTGCCATCCCAGTGGAGAGTGCAGAGTTTGGGTGGTTCCCAGGAGTCGTGGATCTTTGTAGATATCTCACTTACAACTTTGCGACGTGAACGATCTGCAGTGGCATAGTAAGAAGCCACCATTGATACATCCCCCCAGACTCGCTAATAAGGCCCTGTGTGAAAGCTGCCTGCTGTGTTGGTGTAATCTTTAATCTTGTCGCTAGTGACACAAGATTTGGTCGGCTTAAAACATCTGGAGGTACAAATACCAAAGATCATGTTGGCTTTCTTCGCTTTTGCAATGGCATTATATCATCCAAACAGTTATCAACAAACTCCAAATTATCTTCAGATTTAGAAGTAGAATCATCGGGTTCGTCACTGCTACCCTCGCTGTAAGGCACTGATATCGTTGAACATGCTGCATTTTTATCTCTTGCGCGTTTCTGACGTTCCAATTTTGCGACATCTCGTGAATGGCGTCGAGCAACTTTTTTTGCAAGTGTTTTGTCAAATGATCCAAAGCTGGAAGACCTGTCTCCTTTCATAGACCTCAAGAATGCTAGATCTTCTGCATTCTTGATAATAGTCTCGACGTTTGGTGGCCAGTTGAAAAGTTGTTGCCAACTTAGATTTCATTTGTTCCAGTTTACGTTTGGTGGCTGGTGTGTTTCGGCGACTTTTATCAATTGAACGAAGTTTATTGTATTCAGCAAGAAGCTGAACAATCTTCTCACAAGCTCTCCTCTCTGTCACCATTGGAATGTTTGCTTTTTCGTAGAAAGCAGTAACTTGATTCAGCACAATTTTGGCAGTTGTAAATCGAGAAGGTGCACAAAGAGAACCTGAACGCTCACTGTGTGCTGCTACATTGCAGTGGTACATCTTGCACCTCAAAACTTGTAAACAAGTTGGTAGTCGAAGAATTCCAGTAATTATAGCATCATCAACACAGATTGCAGGGCCAATGCCAAACAATTCAGTTTTCAGAAGAGTTTGTGGTTTCTTTGTTCGCGAGGCAGGAGACGCAGTAATAACTGGATATGCAACTGTTGAAGTGATGCCAGGGTCAGCCAGCATTTCCTTTGAAGGTGTAAACATTTTATTATTGTTTTTCATATCATTTCCATGTTCTGATTTTATAGGTCGTGTGCATCAGAAATTAAAATAATATAAATAAAGAAATTAAAATGCTTGCCTTGGTCATCAACATGCGGTAAGGAAAAGTGTTGTTTTTGCTAATAAAATGTGAATTTTAAATTTTATTTCTAGCACAACTGCTTATCAAAATCAATCATAGCTACCAAACATTATAAAACCAAAGACTATAAAACAATTTATATAGCGCTTCACTTTTTGTATGTAAGTCTGTAAGACTTTACAAGAAGGATGGTTTTATCTAGTTTTCGCTTAATTATGCAAACTTTGTTGAAGTCCGGGGGACCTCTAAATATTGTCAAATATTTTTTCATTTTTTTACACAATGCTTTTTTTTTTATCAATGGAACAAATTTAAATAGCAGACAGATCAATTATTAAAATTTTTTTTGGTGATGCACCCTAATACAGGTATAGTTAAATACTTACCTTGGGTTTTTGTTTCATACGCAAACATAAGTAAAAGACTTACATTAGTACTTTGTTCATACACAAACATAAGTAAAATACTTACATTGCTACTTTGTTCATACACAAACATAAGTAAAAGACTTACATTGCTACTTTGTTCATACACAAACATAAGTAAAAGACTTACATTGGTACTTTGTTCATACACAAACATAAGTAAAAGACTTACTTTGGTACTTTGTTCATACACAAACATAAGTAAAAGACTTACATTGGTACTTTATTCATACACAAACATAAGTAAAAGACTTACATTGGTACTTTGTTCATACACAAACATATGTAAAAGACTTACATTGGTACTTTGTTCATCAGGTCTTTAGCAAACCGATGGTAGAATCCAGTAACTTCCGTCAACTTGGCCAAGTAGTAGGACGTGAAGTTGTCATTCAAACTCTTCACTTCGAAAGCATTCAATATATTTGGGTCACAGAAACTGACCGCTGGAAAATCTTTGGGTCCAACATATCGAATGTCAACACTGAAACATGTCACGTGATTGATTGAATCAAGACAAAAATTAATAAAACAAACAAGTAAACACAAAAATGTTGAAACAAAATTAAGTGAAATCACTGTCTAACAAACTTGAAATACTTTACACAATTGGACTATATATTGTTTAGTGTTACATAGTTGATTGTTACATAGTTGATTGTTACATAGTTGATTGTTACATAGTTGATTGTTACATAGTTGATTGTTACATAGTTGATTGTTACATAGTTGATTGTTACTAAGTTCAATTAAGTCTCTGTGATGCCCAACACTCAATGGTGCAAACACCTTTAAACCCTCCAAATAGAAATGATTCATAATAGGGACCACATTTATACCTTCCACTGAAGAGAACACAGCGTAGTCCAGTGATCAAGTGAATTATAAAATATATACAATTATTGTTTACATTGGGAGTAATTTAATTACGGTTCATCTTCGTCGTGTTACATGGTATATATATATATATATATATATATATATATATATATATATATATATATATATATATATATATATATATATATATATATATATATTGTTTTTTTTACGTTTTATCAAAAGGGCTGAGAATCAGTCTAAATAAAAACACAATAAAAGAAAAATGAAATACGTGCTGTAGATTGTTTGTCTTAAAAGTACATATTAATTATTTCACAATGTAAACAAAGGAATTTTAAATTATTCAACAAACGCATTGGACGCTTTTAAAATATACAGCCTATAGATTTATAACATTGTAATAGCCAGCATTGAATGAGTTAGTGAAATAGGCATCTCTCGACATTAAGGATGTATGATACTTTCCAATCAAGAATGACGTTATGCATGTTATGATGTTATGATGTACGTGCAATTTAACACCCTTCACCTTTGTTAACTTGGCACCAGTGACCGTTGTTAACTTAGCTCCACTGATAGTTGTTAACTTTAAATTACCAATTAATTAGCTACACCAGTGACCTTTAATACCGAGTACCCGTCGTCAATAAAAAATATATAAATAATAGCGGTGTGGGTTCTGCGTTATATCGAAAGTAAAGAATTAATACAACAGTATTCCAGTTTAAAATCGTCAAAAGTAAGCAATAATAATAAAAATCATGAAAAAATCAGATCTGTCCAAAACCAAATATAACCTAGCCTACTGATCAAACCTAAGGAAATATAACTCTATGCAAAGATTTTGCAGGATACAGCCAGTGTAAATATGATTGCAATATGTTTCTACGGTTCTGTTTTCCCCTTTTTTTCTTGCACGTTTACCCGATGTTTCCAGGCAGGCACGGCACGTAAGACATTTATTGATATACTGAACTAAATGTTCGCTGCATAACCATAAACATGACACTTATTGATATACTGAACTAAATGTTCCCTGCATAACCATAAACATGACACTTATTGATATACTTAACTAAATGTTCCCTGCATAACCATAAACATGACACTTATTGATATACTTAACTAAATGTTCCCTGCATAACCATAAACATGACACTTATTGATATACTGAACTAAATGTTCCCTGCATAACCATAAACATGACACTTATTGATATACTGAACTAAATGTTCCCCGCATAACAATAAATATGTCTTTATATTAACTATTACTGCAAAAGTCAAATAAAGGTCATGTCCTTATATGGGGACGGGTGGTCGTGCGGTGTAGAGCGCTCGACTGTCAACCGGAGGGTCCTGGGTTCAAATCTCAGTCAGAACCTTGGGATTTGTTCAGGTCCTGGTGAAAGTCCAAAAGTCCACCCAGCTTTAAATGGGTACCTGACTTTTGGAGGAGTAAGGGCGGCTGGGTGTTGTGCTAACCACACAATCCCTTCATATGCCGAGGTTATAGAAACATGAATTCTACACTTCATCTGCCCATGTGGCCCGTTAGGGTTAAAGGAACTTTACTTTACTTTACTTTACATGTCCTTATATTATATTATATAAGTCAAATTATGGTCATGTTTTCTAGATATTTCTTTGTTTTTCACCTACAGTAATGAACATTTAATTAATTATGCTCAAGATTGACATTTACATTTTGATTTACAAAAACATTTATTCCAGTGCAAGATTAAGTTCTAAGGTAAATCATAACTTAATCAAAGGGGCTGGTAAAAGATACGAGGCATCGAGCAAAGACCTCCGTAAACCGAAAGTACATTGAGTGAATAAATATTTGTGCTACTGTAGAAGTATCATCCCCATAGCTAGAGTTTATGTTTTGTGTAAGAATTATTATTGTTAGTGCGACAATGTTGAACAAAATATTTGGGTTTATACTTATATAATAATATAGACAGTAGTGTTTTTAATAATTAGTTATAAAAGAAAGTAATAAAGTCATAAGATGACCTACCTTGTAACTGTAGGATACTTGTAATAGTCTGACATCTGCCAGTAGATGACAGTGCCAAGAAACAGCGCCATAATACACACAACAAACATCCAAAATACACTATCAATAGAAGAAAAGTTCTCGATTTTATATAGCTGTAAGTATAAAACTTTTAATAACAACAACAAATATTTTATTGAAAAATAAAACATTAGCAATAAACAATCATACAATTAATGCATTTTTACATGATAATAATGTATAAATGAGAATGTATAAATGAGAATGTATAAATGAGAATGTATAAATGAGAATGTATAAATGAGAATGTATGAACGAGAATGTATAAATGAGAATGTATAAATGAGAATTATAAATGAGAATGTATGAACGAGAATGTATAAATGAGAATGTATAAATGAGAATGTATAAATGAGAATGTATAAATGAGAATGTATGAACGAGAATGTATGAACGAGAATTATAAACGAGAATGTATAAATGAGAATGTATAAATGAGAATGTATAAATGAGAATGTATGAACGAGAATGTATGAATGAGAATGTATAAATGAGAATGCATAAATGAGAATGTATAAATGAGAATGTATAAATGAGAATGTATGAACGAGAATTTATAAATGAGAATGTATAAATGAGAATGTATAAATGAGAATGTATAAATGAGAATGTATGAACGAGAATGTATGAACGAGAATGTATAAATGAGAATGTATAAATGAGAATGTATACATATCTTTTAATTTATAATTCTAGTAAATTCAAAAGACTATAAAACTGAAATTTAAGCATGACAATACAAAGAAATTTCATAAATCAATATTACATTTTTCTTTATATTTTGAGGCAGCTTTCAAAGAAAGAATACAACATCATTCAAACAAATAGGCTAATGGTAGAGATCAAGTGTGTTTTGATTCAGAAGAGGAGTGTAGAATATTAGCTTCTTTTGTAATAAAATGTTGTACACTATCTAAACGAATCAATTTAGTGCATAACACTGTTTCAATAATCACAAACATTGCCAGAATGTGATTTACATAGACGACCAGCGAGGTACAGGGGATATCGTATCTGTCAATGGACCGATTGGCTATACAACCAGCGAGGTACAGGGGATATCGTATCTGTCAATGGACCGATTGGCTATACAACCAGCGAAGTACAGGGGATATCGTATCTATCAATGGACCGATTGGCTATACGATGAGCAGTGACCACCGATATACATGTATACATTAGAAATATTTATAAATGTTTTAAACAGTTTTAACCCTTAAAAAAATATAATTCATTTGAATGTTTTTAATCGACATATGTAGGTATCACTTAATATTTATTTGAGTATTTTTATATATCCTAGAATATGTTGCTACATTTGACTGTTTCTATATCCTAGTATATGTTTTTACCTCTGACGGTTTGTTGCTTTATCCTAGCATATGTCGCTACATTTGTTTGTCAACGTCAATATATTGACAATTATTAAGCCTTGTCTACAACTACATAAACATAGACAATCAATAGGCCCTCTGAAAGTCTACATAGCTATAGATAATCATTAGACCATGTCAAAGTCTACATAGCTATAGACAATCATTAGACCATGTCAAAGTCTACATAGCTATAGACAATCATTAGACCATGTCAAAGTCTACATAGCTATAGACGATCATTAGACCATGTCAAAGTCTACATAGCTATAGACAATCATTAGACCATGTCAAAGTCTACATAGCTATAGACAATCATTAGACCATGTCAAAGTCTACATAGCTATAGACAATCATTAGACCATGTCAAAGTCTACATAGCTATAGACAATCATTAGACCATGTCAAAGTCTACATAGCTATAGACAATCATTAGACCATGTTAAAGTCAAAGACTACATCAACTTTTAAGCAGTTAGGGTACTGTAGTATAGGCAGCCATCTATGTCATGTGTTTTTCTTAATACGTCACTTATGCCCATATTTGGAATGTTGGAATTATTATGTAGCGACCGTGTACTTGACTGATCAAGTACTTTTTTGGAGTACTCCAAATACTGGTACTTGCACCTTTGGTACTTTATTGATATATTCTTAATTGCAATATTTAAAACATGATTTCACGTACTTGTACTGGTACTGTAAGTACTTGGCACAATTATAAAAAAACAAATATCTTACTGACGTCCTCTGTAGAGTTCTGAGCCCACAATAGACGGCACTCCATGCATGGTCGAGTTCTGTGCATAATACACCAATAGATCCTAAAACAGAACAAAATATTTCAGATGAATACGGAATGAATGGTAAAATGGTTCTTGTCCAGATAGTAAATATCGTCCTAAATAATATCAATGTCATTACATTATCGATACATTGAGATGATATTAGTTTTATATTTATAATGAATTTTTTAGTTATTGATATAAGTGAAATATTAAGGAAAATAATTATAAATATCATTAAAATAGTGAAAACATAAAAATTTCATAATGACTTGAAGGTAGATGCTTAAATACAACACAATTAAAAGTAATTAAAAATATCTTAATGGTCTAAATATTTTGTTTTGCTAGAGATTGTCTTTACCTAAACAGTGAAACAAAGTCGTACATTTTCAAATTATTCAGTTTTTATTTTTGTTTCAAATTTTTTAAATTCATTTTTCTATTGAAAATATAATAAAGCAAAACATAATCAAACCAAATTAAGAATGCAGTATTTTATTTCTCATCAATATAAACATTTGGAGAGAAATATTTTATTTAAAAACAGAAATCATGCCGAATGATAACATTCTTATTTGAAATAAAAGGAATTTAAAAAAGTAATAATAAAATTCAATCAAAATATGAAAGAAACAAAATATCAACATGAAATATTAACATGAAATATTAACATGCAAGTCTTACTCTATTTGTCAACTGTGGAAATAATGATAGAAATCATTAGTTCTTGTTGTTTACTGATTTCACTATAGAACATTTATTTGTAGCCCAGTTATATACTGATTGGACTAAATGAAATATTTGTAGCCCAGTTATATACTGATTGGACTAAATGAAATATTTGTAGCCCAGTTATATACTGATTGGACTAAATGAAATATTTGTAGCCCAGTTATATACTGATTGGACTAAATGAAATATTTGTAGCCCAGTTATATACTGATTGGACTAAATGAAATATTTGTAGCCCAGTTATATACTGATTGGACTAAATGAAATATTTGTAGCCCAGTTATATACTGATTGGACTAAATGAAATATTTGTAGCCCAGTTATATACTGATTGGACTAAATAAAATATTTGTAGCCCAGTTATATACTGATTGGACTGAATGAAATATTTGTAGCCCAGTTATATACTGATTGGATTAAATGAAATATTTTACAAATCTGTATGAACTATTTGACCCAAATTTAAAGTTTCTTAAGTTATTAACATAAACAGAATAAAATGAATCAAAATAAGTGCAGAGTTTAACAATGAGATATAGAACATGGAGCTAATAGAACATGGAGCTAATAGAACAAGAGGTAATTAAAACCCAAACTCTCCATAAAATAAAAAAAAATAAAAACATAACAAATCAAAAGAAATCTGAACATTATAGAATATTTAAACTCTCTATCATTACACCTATGTAGTGTGACATTCTCTATCATTATGCCTATGTAGTGTGACACTCTATCATGACACCTATGTACTGTGACATTCTCTATCATTACACCTATGTACAGTGGCATTCTCTATCATTACACCTATGTAGTGTGACACTCTCTATCTTTTACTCCTATGTAGTGTAGCACTTTCTATCATTACGCCTATGTATTGTGACATTCTCTATCATTACACCTATGTAGTGTGACACTCTCTATCATGACGCCTATGTAGTGTGGCACTTTCTATCATTACACCTATGTACAGTTACACTGTCTATCATTACGCCTATGTAGCGTGACACTCTTTATCATTTATAGCTTTGCACAAGGACTGCTTTTAAATTGTTTGTTAAATATTTTGTCTTTTATTTATTAATATTCAATTTAATTATCAAGTGGAAAAAAACTAAATTATCCAAAACACAATTATCCAAAACACAATTTTCCAAAACACAATTATCCAAAACACAATTATCCAAAACACAATTTTCCAAAACACAATTTTCCAAAACACAATTTTCCAAAACACAATTATCCAAAACACAATTTTCCAAAACGCAATTTTCCAAAACACAATTATCCAAAACACAATTTTCCAAAACACAATTTTCCAAAACACAATTTTCCAAAACACAATTATGCAAAACACAATTATCCAAAACACAATTTTCCAAAACACAATTATCCAAAACACAATTTTCCAAAACACAATTATCCAAAACACAATTATCCAGGTAATATAAAATCAAATTAAAATCAAAAGGTTGATGGAAGATATTTGTATATCTATATTAACATAAATTATATACTGAATATACTGACATAATACTGTACTCAATATTAAAATGAACTATGTTCCAGCTAGTTATATAGTCTTTTACTAAATGTTTATTAGTATGTACTTTTTAGATATCTTATAGTAACTAATCAAGGGTTTAGATTCAAATTATTATCTTAAGGAATATTTCAATACTTAACTTGTATATGTTGAAATATATTTAAATGACTTCTCAGCTCAATAAACAGTTTTGATCCTCGGAGTGTCGTGCATTATAAGTATGTTTACCATACATGGATTGTAAGTAATAGTATACTGTATATTATCAACATGTGTACCATACATGGATTGAAAGTAATAGTATACTGTATATTATCAACATGTGTGCCATACATGGATTGAAAGTAATAGTATACTGTATATTATCAACATGTGTACCATACATGGATTGTAAGTAATAGTATACTGTATATTATCAACATGTTTACCATACATGGATTGTAAGTAATAGTATACTGTATATTATCAACATGTGTACCATACGTGGATTGTAAGTAATAGTATACTGTATATTATCAACATGTGTACCATACATGGATTGAAAGTAATAGTATACTGTATATTATCAACATGTGTACCATACAATGGTTGTAAGTACATGTACTTATACTGTACTGTATACATATTCACGATACTGAATGGAGCCATGAGTGTGATTGGAGAATTGAACTCATGCCAGCAGGATACTGTCATAATTACAATTATATTTTTCACAAGATATTAGAATTTGAATCGATCTCAGATATCTAAATATGACATGAAATAATTCTCCAGATAGCTGATAATAGAAACTAGAGGACAAACGATACATGAGGAAATAAAATTGAAAGCATTCAAGAATAACAGAGACAGTCCTTTGTGAAATATATTTTTTTAAAATGCATACATACTTTCATTTAAATAATATATTAAAATAGTATCATTTAAATAGATTCAAAAAGAATTAAAAACTTGTGAATAAAAATAATAATATAAAATGAATAAAATATATTGAGTATAAAAATGAAATGACTGTGTAGTTCTCGCTTGTTTTACAACCTAAGTAGATGTTAATTTATTCACGACAATTGAACATAGAAAAATAGAAAAAACATTACAGTTAAATTATATTTATTATAAAGACTTTAAAAAATTATTTAAGTGTTGAGTTCAGATAAATGTAGCATTAAAATCATGCATTAGATATTTAGTTATAACTGGGCTACAACTAAAAGATTATTTCTACTTATAGATCCAAAACAATGTGTCATTGATATAGACTTCACTAGTGAGTAACGACTATTCCCGATCGACCTGTTTTACTAATTGTTTGTAATGTATCTAACAAATAATAAATAAAAGTTTAAGACATTAAGACAAATGAATCAATTGTCTCAAGACATGTATTTATGATTCCGAGTTGTACGCAAAAGTTAGTAGTTTGAAACAAACACAAACTGCACTAAACACAGCCAGCTGTAAACAAACACAAACTGCACTAAACAAGCCAGCTATAAACAGGCACAAACTGCACTAAACACAGCCAGCGATAAACAGGCACAAACTGCACTAAACGCAGCCATCTATAAACAAACACAAACTGCACTAAACACAGCCAGCTATAAACAGGCACAAACTGCACTAAACACAGCCATCTATAAACAGGAACAAACTGCACTAAACACAGCCATCTATAAACAAAAACCAAACTGCACTAAACACAGCCATCTATAAACAAACACAAACTGCACTAAACACAGCCATCTATAAACAAACATAAACTGCACTAAACACAGCCAGCTATTAACAGGCACAAACTGCACTAAACACAGCCAACTATAAACAGGCACAAACTGCACTAAACACAGCCATCTATAAACAAACACAAACTGCACTAAACACAGCCAGCTATAAACAAACATAAACTGCAATAGACACAGCCAGCTATAAACAAACATAAACTGCACTAAACACAGCCAGCTATAAACAAACACAAACTGCACTAAACACAGCCATCTATAAACAAACACAAACTGCACTAAACACAGCCATCTATAAACAAACATAAACTGCACTAAACACAGCCAGCTATAAACAAACATAAACTGCACTAAACACAGCCAGCTATAAACAAACATAAACTACAATAGACACAGCCAGCTATAAACAAACATAAACTGCACTAAACACAGCCAGCTATAAACAAACACAAACTGCACTAAACACAGCCAGCTATAAACAAACATAAACTGCACTAAACACAGCCAGCTATAAACAAACATAAACTGCACTAAACACAGCCAGCTATAAACAAACATAAACTGCACTAAACACAGCCATATATAAACAAACATAAACTGCACTAAACACATCCAGTTATAAAACAATAACCTGTTGGAACTATAAAATATATTTTTCGTTTGAGCTTTTGTTTACCTTTTACCATCTATCATTTACTTAATCTTTAGTTAACATTCTTACAGTTATATCAGATACAATTCTATTCCGATGAGGTGACAAAACACATTTACATTATAGCTTATTGAAATATCACACTCTATCGGTATCAGTAGTTCCTTTATCCTTTCGCTAAAAATAACCAGAATAAATATGTATATAGTTCAATCCACAAGCCTGCTCTCTATGATTGTTCAATCTAAAATAACCCCATCAACAGTCTCAATTAAATGTTTGGAAATGTATATGAGAGCAGACGCCAATTAAACTGAAAAGAATCCTTCGAAGTTCCTTGTATCCCAAATTTAGGTGCACTTTATCAATAAGAATCATTTCCTCGTCTAATAAATTTAAGTTATGATCCCATTTACTTCCGTAACGAGAATGTTATTCGTTTCCGTCTCACAAGGTCCGCGATCCTCAACCAGTGTGTATGCGTACCCCAAGGGGTACGGAAATGTTACGCTGGGGTACTCAACGACATTTACTTTTCGTTTAAACTAACAGGAGTTTGAAAAAAGTCGCCAGTTTGCTGCATATGCAAAGTACAACTGTACTATAGCTTCAAGCACATTAGTCACGGAAAGTGGAAAGACGTTATATTTTCATATCTTGCCGAGATTTTTGCAAATATCAACTGGTGACAATTTAAACTGTAAGGACAAAACAGCAACATATTTTATTCTATTAGCAATATGCGAATTTTTTATAAAAAGTTATCTTTTGTAGAAACATAATTTGTTCTGAACATTCTGCAATCTTCCAAACAATTTCATGTTTTGTACAAGACTCAAACATCGAAAATTCGCAGAATCTAGAAAATGAAATTCCGCTATATTTTCATGAAACTGAAATGGAAAGTGTCCAGAACTATTGTATTTAAATCCGGTTTGTGAAAATACTTTTCAGACAGCAAAACATTCTGAAAAAAAAAAAAGAATTAAAGTGACTCCAGCTGAAAGTGATATGACACTGTCTGGCAGCAGCATGTATCCTCACATCACATTTTTGACGGCTAAAAAATCAAGCCCAAATAACGCATTCAAAAAGTAATCAAATTCATTTATGAAAATTATTTCTTTTATTCGTGTAAGAGATCCCCGCGGACATAAGTTTGGCGGACATAAGTTTGGCGGACATAAGTTTGACGGACATAAGTTTGGCGGACAAAAAGGTTGAGAACCGCAACGCTAGGTTTCATTGATTATCGATAAACGTGTTTTTGTATTCAAATTCACTCTTTGGCTTGGACGTATAATCATCCTATAAACACAGTATAATCATCCCATAATCACAGTATAATCATCCTATAATCACAGTATAATCATCCTTTAAACACATTATAATCATCATATACACACAATATAATCATCCTATAAACACAGTACAAATAGTGGCCCAATGTACTTTTAAATCAAAAGATTGATATTGTCAATAATGGCGTACGACCAGAGTTGTCTTTACGTATTTAGATACCACAGGGAAAACGCTTTCACGGCTGCCATTTACAAATTTGTGGCCTCTAAATAAGTCATCTGTCGCATATGGGGCCCCCTAACCCACTAACTATTCAGCCATTTTAGCACGAGCCCCTTCACCAGTACTAGGATCGCCTTTCCTTTTGACGAGAATGACTGTTAGCAATTCTGGCAGAATGTGGAACTTGCCTATAGCATTTATTTTAAAACAGGTTAATATAGGTAGACATAAAGATCAATTTAGGTAAACAAAGAGATATACAGTAAATATAGGCAGACGTAAAACTATACAGGTAAATGAATACATACATAATTCATCAACGAAATATTTCAATGGTATAAAACTTAAACATTCTAAAAACGGAATTATATTATTTTTTCTATGATTTTAACTTTTTTTTCATGGCAATTATTGTAATACGACGAAGATTGTTACACACATAATATTTAATCAGAACCTTTTGTTTCATTCATGCGTTCTTTGCCTTTCTTAACATCGAAGGGCAAGCAGCAACGTATTTAATACAATATAACAATAGATATAATAACTGGATATAACAGCATCAGTTATTAAATGTAAATGTATAAATCATTAGAAACAATAGCATAAATCACTAGGTAAAATAGAATGAATCAATAAATATAACATCATAAACCACTTGATATAGCATCACAAATCACTAGTTATAAAATCATAAATCACTAGAAGGTACATACAAACATTCATAAATAATCAGATACAACATTATGAATAACTAAATATTAGAGCTGCTGTTCAATTAAAAAATTGATCGAAATTAACGTAAAATAAAAAAAATTTTCGCAAATTAACGCACATTTTAATCGACACTATATAATACATTTAATTGTATTCAAACTCGTATGTCAATTTGTTGTATTGGTGGGTGATGGCTATTGACTCCCCCCCTCCCAGTTTTCATTGACTGAATAACTGAATTTCTCTATATTATGAATGTGTTGTATTGAACATCTTTTTTCTGTTATTTGATCAAGAGTCACGTAGTTGTGCGTGTTATATATGCCAATGTGTATGTTAGATATGCCAATGTGTATGTTATATATGCCAATGTGTATGTTATATATGCCAATGTGTATGTTATATATGCCTATGTGTATGTTATATATGCCAATGTGTATGTTATATATGCCAATGTGTATGTTATGTATGCCAATGTGTATGTTATATATGCCAATGTGTATGTTATATATGCCAATATGTATGTTTTATATGCCAATGTGTATGTACAATAGAGTGTTTCAAAAAAATTTTTTTTTTCAAATTTAACCGCATAGGGCATTAATGGATGAGGATTGATGTATTAGGTAACCAGTAAAAATTTCAGTCAAAAAGATTCACATTAACAGACTGCTCAAAGGGTCTCCTTCTTTTGGCATATTCGTAAGCAGGGACGAGGCGTAAGTGTTGCCGATCTAACTCTTAGAGAAAAATTGATTGATGATTTTATAGCCATATACAAAGCACAAACGAACAAAGATCTATATATTTGTATAAAGTATAGGACTAATAATATACACAATTTATATATAACTGATGTTATATATATTTAAACTTGTGTTCATTTTATTATGAATGATTATGCTAAATATATTCAATACACACAAGACCATTTTATAGCTATATAATGGTCCTGTGTGCATTGAATATAGTTAGCATAATATTTCATAATAAAATGATTACAAGTTTAAATATATATAAAATTTATTTATATAAATTGTATATATTATTAGTACAATACTTTATACAAATATATAGATCTTTGTTCGTTTGTGCTTTGTATATGGCTATAAAATCATCAATCAATTCTTCTCTAAGAGTTAGACCGGCAACACTCACACCTCGTCCCTGTTCGTAAGCCTATATGATGCAATTTTGGAGTGGATTTTTAAAATTGTCTTTGTAGTGTACTATTATTGACATTTAAATTGTTAATTCCGCATTATTCATCTGCAATGTACACTGCTGTGCGTTCTTTTTCTTTCAGATTTAGAGTTCAACTGTAATAATTAATATGGCATCTGTACCTCAAAAGACTTTCAAAACTAGATCTGAAATCGATGTCTGGTTGATTGGTCAACAGTTAGCATCTCTTGATTTAGTCACTTGTTCTAACAGCCTACCAACTATGGGGCTCACTCTTCGTCGTTTGCTTTATTACTTGACGAGTCAGAGGCTTTCTCTCTCTGAAAGCTGCTCAATTGTGATCGATGAAGTTTTTGCTATATGGTTTATAGCGCACATCCCAACGACACAGAAACCTAATGCTGTTGCCAAGCTGAAAGCATTGTACGAGAGATATGTTAAGCTTGGCAAGAACAAAGGCTGTCAAGTGATAGGCAGATGGAGTTGAAAGTTGAATTTTTCCAGCTGATGAATCAACAACAGTATCACTGTTAACAAGTACAATATATAGAGCTAGAAAAAATGTTTGCCAATCAGTCACAGTAAACCAGAAGGAGATGTTTGTGCCAAGCACACCATTAGTTGCTCATTTTGATGGAAAATTACTACCAGATGTTGGTGGCCAATCAGACGAGCTAGTTGATCGAATGCCAATTGTTGTGTCTTGAGTGAAGGTTGAAGAGCTTCTGACAATTCTACAACTTCCAAGATCAACTGGTGAATTAATGGGTAAAGCTGTGGTTCAGATACTACATGAGTTGAAAGGTGTCCCAGAATGGCTGGCTGGTCTTTGTTTTGATACAACAAGTTCTAGAACAGGAGTTCATACTGGCGCCATAACAGTTATTCAGCGGATGTTTGACAAACGCCTTCTATTTCTAGCATGCCGTCATCACATCTTTGAAATAATATCAGCAGCAGTGTTTGACAAGTTGTTTAAATCGTCTGGACCACACTTTTTACTGTTCAAATGTTTCAAGGAAACGTGACCGACCCTTGATACATCACGATTTGCTGCTATTGATGTCTCTACATCCAGCTCATAGTTAACAAACAGTGAGAAAGCTTTGCTTTATGAGAGAAAAGCAGACCATGATGCTTAAAGGGGCCCAACATGCGTGCACTATTATTTGAATAACAGGAATTCTCTATCAAACTAGTATACACATATATGTTACTTACTAACTGTATAACAAACATCATTTCATGTCTTATAGGATCTTGGCTATACTGGGTCAAATAATGATGAAAACTGTCTGAAGTGCAATGTTTGGAAATTTTTAGGGCGTTCTTTGTGCAAGCTACACTTGAGATAAATACACCATTCAACTCAGGATAAAAAATGAGTAAATACTGAAAATTTCAGTCTGATAACTCTTTTAGTTTTTGAAATATTCACGTTCAAATATCGCAAAAATGTAAATGTTACGCGAACTCGTGACTACCCTTAAAACTTTAAAAAAATCATATCTCACAAAGTTTTTGACCAAATGGTCTGAAATTTTCAGGAATCACTCAACTTTGAATGTACAACAAGCCCTAAAAATTTCATAAAGATCTGAGATGGTCGGGTGAACAATTGTCAAAAAAACTGGTTGAGTTGACATGGAATGACCCTTTTGCAAAAAAATCGTAAAAGTTTGATGCTAATGAGCAGTCACTTAGACTCAATATTTTTTCCTATAATTTGGCCATCGTATTACTGACCCGAAACCTCACATTTCTGGGGGGGTATGCGAAAGTGAATTAAACAATTTTTTTTCCCCATTATCCTTTGAAACACTCTAATGTACAACCTACGTGGATCTGGGGTGACCTTCACGCTGATGTATCACTAGACCTCGAATTGACTAATTGGGTTGTGACAAGCAAAAATCACTAAATATAATATCAGATATTACTAGATATAATATCAGATATCACTAGATATAATATCAGATATCACTAGATATAATATCAGATATCACTAGATATAATATCAGATATCACTAAATATAATATCAGATATCACTAGATATAATATCAGATATCACTAGATATAATAACCGCTCGATGTAACAGCAATAATCTCTAGAAATTACAGCATAAATAAATGACTATCTTTAAAACATCATAATTCACGAGATTTAACAGGATAAATCAATAGCTATAACATACATAACTAGACATAAAATAATAAACCATTAGACGAAGCAGCATAAATCACTAGATATAACAGCATTAACCACTACATAAAAAGTCATAAATCATTAGATATAACTGAACACATTACTATATTTAATAGCAGTAATCACTAGATATAACAGCAAACATTACTAGATATAACAACTTAAATTACTAGATATAACATCATACATTACTAGATATAACAACTTAAATCACTAGATATAACAGCATACATTACTAGATATAACAACTTAAATCACTAGATATAACAGCATACATTACTAGATATAACAACTTAAATCACTAGATATAACAGCATACATTACTAGATATAACAACTTAAATCACTAGATATAACAGCATACTATACTAGATCAAACAACTTAAATCACTAGATATAACAGCATACATTACTAGATAGACCAACTTAAATCACTAGATATAACAGCATACATTACTAGATATAACAACTTAAATTACTAGATATAACATCATACATTACTAGATATAACAACTTAAATCACTAGATATAACAGCATACATTACTAGAGCTATGATGATAGTGCGATTGCAAAAATCTACATGTGAAAATCTAGGACTGTGAAATCTAACAAAGCTATATAAATTATAAGCGAGTCACTGACTACATAAAACTACTGGAAGACTCAACTGAGCGCTGAAAGAAACAATGGCTACTTTGATGGACGTCTACATTTTAAAAACACAAATTTGAAAAGTTTATAAATGTTTATAATCTTATTTTTAAATAACCCTTAATCAAATATAATTAAGTCTACAGTCTTTAAAAAAAAATAAATAATTAACAAATAAAAGCAAAATAATGAACACAAACTAAAATGCTTGCTAATTGGATTAATTTTAAAATGTTTGCTTTGTTTGTTAAATAAAGCTCTATAAGCATTTATCAGTAATGAACGATTGGTTCTTTAATTTAACAGTAATTAATCGAACAGTGAAGCAAAGTTTTATTTATGTTTCTATTAAGGAATTATTGTACAATTATGATCATTTCGTTTAAACTGCTCATTCTACTGCAATCAGTATAAGATGGCGAATATTATCAACAAAATTATAAATTAACTAAATAATTTTTATTTTACCTTGACAGGTTCCTCTTCATCATCCTCGTCGATAAATTTTCGTTTCTTCTCCAGTACAGGGCTACTGTTGTTGGTGTTCACCACTGAGGAGGCAGGGCGGCTGCCGTTACCCACACTCTCTGAGTTCAGCGCCTCCCTCTCCTCCATAGTGCTCATGGGATAGTCATGTTCTGGTTTGATTTGTTTACGATGCATGTTGTATCATCTGCCGGGGAGTTATCCAGAGAAATGTTAACAAATACTTTTGTCTATTGACAGTCGCATTTATTTCCTAGTTTTTTTAAAGTTCAATTTTTTTCTCCAATGTGTCCAGAGTTTAATGAGAACATCTTCACAGAATTGTTTCTGATTTTCACATCAATTAATTGACTTCTTAGATAACCACAAGCCGGATGTAATGTTTCATTTAGATCAGTTGGTAATAGATCAGGTAAGTTGAATAGTACTAACGCCTGAAATAAAAAAAATTATTAAAGACAGTACAATCGATAAAATAAAAGTGAAGATCAACAGCAAAAAGATGCGAACTGTCTTGGGAATTAACACTAATAGTAGGGCTACTAATTAATTGTCATTAAAGAACGTGAAAAAACTAATCTGAATTTATCACACTATTTAACAATTTTTTGTTCTTGGGTACAAAGTGTGTTTTCCTAATCCGTTAGGCCTAAAACAAACAGAAAATAGCTATTGTTCCTATAAAAATAGCTTTAGGTATATCCCTACAACTTTAGAACCACTGATAAGTTAGTAAATTTCAATTAGTCAAGTTTAAAAGTTCATAAGGCCAGGGTCACATTTATTTATTTTGTTAATTAAAAGTTCAGGGTTA
Source organism: Bulinus truncatus (assembly GCA_021962125.1). Classification (NCBI taxonomy): domain Eukaryota; kingdom Metazoa; phylum Mollusca; class Gastropoda; family Planorbidae; genus Bulinus; species Bulinus truncatus. Next base: position 4,907,355 of record JAGDYQ010000010.1, on the reverse strand, counting down.
TATCTTTGTTTGGTAGAGAAAGGTTAACAGTACAAGTCAAATTCTATAAAATTTCCAGTGACCCAGGTAGGGGATTTAGATCCAAAAGATATTAGCCTTTGTCTAAGGGGTCAAGGGGGAGCACCACTGTCTCTTTAACCAAATCAGGACAACGAGCTTTCTTTGTATCAAGTTGATACAAGTCAGTGACCTTAACCGCAGATAACAGTAAACTTAGTTGCAGGTAACAAAGGGATGCTAACCTTAGAATGGGTATTTGGCTGCCCCACTCACTAGGCTGGAAAAAGAGTCATAGTTATGTAAATTAGCTAGAAGGGGATGGAAGGGCCAATCAGAACAGTTGGAGTCTTAGAATCATGGGATGGATTAATGACCACAAATATTCAGATGTCAGATTTTCGTCAAACGGACGGAAGACAGACGAAAGGTAGACCGACTAGAGACTAGACAGACCAACAGACGTTCAAGTATTTCTGCTATAATCTTTCGGGACGGCGGTATACTTTTAGTGAAAAGTTAGCTACGACAATTAGTAGACGAGAAGTAATAGAAGTATATGTTATGAAAGTATATCTACTTCGATCCTTCGGGACGGTAGTATGCTAATAGAGAAAATAAAGTAAAAATGTCTACGAAGTCCAGAGTTTATTTTTGATCAAGTATTTCTGCTTCAGTCTTTCGGAACGGCTGAATAATTTGATATCTTATTCAGGCATTTGTGAATACTGATGCATGTGGTTTTATTTCATGTATGATTTTATCGCATAATAAACGTCATTCATGGTGTGTTGTCTGTGAATGCAACTAAATTGAATGCTACATCAAATGAACCAAAGAAAGAAGATCAGCACTACAAAAACCTTAACAATTATAATAAAACATAACGTTACATTAAACCTAACGTTACAGTTCCTGAAAAAAATGTCTTCTGTGATCAGGATAATGATATTTTGAAATTCGTCTGTTTTCAAGAAAATGTATGATTCGCATTTAATACTGACTAGTCTTCTAGAATATTTGAGGACTGTCCAATAGTAGTCATACAAGTATAAAAGCACAGGTGACACGAACCAACATTTCGGTTTGTGTTATTGATTTAGTCATGGACCCCTCATTTCACATGCATATATTGCAAGAAATCTCTTGAATATAAAGTAAACAATTGCTGCTTGCTTATATCACAGTGCTTTCTATTGTAGAATTTCATTGATTAAGTTAAAGGAGTTCCTATTGACAAAATATTCACACATATCATTGTAATATAGTAAAATATGTCATAGGCTAATATCATAAATGATATAAAGTAATGTGAAAAATTGACTGATTTTAAATATGGATAATGAGTTATATCTGCTTTGTTATAGTCTGTTACGGGGGGGGGGGAGGGATAAAAGAGCAATGAAGTTTGCTATAGCGAGAATTTAGTGGTAACCGATCGACCACTCAAGCAACTGCTTCTTCTGCATGATGCACCCTACCAAACGTCGTACTGGTAAGAATGCACCTGAAATATTTCATCCATTTATTCCTTTTCCATTGCCCCAGTACCAAACAGTCCCGATCTGCCTGTCCCCATTCCCCCGAACAGGGATCAGCAATCGTCAGAAGAGCGCAGCTAGTCAGACAGCGAGTAGGATGGTGGAGATACACTTGCCTAACCAGAGTCAACGATCTGATCAGAGACCTTAGAAATATTTGCAGTTTGTTCATTTCTCGTAAACATTTACGCTTAAATAGTATGCAGAATGTCTCTCAAAGTCCATATCCTTGACGCCAAAGACGAGCGTTCATGTCACCGGTGTTGCTTACGGCAACAGTCTAACAAACATCTACAAAAGCTTTGGAAAAAAACAACAAATAAAAAAGTGAACATTAATAGCAATTTAAGTTGCTGATTTATATTTAGACTCAATATATATTGTAATAAGATCAATACTTTTGACATTTCTCATAGAGTAAAATAATGTTGCCGATCTGAATTCGGGTTACACTTGTATATATATGTTTACCTTTCATTGGCTGAACTAACGGGATAAACCTCACATGAAAATGTTGTATAGTGTTGCCAACGGAGAGAGCGACCACTAGACGACGTCAACTTTTTCACAGAAAAATTCTTTACAAATATATTATAATTATCCAAAAGCATATGAAAATTGAGGAAATAATCTAAATTCATATCTGACAAAACAACAAAAAAAATAATTCTATCATCTAAACAATAAACTGCGTAAACAACCTATTGACTATTATCGAAATAGACTTATAGACTGATGAAAAGTATATGGAACTTGTAATAAAATATCACAGTTGACAGCTCTGCAGATTTAAAAAAAAAATAACAAAAAATAACTTCAGCACGGGGGACTGTTTGTTTAGTCTCGTCACCTGTCAACCCCCTCCCCCCAATCATACCCCCGCCCACACCTCTTCCACCTTTTTTCCGTGTTTTAGCGATAACACAATGTGAGTTAACTGGTTTTTTAATTGCTGGTTACTGCTACTGAACTGTTGAATTGCTCAGCATAGCGATACAACGTTTTATTTTATTTTTGTAAATTTCCCTACTCTTTATCGGTGTATTTGAATGTTGTTAAACAACATCAGTATAAACGTTTAATTAAATTATTCAAGACTACAATTATATATATATATATATATATATATATATATATATATATATATTCTCGCATTTAAATCTATTGTAACAAAAATCGCCCACTGAAAGCTTTACAACTTATTTCGAAAGTAACTGACCTGACTGCCAAGTTGATTATATCAACGGAAAGCTCTCCCAATGCTTTTTTTGCTGATATATAAAAACACATGATTTTTTTTGTTATGTTAAAGAAAGTTGTTATATCAATAAATGACCGTCGGTAACACGCTCGTAAAACTCACGTCTCGCCCCTGCAACGCTCATCTTGGCAAATTTAAGTAGAGTAATGGAGCTTACTCATAGGAGCAAGACAAACGCTTTCATCCAGTTATATTTGACTTTAAATGTTGTTAACAAGGAAAGTATAAAGAAAACATGATGGGGAACTATATTTGGATGTTATTCGAAAAATCGATTTGCTGCATATTTGCAAATCTACAAAACCTAATTATTTCTTAAAGATTTTAAGTGATTTTCGATTGTCTTTGACTATTTATTATGTTGGTGTTTTTTTTTTTTTAATTAGACCTTATGAATGAAAAAATATATATTTCCTTGTTTTATCATAATAAATACACCATTTTTCTGGGAGGTTGTCATAAAAACAAAGTTGTCGTTTTCCGATAGTTTTTAGACATAAGAAGTTGAAATTAAACACTTTGAAGCAAGTAAAAAAATTGTCTTATGTAGTGTAATGTATTATACACGTATACCATAAACAGACCAAAATGTGTACTAAAAATTCAGAAATATGCCTTAAAAATAGCCAATATAGCCAAAATTAGTAGCCGTTAATATATATATATATATATATATATATATATATATATATATATATATTATATATATATCAGAGTAGCTGTTTGGGTCATTTATTTAAAAGTAGTTTAGTTGTTACAAATTAGTAAAATGTATTTAAAATATTCAAACAAGTTAGCCATTATTTTCAATTTGTGGCCGAAATTCATGTCTTTGGTACTTCGGTGATTTTACTGTGCGGGTGTTACGATTTAGGGTTTTTATTTTAGCACAAGAGTTTACGGTCTTAGGAACAAAGGAGTGGGGGGTGTGTCATTGTGACCAGGTAGATAAATAATTTACGCGAGAGCACGCCCATCCCCCCCCCAGTTAATTGGTTGTGAGTCGCCGGTGGTACTGAGGGCTTAAGGAGACAAGTTACCTGGGAAAGAATGTTCGTGACCGTGACACGTAGGATGAAGTTAGAACCGTTACGTGAAAGTTCGTGAAGCCGAATCTTTCTCACGAGGGGGAATCGAGTTAGAAAGTGTCATAGGTTCCCTTGTTTAGAATCCCCACCCACAGACCCGTCACATAAATTACCCCGAGTGTAGAGTCAGTTGGACTGATAATTAATTAGAAGTAATCAATCACCGATGCCAAAGCCAATTGTGTACTGTATATAAACAGGACGTTTTTGTGTGTAAGGGAGAAGAGGAGGTGAGAGAAGAGAGAGAGGAGCGAGACTGAGAGCTAGAGAGCAGGAGCGGAAGAGTGTGACGTAAACTGAAGTACTGTATGCGAGGAGAACTAGCGTCAACCTATATATATATATATATATATATATATATATATATATATATATATATATATATATATAATAAAACTTGTGTTATTAGCAAAGAAACCGGTATTTGTTGAATTATTAGCGGAGATTGTACGTGAGCTGTGAAAATAGAAATAGCGTCACCAGACCATCAACATCTACTCTATCATACGTCTAGACAGCGATCTGTTCGTGGCATGGATTAGCATTAGAACTATCCACCAACGTAACAGCGGGTCCAAAGAACACATTTTCTATTAATTTATTATTTTTGTTCTCTAAATATTTATGAGAGAGTACACATTGTTTCTTGCATGGTTAAATTTTCAACTAAGCTTATATCTAAAGCTAAAAAAATATTAACTACTCCTGATATTTAATAATAATCCAATGTCACATGCTTACAAGCATCACCAGCTAGCAAATACTTTATGAATATCTGATAAATTATATATTTAATGAAAGACATTCTAATGTTTAAAAAATAGGTTAAATAGGCATTTTAAAAGAGTAAAAATGTGCATGTTGGGTCTTTATAAAGTGCAATTAGTTCAAAGACAAAGAGTTACAGAAATAAACTATCGGCAACAAAAAAATCATGAAAGACAGACCTGCATTAACACATGTAATACATGTTACATCTTCACTAACGTTTGTTCTGCGCCCCTCGTGTGTGTGTGTGTGTGTCTGTGTGTGTCTGTCTGTGTGTGTCTGTCTGTGTGTGTATTTTGTTATGACTTTTCAAAACGTTCTTGTAAAATCAAAGGATTTTACTTTTACTCTGATATCTATTTAGGGTAAGGTGGCGGGGAGAAGGGAGGAGTAGTAACTGGTACCCTAATTTCTGTACCGTCGTCCTAGAGGCTGTTATTCTAAAAGGCTATTGCACTACATTCAGGACTTAACATGAATAACAAATATTGTCGTCAGATAGGCTATTGTACTACATTCAGGACTTAACATGAATAACAAATATTGTCGTCAGATAGGCTATTGTACTACATTCAGGACTTAACATGAATAACAAATATTGTCGTCCGATAGCACTTAGAGTAAGTGCAAAATGGCTTTCATTTGTTTAAAATAAAATGTACCTCAAAATTGAACAATAGTTCAGTGGAGTCACATGGTATGAAGGCTAGCACAATACGTTCATAACTTAAATATTATACTTATGAAATTTTATACTTAAAGTAGTAAGTTTTAAAAATAGAAGCAATCTCTTGAAGATGAAATACCGAAAATTATAGTTCATAAAGGTTTAGTTCCGGTACTTTAAAGCACCAATTTTAGTCCGGTTTCTTGGTATTTTTGAGGGAAAAAAGGGAAACCACTCTGCACTGAAATGATTAGCTCATACTCTAAACAGTTTTTACTTGTGCACTATTTTTCAAATATTTTTTTTATCAATTTTACTGCCAGGGACATAAGCATACAATTTTGAGAACCTTTAATTAAAATTTTCTTTACATTAACCCTTTATCAGCTACTCCACATCTTCAGTACTGAATTAAGTATTCACCAGGGCAGGTGTGTTGATGTACGATGTACGCTGATATATATCATATGTCGTTTCTACAGTTAATCTGTTCTGATGTGAATAGTGTCTTGAGCTACCAGCGATGGTGAGAGATAGAGACAGCAAGGTTCAACATTGGAGATACATTATCAGTAAAAACAAAGACCACACAGTACAGCTAAACATGGAGTCAATGACCGATTCAACTGCCGGGATTAAAGAAATTTACAGCAAGTGAGCAGACGTCGAAGACTTCATTTTTAATTATCACAACACTAAACATATTGCTATGGGACGGGTGGTCGTGTAGAGCGCTCGACTGTCGACCGGAGAGTCCTAGGATTTGAACCTCAAGTTCACCCAGCTTTAAATGGGTACCTGACTTTAAGTTGGGGGAGTAAAAACGGCTGGTTGTTGTGCTAACCACACAATCCCTTCATATGTCATTGTTACTGAAACAGAGAAAGTCTACACTTCATCTGTCCCGGTAAATAGGCAAATTAGAATACTCCTTGTGACCACACTACCAGATACATCTATGAGTGAAAGTCTTATCTGTCAGCGAAAGTCTTATCTGTCAGTGAAAGTCTTGTCTGTCAGTGAAAGTCTTATCTGTCAGTGAAAGTCTTATCTGTCAGTGAAAGTCTTGTCTGTTAGTGAAAGTCTTATCTGTCAGTGAAAGTTTTATCTGTCAGTGAAAGTATTATCAAATTGTTTGCTAAGGGTCATTGCTATCATTAGGAAAAGGAACCAGAACATATCTACGATAGTATATAGGCCTAGTACTTACACACAAGGTCTCTTAGACACTGTATTATATGTGTAATAAAATGTTTCTAATAATGAATAAATTACAATAACAATTGTAGTTATCATACCTCTCCACTCAGTGGCTATAAATAGCTTTCACTTTGTTTATGTTACGGCCAAAGACCAAAATTGAAAAAAAAAATTGGAAGTGGCCGGCCGAATTGGGAAGTGGCCAATATCGCATCACATTGACTGGCTAATGTCCGATCTTTTTTAGGTTTCCGGATCTGGCCAGCCAGTTTGCGAAATGGCATGGGGCGATCGGCCAAAGTCGGAAGAAAAGGGTCATGAAAGATTTTGGGATATTTGTAAACTGTAATGATAATCATATTATATTGATAATTAATTATACTAAATTGCCAAAAAGTCAAACTAGTTTATTACAGTAAATAACTAATCTCTATCACCACTTGTTACAACAAGATGAGCTTTTAAGACATTTCGAATTACACATCAGTTTATATTATTTTTTTTTAACATTTACAGCGATTTGTTGAGCACTTGGTAATGCAATTGTATTTGTTGAGCACTTGGTAATGCAAATGTATTTGTTGAGCACTTGGTAGTGTAATTGTATTTGTTGAGCACTTGGTAATGCAATTGTAGTTGTTGAGCACTTGGTAATGCAAATGTATTTGTTTAGCACTTGGTAGTGTAATTGTATTTGTTCAGCACTTGGTAGTGTAATTGTATTTATTGAGCACTTGGTAATGCAAATGTATTTGTTGAGCGCTCGGTAATGCAAATGTATTTGTTGAACACTTGTTACTTAAATTGTATTTGTTGAGCACTTGGTAATGTAATTGTATCGAATGTAGCCTTGACCGCCGGTCAGTGATTGAGAAGACGAGACGGTTCGTAGTGATTTTTCTTCTGTTCCCACGGATGCCAATGTGAGCAGTTTTGAATATTCGCCTGGGACTTTCTGCCAACTCGCGGACATCGGCCTCACACATCGGCCAAAGTACGAAATGGCCGGCCAATTCGGGAAATGGCCGAATTTCGGGCTTTGGCTGTAACATATACATTAACAAGTTCACCGTATGTGAGGAGTGTTAAGGCAAGGGAGGCAATTCTCCCAGAACCTTACCCAGGTGAATAATAGATACAGCTCAAGTATGAATATATATATATATAAACAGTATATAATGTATTTTCATGAAAAATCGATTTTAAAGCTTAAGACGTTTGCAAGCTGTTTCTTGTGTAGAATAATGTATTAGTCATGAAACCTAGAGATTTTTTTTTTATGTTCTTGGCTAATGTTTATGTTACATATAAGTGTTATCAACCATTCAGAGGGCTGAATACCAGCAGATGTTGCAACCACATGTTGCTGTTGTTGTTTTTACTAGGAAGTACATTTAAGTTCCTTAACATCCTTGTTCATTAATGTGTATCGGACGCAATTACAAAATGTAAATGTATTTTATAACAGATGATTTAAAGAAAATAAAGTTTATATTATCAATGTCCAAAAACTATAATCTCATTGGTCTATTAATAGACTGACCTGTTAATACACAAGCTTAACCGACACGTTTCTTTTATGTTGCGCGACTGGATATACCCGCGTGAGTCTTGGCCCTTGGCTCATACAATACAACAGTGCGCACACACAATACATTAGTTTGCACATACAACAATACAATAGTTTACACATACAACAATAAAACAATTTGCACATACAATTCAACAGTTTGTACATATGTCTGATTTAGTTGGTCGATATACTATTATGTTGTGCAAAATTGTGCATCTCTATATTTATAAGACGCATTTGTTGTCTGTCTGTCTGTCTGTCTGTTCCCTTATAACTCAAGATCCAGAAAACAAAATAACGTGAAATGTGTTACACATACACATAATTACATGGGGAAGGTTATAGGACATGTTTCGTTTCATCTCGATGGGTAGTTTAATTGTAATTAATTTTTGTTTATTTTAGTATTTTACTATATTAAAGTAATCTCGACGGCGCCATAAATAAAATTCCTCTGTGACGTCATTTCCCGGAAACTCCAATTGTAAACATGGTGAAATCAATAGTCATATCTATTTACCTATCGTTTTATGTATTCAGAAGATAAAAATTAAAGGTGCACTTTAATAAACCGAAATACGTTAATTAAAATGTTTCTGTGACATTATTAACATTATTAATACAATCACAATGGGTAGTTTAATTGGAATTAATATTTTTAGTATTTTACTATTCAATGCACAGGGAATTCCCTGTATTCGCGCACCAAGTGAATGTGTAATTGACCGGACGGAGAAGAAAGGGTTGGTGACGGAAAAAAAATAAATATTGTTGTTGTTTTTTTTTTCATGCTGCAAGTACCCGGCTTTGGCCGGGATTAAAATAAGGTTTTCTGTTTATTTAAGAAGCGTAATTTGACGTTTAATTGTACAGAGAGAGGGAGGGGGAGAGAGATAAAGAGAGAGGGGGGAGCAGGGAGGGAGAGGGAAGGAGGGGGAGAGAAGGAGGGAGGGAAAGGGAGGGAGGGAGAGAGCGGTAGGGAGGGAGATAAAGGGGGAGGGAGAGAGAGGGAGGGTTGGAGAGAGAGGGAGAGAGAAAGGGAGGGAAAGAAAGAGAAAGGAAGGGGGGAGTAGGGAGGGAGATAGAGTGGAGGGAGGGAGAGAGATAAAGAAAGAGGGAGGGAGAGAGATAACGAGAGAGGGGGGAGGGAGGGAGGGAGAGGAAATGAGGGAGGGGGAGGGAGAGAGGAAGAGGGGGAGAGAGGGAGACGGGAGAGGGAGAGAGAAAGGAGGGAGGGAGAGAGGGGGTAGGGAGGGAGAGAAAGGGGAGGGAAGGAGAGAAAGGATGGAAGAAATGGGAGGGAGTGAGAGATAAAGAGATAGAGGGGCAGGGAGGGAGAGAGGGGGAGGAGAAATGGAGGAAGGTGGAGAGAGGGGGGACGGGGGTGAGAGAATGAGGGAGGGATATAGGGAGAGAGAGGGAGATGGGAGAGTTTGGGAGGGAAGTAGAAGGAGGGAGGTAGGGATAAAGGGAGGGAGGGAAAGAGAAAGGGAGAGGGGGGGTAGGAAGGCAGAGAGAGGGGAGGGAGGGAGAGAGAGAGGAAGGGAGAGAGGAGGGTAGGGAGAAAACAAAAGGTAAACAAAAAACTTATTTTAAACCCGGGCAAAGCCGGGTACTTGCAACTAGTATAATTATAATTGAACTTCCTAATTCGCACTAAGAGAATTGTGTTCGTCTCATTCGGAAATAGGAGCTAACATTAAATGTTTCCATACAAACCTGTTGACCATTATTTGCAATGAACAATTAACTATTAAATACATCCCCCCCCCCCCAGATTGTTCAATTAGAACTATTATTTATTGAAGTAAGCATGTAAAAATTGTGTTTTAAATTATAACATATAGTGAAGCCTGCGTCCATACACACGTTATATTTGACACTCATGGTATTAGATATAGTGTGCCGATACATATTTAACATACGACAAACCTAGACATAACAAGCTGTATCTATACAAATGTAACGTAAGACACACCTAGACATAACAAGCTGTACCTATACAAATATAACCTATGACACACCTAGACATAACAGGTTGTACCTGTACAAATATAACGTATGACATACCTAGACATATCAAGCTGTATCTATACAAATGTAACGTAAGACACACCTAGACATAACAAGCTGTACCTATACAAATATAACCTATGACACACCTAGACATAACAGGTTGTACCTGTACAAATGTAACGTATGACACACCTAGACATAACAGGTTGTACCTATACAAATATAACCTATGACACACCTAGACATAACAGGTTGTACCTATACAAATGTAACGTATGACACACCTAGACATAACAGACTGTACCTATACAGATGTAACGTATGACACACCTAGACATAACAGACTATATCTATAATACAAAAAATACATCATGCGTTCCGGTGTCTGTCATCGTGACTTCCGTCTGTCATCGCGACTTCCGTCTGTCATCCAAGATGGCGGTATAAACAATTCAAAGATGGCAGAAACGTTTACTGTTTTCTTCTTAACATTCACAATGTAATACTGTTTTCGACCGCCTCAATCAATGAAAAAAAATTATAATTCATAAACCCAATAGAATAACCCAACTATTTCTATGTTTTTCACTTTTTGGAAAAAAAATCAAAATATCACACTTGTACGGCGTACCGGCACCTTTTTCAGTGTTGGGAAAATATTACTTTCCATGTATTTTAAGAGGATTTAAGTTAGTTAATTATAAAAATAAAATAAAATTGTTTTAGACATTTAGTATCTTTGCAGTTCTGATTTAGCTTTCATCGAAGTGCGAACTTGTAGTTAATAGTCCATCACTGAGTACCGGCACCTATTTTTGTACAAAAAAAGCACTGCTATCAACTATTTGTTCAATGTTTCAATGAACGACAGAAAAGAAAGCTTAATTTCTTTTTTGATCGATCTGTCAGTTATTATTTAAAAACTTGAAAAACTTGCACTCTTTATATTTTAAATAATAATATTTTTCTGTTCTCAAAAGAATTGGTATTGTATTGGTATCGATTTTGGCAATACAATTTTACTTGAGTATTTGTATTGGTATTGGCGATACTCTTTTCATGAAGTATTGGTATTGGTATTGACAATACAATTTAAGAGTATTGTTAACAACCCTGATGATGACAAACAATAAATTGCCCCTGAGTTCCATCTCAATTACTGATGTTTGGAAGTGATCGAAAATTTAATTTTAGGACCTTCCTGTAGTTTTGAAAATCCTGTAGCATGTTATTAAATGATCAAGAAAAGCCATGTCATCTCGCCAGTAGTCTTGTTCTGATTTCTTTAGTGATGCTCCAGCATTATCAAATGATGTTTTGAGTTGCTCATACTTTTCTGTTATTGTTAAAACAAACGATTAGCTGATGTTTGGTGAAGTTATAGGTACCAAAATGATCATTCATGACATGTTTCAATATTGTATATAGAATGTGGTGTTGGCTTCCAATATATACAGCTTTTTCTAATCCATCATCATGAAAGTGTTTCTGTAATAGTGTGACTGCACCAATACTTCTACAAGTATTTGCTGCAGTTGTGTCAGAGACAATCATTTTTATTCATTGAGCAAAGTTTTTATTCGGGAAAAGTTAGAAGAGTAGTATGGAAGGCCAAGGCCCCTAAATGAGCTGTGAAGCCACAGAAAGAAAGAATTAAGACAAATTTTATTCCATTGGATATTTTCTCCCCTTTTGTATGTTGAAAAACAGCGAGTCGCACTTCCCCTTTTTTAATTTTTTTTTTATTTTTTATTTTGTCGGCCTTTCTATCAAAGTATAAGCACCAGTGTTCTTTTTTAACTTTTCCTTAAAGTTCATTTTTTTAAATTTTCTCCTTCTGTCAATAGACCTTTGTAAACACCACTTTCCAGTTCCCGACAAAATTTCACACTTTTTTTAGGCCTTCCTTGTGCTACTTTTGTAGTAAAGGGGAAAAACAGAAACAATGACTCTATGTCAGGTTTTAGATGAAACAATTTTTTGCCCATAATTAAGATGGATTTTTTGACAGAATTGGCTCTTCCAGTGTGTGAAGTACCTGTAATGATGAGATGAAATTTCTTAAATCATTTAAACCACTAATGGGACGGTTTTTATGGTGCCCTTCTTTCATCCCCACCATAGCCGATAGTGCAATGGTCATGGAGGCACCACGGGAGATATAGCGGGGACTTAAGCCATGACCTGAAATATCATTTGGTCCACACACGGTGCTCGAACCAGGGACCCTCAGGTCGACAGTCCAGTGCTTTATCACACGACCATCCGTCCCCCTGGCTCTTCCAGTAACAACATGCACAATCGAGAGATCATTTAGCACTCAAAGACGAGTAAAAACGTGGCTACGCTCAACAACTGCTGATCGTTAATGTGGTCTTTGTATGATGAGTGTCAAAAATTTAAAGAAAATGTTATTAATCGACTTGAACAAATACCAAGACGTTAACAATTTTTGTTCAAGAATAAATAGTTTAAAATTACAATATTATTTCTGTATCAGTGTAATTTATAATTGTATACTTTATTTTATTAGTATAGTAGCTGTTCGACACTGAAACCATTATTTTAAAAATTACAATTATCAGTTATAATCAGTTATACTTGGAGATATAATTCTTTTTTATGTTTGATATATGTACATTGTCTTCAATGTAATAAACTTTCAAGAAATTTTGTTTACTTTTATTGTGACAACTTTATGACATTTTTCCAAAATGTAGGGGGGGGGGCTATACCCCTTACCTCCCTTGAATACGCCCATGCTTGGATGAATCTTTTGTGAATCAACTTCTGAAGTACAATAGCCTACTTTTCCTTTTGTTGAAATCTGAAGTGCAGAGAACTCTCTGTCTTCTCGGCACAAACATTCTCATCTGTTACATTTAACATCACTGTGTCATTTTTTTCCATAACTGTTTTACTTCACCCGCTTTCTGTGCGATCCTGTCTTTTCTGCTTTTTAAATCAAAAGCAAATGTTTTATATCTGTTCACGTTATGTAGTTCCAGTGGTATTTTTTACATTAGAACAAGACTGTCAACAGTACTATGCGTGCACTAGATTTGAAGACCGAATTCTCTTGCTCTTCTCGGAAGCTGGATCATTTTTTTGACATAACTGCTCTGAGACAATCCAGAAATGACACATATACTATTTATGCATAAATTAGTCGCCAATTAAAATGCTGACGGTGCATGGAACAACAAAGAACAAAATTACAGTTAAAATACTAAATGCGAGTATGACATACGATTTTGCTGGGTGTGTGGAGTTGAGGGCTGTTATTGATATTTTTTGTTTAGATATGATAAATATCCACTTTTGGCAGTATTGGGAATAAAAAATAATAAAAAAAATTGTAGTCACATGTCTACTAGACATAACAAGCTGTACCTATACAAATGTAACGTATGACACACAAACTTATCTACATCGATGAGACATATGATAATCAGCAGGTGTTACCTTCCATTGGGTTGAGCTGGTGACACGGGATGATCAACATTTTTGTCATATGAGTGGGCACTATATCCTTACATTGTAGGTTCCAACATTTGATTATTGTACCCTGAAACTGATGTTAGTTGTTTAGTTTGAAGTCTCTAAGTCTAAACAGACTGACATCCAGGGCGAGGCGTGACTTATAAAAGGGTGTTATCGGTCGATTATTTTTATAACAACTTTCTTTTACATACAATTCTTCTACCGATAACTTAAACATTACATGCTAACTTATATCTACTATGTAGACTACTTATAGTAGGTATGTGACATGAAAACTGTATGTTATATAAATCATGCGTTCTTATACATCAACGGAAAGAGCATTTAAGGAACTTTCCATTGATATAATGAACTTGACAGTCAGTTAATTTTGAAAAATGTTGTAAAGCTTTTAGTAGCCATATCACTTTAGCTATCCTAACTTTTACAATTCTAAATGGAATATTATAAATTTAGTACCAAAATTGCATTTTATTTAAAAATCTACAGAAATATACTTTTTTTTTACAACAATAAAATAAAACGTTATATCCATATGCTGAGCAATTCAACAATTCAGTAGCAGTAACCAGCAATTAAAATAAAAACAAGTTAATGAACTCCCTTGTGTTATCGCGGTAAAAACGACGAGCTACGGAAAAGGAAAGCTGGGGGAGGAGTGGGCGGGAGATGGTTGACAGGTGACAAGACTAAACAAAGATTCTCCCTTGCCGATGTTTTATTTTTTTGCTTTTTTTTATCTCTGCAGAGCTGCCAACTGAGATATTTTATTTCTACTTCTATATTATGTTGATCAATCTAAAATTCTATTTCAATAATAGATGTAGATTTTTTTGTTCAGTAAGATATAAATTTAGATTATTTACTAATATCTTTTTTTTTATATAATTCTGGCTAACTATAATATAGTTGTAAATAATTTTTCGGTGAGAAAGTTGTCAATATTTACCGCTCTAAATGTGGGCAACACAATACAACATATTCATGTGAGGGTTTTTCCCCTTAGTTCAGCCAATGAAAGGTAAACGTGTATATACAAGTGTAATCAAAATTTAGATCGGCAAAACCTTTCCTTTTATGTCAAATTATCAATTAACTCTATGAGAAAAGGCAAAAGTAGTGATTGTATTATAATATATATTGAATGTAAATATTGTTGAGCAACTAAAAATGCTTTCAATTCCCACTTTTTTTTTCTTTTTTGTGTTTTGTTTTTTAACTGTAGTTGTTTGTAAGACTGTTGCCGCAGGCAACACGGGTAACATAAACAATTCGCCACTACAGTGACATCTGAAGATAACGGTGATTGAGTTTATCAGATCACTGACGACATTTTCTTTCAGTTTTCGTTACATGCTCTGTATTTTTTGTCTGCAACTTTAATACAGTGGTATTACGATGTCGGTGTTCGGTAAATTTATACAATATAGTCCCAGGCAGCAACTATTAATACCGATTGTACAGCAAATATTAATACCGATTGTACAGCAACTATTAATACCGATTGTACAGTAACTAATAATACCGATTGTACAACAACTATTAATACCGATTGTACAGTAACCATTCATACCGATTGTACAGCAACTATTAATACAGATTGTATAGCAACTATTAATACCGATTGTACGCATTTGACAATTCAATCGAGGAGAGTGAAACCTGGTATGATATATGGAAATGTAAAAGTAGTAAAGGGGAAAAAACAGAAACAATGATTCTATGTCAGGTTTTAGATGAAACAATTTTTTGCCCATGATTAAGATGGCCTTTTTGACAGAATTGGCTCCTCCAGTGTGTGAAGCAGCCCCGTAGCCAGGGGGGGGGGGCACTGAGGGCGTGCCCCCCCTCCCGCGAGGTGTGGAGTGCCTCCCCCCTCCCCCGCTTAAAAAGAAGGAAACAATAAAGAAAAAGTAACTAAACTGAGAAGGTACCCCCTTGCTAGGTATTGGTGCCGCCCTGCTTACTTTGACCTGGCTACTGGCCTGGTGTGAAGTACCCATGGGCGTATTCAAAGGAGGGCATTTGCCCCCCCCCCTACATTTTGGAAAAATGCCCACCTCCCACACATTTTGGAAATAATCTTATAAAGTTGTCATAATAAAAGTGAACTAAATTTCCTGAAAGTTTATTACATTAAAGAACATGTACATATATCAAACATAAAATAGAATTATATCTGCAAGTATAACTGATTACATTAATGTAATTTTTAAAATAATGGTTCAGTGTCGAACAATTATTATACTAATAAAATAGAGTATACAAATTATAAATTGCACTGATACAGAAATAATATTGTAATTTTAAACTATTTATTCTTGAACACAAATTGTAAACGTCTTGGTATTTGTTCAAATCGATTAATAACATTTTTTTTTAATTATTGATACTCATTATACAAAGACCAGATAAACGATCAGCACCAGTTGTTGAGCGTAGCAACGTTTATACTCGTCTTAGAGTGCAAAATGATCTCTCGATTGTGCATGTTGTTACTGGAAGAGCCAGGGTGACGAACGGTCGTGTGATAAAGCACTCGACTGTCGACCTGAGGGTCCCTGGTTCAATCTCCGTGTGAGGACCAATGGATGTTTCACGTCATGGCTTAAATCCTCGCTTTATCTCCCGTGGTGCCTCCATGACCATTGCACTATCGGCTATGGTGGGGATGAAAGAAGTAGGGAGCGAACGATATGCCTTTTTACCGATAGTCCAATACCGATATTTTCTCCCAGCATTTTTACCGATACCGATACCGATATTTTATTTTTAGGGGCTGTCCATTATTTATGTCAACAAAATTTTGGCGATTTTTACCTCCCCCCCCCCTTGTCAACAACTTGTCAAACTTTCCGAAACCCCCCTATAAAATTACGTCAACATTTGATTACCCCCCCCCCTAAAAAGGTGGCTTCCAAAATGTTTATGTGGCAAAATTAGTAGGAATATAGTTAGTTTAATTAAAATACTGAATGTTAAGCGAGTGTGTAACACAAAACTACAAACGCTGCTTAATTTTCCTATTTATTAAGTAATTATATTAAATTTAAAAAAGTAACATTGTTAACGTCAACTTTTCTTGACCTCCCTCCCCTCCCAATTGTCAACAATTGTCAAAAATTTTCTGACCCCCCCATCCCCCCTATTTTGTTGACGTAATTAATGGACAGCCCCTTAAGCAACAACAATGCCAATTGCCAAACACGTGTTTCCCTCGTGCTAATACAGCTAATGACGTATGTCAACCCATGCTTACCCCTTCCCTGTCACGCCCACACGTAAGTCTTGTTTCCCCCCTCCCCCCCCCCCCCAACTTCCCATCCCAACAAAAAATACGCACAGATGTTCACTAATTGTATCATTCAAGGTCATAATTAGAATTAAGAAATGCCAATCCTATTGTTTCAAGGTCGTATCTCTGATGTAAACGTGACAATTTCTGTGTACGGGTTTTTTTTTTTCCTTTTTTTTTTAAATATTGTCTGATCTGGTTATAGAATTGGGTTATTTACTGATTTTCTTTTCTGCAACTCTGTTGTGAAAAAAAAACAATGTATCGGCAGCCAAAAAACGGCCGGTCCGACAGTTAACCCATAGTGCCAATATCGGTTCGACTATCGGTCGCTCCCTACAACAATCGGCCGATCCGATATTAACCGATAGTGCCAATATCGGTTCGATACCGATAGCGATCCGATTATCGGTCGCTCCCTAGAAAGAAGGGCACCATAAAAACCGTCCCTTAAGTGGTTTAAAAGATCTAAGAGATTTCATGTCATCCTTGTTCATCTAAAACCTGACATATAATCATTGTTTCTGTTTTTTCCCCTTTACTACTTTTACATTTCCATATATCATACCAGGTTTCACTCTCCCCGATTGAATTGTCAAATGCGTAATAATCAGCAATAGCCCTGGCTTGGTCCTTAAAATGCGAGTTTCCAGTTTTGTCATCAAAAAGGGATTCAAAACTAAAAGGGAAAATGTTGGTTTATTTTCTACTCAAAACCGAATTTTCAGCGATGATATAATAGAATAAAGGTAGGGTATAAAAATAGTTATTCTAAAATAATTCTCAGGCAAATCAACTTTTGGATTTTCACTGTTCATTTCTCTTCCAGCTTGTCGTGGATCGACACCAACGTCATCTGCAACACCTTTTGTAACTCTCAAAATTTCCGTATACCTCTTACCACAATTATGTCGATCAACAGCCAATGTAGTCGACAATTCTTCAATGTATGTTTGTACTGCCAGTAAAACTAAATGCACTTACTGCAGTTTTTTGGGTCACAGCTTCTAGCTTTGATGAATATCTTTGAATAACTGAACAAATAACAAATATAGGAATATATCCGAGAAATTCTTCTTTCCCATTTTGTTCTTTGACAAATTTAACACTAAGTGACATCTGCTCAATGCATAAAATTCAGTTGTCTCGTTGGCAAGTGTAGAAAATGCAACTGAATTATTTGCTTCACGAACAATGTCTTCGCGCAAGAGAGACCCACAAATTTCGATTATAGTGTTTTGCGTAGTTGCCGAGATATACTTAGCACTACAATAACCAATTGACAAATGATTACCAAGAACCAGGTCATAAAAATTACCACAATTTGATTCTTTTCAACGAAGTTCTAAATCATGCATGCCGCTAAATAGGACTATAGAAACGATGGGACTCAGTTAGTTACGATTTTCTTGAAATGGCCTTCTAAATGAGGAGTTCAACTGCTCATCTATAGAAACTGCTTTGGTTTCCAATCATGCAACAAAATTGCTTGCATCTTCATGAGTCTTTGTGCCATGTGCTATGCATCAGGCTAGTTGCATCTTCGTTGAAATCTTTAAATTTTGTGCATGGTTTGCTGACGAAGGCCCCCTGATTTGCTCGAATTACTTTTTTGCCGAAACAACACGCAATATTTGCAAATGGCATCTTTTAACATACAAGCCACGGTGAATAGTCTGATAACCATGCATCACAGTCAGTTCTAAAATCATACTTTTTATCAGGGATCAACAATCAAGGATCAGCAGCAATTTCAACTCATTTGAAAGGTCGTATGTCAAGACATACCTTCCAATGTTAAATTTAGGACGATTATAATCAAACAAGAGTTGCGAGATTTTAAAAAAAAAACCTGAATGCCAAAAACATTTTCGAAAGACAAATCAAGCTACAGAAGGCCAAATTAAAAAAAAAAAAATTAAAATCGGAACATGCTTGTGCTTGTAGTCAAATTGTTTGAATTTTCAAATACATTTATTTATGTCAATATAGATAAATAATGTTATACTTAACTTGGAATTAATTGAGAAATAAAACTGTATGGCATTGTCTGTTAATTTTTTTTTTGTTTTCCCTCTCTGGAAAAACTCCTAGCGACGCCCATGGAAGTACCTGTAAGGTTTTTCGTTTTATAAAAATTAGAAGCTCTAATAAAGTCTATTACGATGTGACCAATTTATTAAGAAATTATTTTCGCTTTTTAGTACGCAAGAAAAACGTTTTATAATGTAACCAGTTGAAAACCTGCTGACGCTGGCTGCTTGCTACCTGCGATATAATAAGAAATCCTTCTTGTGTTTAAATTTCCAGTTTTGGCATTCCCCAGACTATTTTTAGCGGAACTTGCGAGTCAACTCCCCTTGAGTGAGACGAAAATTTTGGAATTCACAGTCTATTTTTAGCCGCGGAAGCTATACACACGGTCTACCGCCCGTACGCACGCCTAGGTTAGCTGATTATGTGTTAGATTTTTTAAAAATACTATTACACCATAATATTGATACACGATAGCACAATAATACAAATACGGTGGCCTTTGAAAATGTGTATTTAAATTTACGATGTATAATCTGTATTATGTGATTCCTATTATTATTTGAGTAAATTGTTTCATTGTATTGACAAATCTACTAACGTCTATTTTCAAGTTAATGTTTTTTTTATTTATATCTTTCTCTCTATCTCTTTGAATCTGTATTGATGTAAAAACAAGGCTTGCGGAGCCGGCATTTTTCCGGCTCTGCTCCAGCTCAGGCTCCCAAAAATTTGACGGCTCCGGCTCGGCTCCGGCTCCCTATAAAGGAAGTATCACAAAAGACAAAATTTGTGCAATTGTGTCACGCAAACATTGGGGAGTAGTGTGTCATCCGATGTTCATTGTATATTTGTATCTGAGTATTTTACGACGTAAAAGAACACACAGTGTTTATTTTAAAAAAGATACTGTAATAAGTCAAACACACATATACATCTGTAATTTTACACAGGAAATATATGAAACCTATAGATATTTCTAAAAAAAAACAAATATTTTATATGAAACATGTTGAAGTATCATTCAACATGTTATATAATATTCACTTGGACACATACATCTGCAGATAAGCATATGCTTGATATGTCAAACATAGCCATATTTAAACATACATATGAATTAAATATAAAAAATATAATAATGCACATGTAATCCAAGACATTAAGTTTATTTTACTGATGTTATTACTGATTTAACGTTTTTGCTACTCTACTAATCCAGTTATAGCCAACCAATAATTGAAGCGATATCTTACTTCACACTACATCCAGAGTATGATTGCCGTTACTTTAAGTTCTTACACACAGGCACACAAAAAAATACAGCAGTTACGTCAAGAAATGTTGTTCTTACTCTCCCTTCTCATATTTCCTTTATCTCTGTTTCCTGCATCAGGATGTTCGTGTGAATCAAAGAGAGTGATAGGGTTAACTTTTGAAGACTATAAAGGCTTCCATTCTGTAAAATATATGTCAGTGATAATTCCTGTTTATTCTGTTTTGATTGAAAAGACGTATTTGTAATCACCATTGTTAGTCCGGTGTTTTGTACTAGCTACTGAGAAAAAAAATATGTACATTTTGTCGAAATTTTGTTAAATTCGGAATTCAAAAAGTTCTTCACGGGATAAAATACTTTTCCTGCGAATTGTTTAATGAGCCAAAATTGGAATGACGCAATAATTCACTGGGATGGAAACCCTGTAAGGTAAATAGACATGTGTATCAACTCACAATATTCAAAGTAAACCTGGCAGTGTATTACAGAAATTGTATTGGTCGGTGGCTTTCTAGATTGAGGCAAGGGGAAGTAATGTGTAGATTAAGTCTGATTAAAGCTGGAGGTATTGGAGATTAGTGTGTAGATTAAGTCTGATTGAAGCTGGAGGTATTGGAGATTAGTGTGCAGATTAAGTCTGATTAAAGCTGGAGGTAATGGGGATTAGTGGGTATATGGAATGTGATTAAAGCTGCAACACCAGCACTAATATATGACACCTGTCAATCAGGATCTAGATTCAGCTGATGTAAAAGAATCTGGACTTGATAATGTTAATCCGAACAACCAAGACAGAAAGCGCAAATGCAAGAACTATCATCATATTCTGAAGATGAGCCATTATACCTTGCTCCATTCCGACAGCTGTTGAGATATACATACTGAAGCAACAAATTGATAATGACTTGGATCCATTCAAGTGATGGAAGCTACACGTTGACAAATATCCAGTTAGTAAACAAAGATTTAGAATCCACTGCCACAACTGCCCCTTGTGAACGTCACTTTTTTTGTTCCTGGCTGTTGTTAACAAGAAGAGAGCATCACCGACGAATGTGAATAAACTGGTCTGTTTAATCAATTGCCTGAATAAATAAGAAGGCTAAGTTAACTGTTCTATCAATTAAATTTATTATTTTAAGATATGATGTGGCTAGAAAAAAGAAATATTGCAAACAATAAATAAAGTATTTGCTCGATTAAATATGTGTTAATTTGCGATTGATATTTTAATTAATTAGAGCTGCTGTTCGATTTATAACATTGATCGAAATTATTGCAAGTTTGTTATTATATGTTATCATAACATGGGCATAATAAACAAGTCAGTTTAATTTACGAAAGAGTTATAATTAATTTTATCAAATCTATTAAGCATTATCATATATGTCTATTGAATAAGTTATTCAGACCAGTTTATTGACAACTATCAATCAAGTCAAGCGATGCGATTTTTTCAAAAATCTACAACAATACCAAACACATGTTTTTCCCGGAATGTATGTTCCAAACTCATGACACATGTCAACCCCTCTCCCCCCCATCCCAATCAGATGTTGCTACACTCTCCCCCCCATCCCAATCAGATGTTGCTACACTCTGCCCCCCATCCCAATCAGATGTTGCTACACTCTCCCCCCCATCCCAATCAGATGTTGCTACACTCTCCCCCCCATCCCAATCAGATGTCGCTACACTCTCCCCCCCATGCCAATCAGATGTCGCTACACTCTCCCCCCCATCCCAATCAGATGTTGCTACACTCTGCCCCCCATCCCAATCAGATGTTGCTACACTCTGCCCCCCATCCCAATCAGATGTTGCTACACTCTGCCCCCCATCCCAATCAGATGTTTTCATTGCTACACTCTCCCCCCTATCCCAATCAGATGTCGCTACACCTCCCCCCCCCATGCCAATCAGATGTCGCTACACTCTCCCCCCCATCCCAATCAGATGTTGCTACACTCTGCCCCCCATCCCAATCAGATGTTGCTACACTCTGCCCCCCATCCCAATCAGATGTTGCTACACTCTGCCCCCCATCCCAATCAGATGTTGCTACACTCTGCGCCCCATCCCAATCAGGATGTTGCTACACTCCCTCCCCCCCATCCCAATCAGATGTTGCTACACTCTGCGCCCCATCCCAATCAGATGTTGCTACACTCTCCCCCCATCCCAATCAGATGTTGCTACACTCTGCCCTCCATCCCAATCAGATGTTGCTACACTCTGCCCCCATCCCAATCAAATGTTGCTACACTCTGCCCTCCATCCCAATCAGATGTTGCACGCTCTGCCCCCCATCCCAATCAGATGTTGCTACACTCTCCCCCCATCCCAATCAGATGTTGCTACACTCTGCCCCCATCCATAATCAGATGTTGCTACACTCTGCCCCCCATCCCAATCAGATGTTGCTACACTCTGCCCTCCATCCCAATCAGATGTTGCTACACTCTGCCCCCCATCCCAATCAGATGTTGCTACACTCTGCCCTCATGTAATTCTTGTTTACCCTTCCCTTCACTACCGTCCACGCCCCCCCCTCAAACTGCCCATCCCAAAAAAAGATACAATGCATCACTATCTCATATTTACCTTTTCCTTCTTAAAATAATAGTAAAGCCAGAAAGTAGTCACTAACTGATATAATTAACGCCTTTTTTTTCATGATTTGTACCCCCTTTCTACTCCCGGTCATTTTTTGACAAACTTCGCGCCCCCTCTCCCCACAAAGATCATGTTACTAATCCAACTACTATACTATCCATTGTTTCAAATTCATGACACATGTTAATCAAACTAGTGGTAGACGTCTGAAGTTGTTCACTAATTGTATCATTCAGGGTCAGAAAATAGAATTAAGAAATGACAATTTTATTGTTTCAAAGTCATATAGCTGCTATGATTTTATGTGAAAGTGACCGTTCGTAAGTTTATCGTTGTAGTGATGGAGATAATGACAGAACTTCCCTCGTTGCAATGGAGATAATGACAGAACTCCCCTCGTTGCAATGATGGAGATAATGCCAGAACTTCCCTCGTTGCAATGATGGAGATAATGACAGAACTCCCTCGTTTGCAATGATGGAGATAATATTAGAACTCCTCGTTGCAAAGATGGAAATCAGAACTTCCCTCGTTGCAATGATGGAGATAATCCCAGAACTTCCCTCGTTGCAGTGATGGAGATAATGACAGAACTCCCCTCGTTGCAATGATGGAGATAATGACAGAACTCCCCTCGTTGCAATGATGGAGATAATGCCAGAACTTCCCTCGTTGTAGTGATGGAGATAATGACAGAACTCCCCTCGTTGCAATGATGGAGATAATGACAGAACTTCCCTCGTTGCAATGATGGAGATAATGCAAGAACTTCCCTCGTTGCAATGATGGAGAGATAATGTCAGAATCAGGCTTGCGGAGCCGGAGCCGAGGAGCCGGGAGCCGCTACTTTTTGCTGGAGCCGGAGCCGGAGCCGAAAAAATCTGGCGGCTCCACGGGTCCCAAATGCTTTTTTTTTACAGCAGAATTTTTTTTATTTTTAGCTTTAAAATTCCAAATTTGTTTGATTGCTTGCCTCCTACAATTTGAAATGTTATTTTTACGAACGCAACAACAGTAGCAGCGTTAAAATGATAGCGTGCTCGCACATCACCACAAGAAATCTTTAACGGGGAATCGTTTTGTGTTCGTTTTAAATCTTGTTTACCCTCCGAAATTTTTAATGGCATGTTATTTTGTTATATACAAAGTTAAAACAGTTTTATTTTATAGAATAATTGTATCAATCATTTAAAATACATTTTTACTAAAACGACAAATAGAACGCGTCATTTCGTATTATTATTTGACCTTGCGAAGATCAGGCCCGTAGCGAGTGTGGGGGCTAGGGGGCAAGAGCCCCCGTTGCGTTTTGTCTGGCCCCCTCTGCTTATTTGCTTTACTAAGTAAAATGTATTACCTGCCCCCCCTGCTATTGACCTGGCCCCTGTTGTAGGAATGCCTGGCCCCTGCTGTAGAATTTTCACGCTACGGGGCTGCCGCAGAATGCTGTAATAGACCAAAAACAAAATTGTCGCTTTCTGTATTTAACAATTTTATTATAAACAGGAATATCTGAAATAGAGTAGATAAATTTATAAGGCTGTGGCTATACGGACCCGGGTCCCAATAAAATCCGATTGTTATTCGGACCCGTGGCGAATATGCACTAAGCTTAGCTATATTTAAATTTTATTAGACGTAACCCGAAAAAATAATAGTACAGAGTCCGCTTAGTGGAACCCTAGACACTGAGTAACGATTAAATCATACAATTCAAACAATTATAAAAAAAAAAACAATAATAAAGTTTAATTATAGCTAAACTATGTGCATATTTGCCACGGGTCCGAATAACAATCAGATTTATTGGGACGGGGTCCGAATAAAAGTTGGAGTTTATTGGTACACGGGTCCGAATAGTCACTTTATAAATAATAAATATAAATACTGAAGTCTTTAAAATATTTTAAATAATGTATCATTATACTATTTGCTAATTTGATCATTGAAATAACTTTTTATTACTTATGAAAATGGCGACTAGTGAAACCTCGGTCGAAAATAATGAAATGATTCTGGATGCACTGAAATGGTTTTTTTTAGTAAAACTGACATGCGTATTTTTCAAGTTCCTGACTATGGGGCAGCGCCTTAGCGTGAAAATTCTAGCAGCAGGGCCAGGCATTCACACAGGATCAGGCAATAGCAGGGGGGTGGGTGAATACATTTTTCTAAGTAGAACAAATACAGAGGGGGCCAGTTAAAAGCGGGGAGGCCGTGCCCCCCGGCACGCTACGGGGCCTGCTATGGGGGTGAACGCGACAAAATATGCATAACTTCTTTTACCAGCGGCAGTGTTTGGTGTGGCAACTGCACGTGGGCCTGGCTCCCGTGTGGGAGTACTATCTTTTAATAGGGAGCCGGAGCTGGAGCCGTCAAATTTGTGGGAGCCGGAGCCGGAGCCACAAAAGCCTATGGCCCCGCGAAGCTTCCTAGTAGAATTTCCCTCGCTTAAAATGACTGGAGAGATAATGTCAGACAATTCCTCGCTGCAATCGATGAGAGATATGCCGCTAAATATGCCCCATCTTAGTAAAAATCGACATGAATGACCTTTAAAGTTACTTCTAAGCTTCAATAACTCACCTTTCAAGCTACTGTGAACCAGATTGCTTTAATCTCGAATTACCATTCCAGTAAGCGAGCTTAATTTTTACTTTGAACAGCTCATTTTTCCTCTTGTAGATATTGCCACTGGTGAGTGTCAAACGTATGACTGTAGAAACCATAGTTAAAGTAATATAATATAGCCACAACGTTTGTAAACCAGTGCAGTAGAATCTGGCATCAGCAGCACAACAGTGTTATGCAGAACTGATACGTCAATCTAAATGTGGTATGCTCCATGCCATGTGACTATTCACACATACATGATGTATGGTGTCTCCTTGTGCATGACAAACCTCTGTAAATCTCCCTTGCATGGTGCCAGCATTTATGTCTCTGAGGCTGATATCCACATCTATGTGTCTTCTTAGCTGAGATGCACCACATTCTATGTGCTCCCCTAGGTTGATTGATCCATAACTATGTACTCTCTAGTTGATATTCGCATCTATATCTCAGACCACATCTAGGTGTCTCCTTAGCTGATGACCACATCACATGTGTCTCCTTAGGTTGACGACCAGATTCATGTGCCCCCCAGCTGATTTAACTAACATCCATGTGTCTCTCTTAGTAGAAGAGCTACTATCCATGTGCTCTCTTAGGTTGTATTAATTACACTCTATGCGTCTCTTAAAGGATGACTCATGTCTATGTGTCTCCTTAGCCTTAATCAGACCATGTGCTCTGCATGATACTCTAGATCATGTGTGTCATGACATCTACACCATCTATGTGTCTCCTTAGTTGATGACCACTATGGTGGCCTCTCAGTTGATGCCTATCATATATGTCTCCTTAGGCTGATGCATATTCACATCTTAAGTTTTAGTTAGATGACCACATCTATGTGTCTCCTTAGTTGATCACATGCTCCAGGCCTTTAGTGATTACACCACATCTATGTGTCTCCTTAGATATTGACCACATCGTCTATGTGACTCCTTAGCTGATGACCACCTTTGTAGTCTCCCAGGTGGATTGTCCAGAATCCAACTTGTCTCCCTGATGGCATGACCACATCTATGCATCTCCCTGGTGCATGATCCACGATCTATGGTATCTCCCTTGGCATGACCACATCTATGCATCCTCCTATGCTGACCTTATCTCATGTATCTCTCCCTGATGCACACCATCTATGCACCTCCCTGGTGGCATGATCGTCAAGGACCCCTTGGGGGCTCTCGAGCTCGTTGTCTACTGCAGTATGATCACCTACCTGAGTCATGCACAGTGATTTACATTTGTCCCAGTCCACCGCAGTTATATACGACTACAACAACACAACGAATAAATCAAGTAAGCACAAACTCAAATGTAGCATGATACAACGAGGTCAGCTTTATTTACATTAAAAACCATTTGAGGGTCCTAAAAGGCGGTCGATATGCATGCCAGCTACTACAGACAAATATTACACAACTCAGCCCAGTACATATATACAGAGATGGCCCTTACTCTAGGATGGAGAATTCTCACAAGAACTCAGTACACTGGTCAGAACCAGCCCAGACTGGTTTATCCAACCCGAGCCCACTCGTTCGACTTTACGTTCACTGACTCCAACGCTGACCGAATGATCCACGCCAACTGCCCGGAAGTTCCGTCACCATCCGCTTTCGCTCGAGGCGACTGACCGCCATCAAGCAACGAGTTTTGGGTAATGCACGCTGACGTAGCGAGATCTGCTACCCCCTCACTCGTGGACAGTTCCAGCCTCTCAAGATAAAGGGGAGATAAAGACACTACCTCTCGACCCTCTCGTGTGAATATAGCCATGTCAGAGATTACTTCCCCTGTAGACATTCTCTTCCCAGGGTGGACAATCAGTGATAAGTGGGTGCTAGACTGACCAATAGTGTGAACCACACTGGGAAGACAAAGCCTTTTGTCTCATCCTGAATTTTGTTACCCCCTGAGTCAGATGACGACGGTCATTGGCGCCAATTTGACTCTCATTATAACAAAATCACAGTAATGTGGATAAGGTGACCTGGTATTCTATGTCTCTTGCCTGATGTGCTTGACCACGATCTATGCGTCTCTTTTAGTGATGACAATATCAGTGTGTCTCCCTAGTGAATGTCTAAATCAAATTGTATTCCTAGTGGATGACCACTTCTATGTGACATCGGTTTATATTCCTAGAATGATATTGCTACATTTATATTAATTGCTGCCATGGGTACATTCTAATTATTATTCAACAACAGTGTACTAAAGTACAACTACAATACACTGAAGTACTAATTCATTGTACTCAAGTACAAATAATATGTGCTAATGGATAGCGTGAAATTTCGATACATTTTATAACAGAATATAAAACTAACAAGAAATCTCTCAATAATATAATACGTAAGGCTGAAAGTGAAGTTCTTCACATTATCCTAGAAGTGATAAGTACATCTCGTGTTACCTCTCCTTTACTTAGTGTTGTCACGGCAACAACAGATAGCATTAATAAATAAACATGGACATGCCAAGTGACAATATACAAATCACCAACTCAAAATATAACTCTGTATTTGTCGTCTCAATGATATAAAATAAACAAAAAAATCTATGTAAGAATTAATAGACTCAGTTTCATGGAGTTAACATCAACAGTAAACAATAGAATGGAGTTTCTTTTAATATTTTTATCACCTTAAGATTGTGTAAAGAAACAGTGGGAAACACTCTCTCTCCAGAAGGCTATTTAAAATTATACTAGTTACCACCAGAATGTTTACAGTTTGTTTACTCTTCACATACATATAACAAAACAAAAAGTCGAGTTAACACTTAGTCTAATCCATCTCTACGATCATATAGAACTCCGTTATATATGTATATGACACTCTGTTATACATGACACTCTGTTATATATCTATGACACTCTGCTAAAGATGTATGGTACTCCGTTATATATCTATGGCAATCCGTTATATATATGTGGCAATCTGTTCTATATTTATAGCGATCTGTTATATAAATGTAGTAAACTGTTCTATATCTATAGCGATCTGTTATATAAATGTAGTAAACTGTTCTATATCTATAGCGATCTGTTATATAAATGTAGTGAACTGTTGTATATCTTTGGCCCTTCGTTAGGTATTTATGGCACTCCAATATGTATCAATAGCTCCATGTACTTATTGATTAACTTCCAATATTTGCACGATATATGACCAGGGTTGAACATAAAATAATGTAATCGCTGGGCCATTCCCCATATATAGACATTAAAAAAAAATTTAAAAAAAAAATAAATTATTAATTACACAATTTTAATTTGTTTACTCGAAGGTTTTAAAATACTGCGTATTCGTCGAGAATGCATGTATTAACAGTGTTATAGTTTTATATTATATGTAATACATGTATTAACAGTGTTAGAGTGTTATATTACAAGTAGTGAGACTGTTTCAGTGTTATATAAAATGATAGACAGTGAAACGATGTCTTAAAGGGAGCGTTCAATTAGCCCTTTTGTACCATCAGGGGAGATAAAATGTAGAATTAATCTGTTTCAGAATCCAATGTGTAGTTTGAACAACGCCCAGTCGCTATTACTTCCCAAAAAAATGTCAGTTGTCTATGTAAAGTTGGTTGGGCTTGTGTTGTACAACTTTTAACCAACTTGTCTATGTAAAGTTGGTTGGGCTTGTGTTAAACAACTTTTAACAAATTTTTACATGGACTTGCAAAAATGTCATTGGTTCACGTCGAGGATCCACGCCCCCCCCCCCTCCAAACCCGGATTCCTCCGAGACACTCGATCGATAATCCAGCGTTCTACTTCGCTCGATCACCCGAATCCCCATGTTAGTATATCTCAATTGTTTGTATTTGTTAACGTGCTAAATTACAGTCAATGTCAGTGCTGAGAGTGTGATGGTCGTTAATTACAATGTCAGTACTGACAGTGTGATGGTCGTTATAATTACAGTCAATGTCAGTGCTAAGAGTGTGATGGTCGTTAATTACAATCAATGTCAATGCTAAGAGTGTGATGGTCATTAACTACAGTCAATGTCAGTGCTAAGAGTGTGATGGTCATTAATTACAGTCAATGTCAGTGCTAAGAGTGTGATGGTCGTTAATTACAGTCAATGTCAGTGTTAAGAGTGTGATGGTCGTTAATTACAGTCAATGTCAGTGCTGAGAGTGTGATGGTCGTTAATTACAGTTAATGTCAGTGCTAAGAGTGTGATGGTCCTTTAATTACAGTCAATGTCAGTGCTAAGAGTTGGATGGTCCTTTAATTACAGTCAATGTGAGTGCTAAGAGTGTGATGGTCGTCAATTACAGTCAATGTCAGTGCTAAGAGTGTGATGGTCGTTAATTACAGTCAATGTCAGTGCTAAGAGTGTGATGGTCGTTAATTACAGTTAATGTCAGTGCTAAGAGTGTGATGGTCCTTTAATTACAGTCAATGTCAGTGCTAAGAGTGTGATGGTCCTTTAATTACAGTCAATGTCAGTGCTAAGAGTGTGATGGTCGTCAATTACAGTCAATGTCAGTGCTAAGAGTGTGATGGTCGTTAATTACAGTCAATGTCAGTGCTAAGAGTGTGATGGTCGTTAATTACAGTCAATGTCAGTGCTAAGAGTGTGATGGTCGTTAATTACAGTCAATGTCAGTGCTAAGAGTGTGATGGTCGTAAATTGCAGTCAATGTCAGTGCTAAGAGTGAGATGGTCGTTAATTACAGTCAATGTCAGTGCTAAAAGTGTGATGGTCGTTTATTACAGTCAATGTCAGTGCTAAGAGTGTGATGGTCGTTAATTACAGTCAATGTCAGTGCTAAGAGTGTGATGGCCGCCGTTAATTAAAGTCAATGTCAGTGCTAAGAGTGTGATGGTCGTTAATTACAGTCAATGTCAGTGTTAAGAGTGTGATGGTCGTTAATTACAGTCAATGTCAGTGCTGAGAGTGTGATGGTCGTTAATTACAGTTAATGTCAGTGCTAAGAGTGTGATGGTCCTTTAATTACAGTCAATGTCAGTGCTAAGAGTTGGATGGTCCTTTAATTACAGTCAATGTGAGTGCTAAGAGTGTGATGGTCGTCAATTACAGTCAATGTAAGTGCTAAGAGTGTGATGGTCGTTAATTACAGTCAATGTCAGTGCTAAGAGTGTGATGGTCGTTAATTACAGTTAATGTCAGTGCTAAGAGTGTGATGGTCCTTTAATTACAGTCAATGTCAGTGCTAAGAGTGTGATGGTCCTTTAATTACAGTCAATGTCAGTGCTAAGAGTGTGATGGTCGTCAATTACAGTCAATGTCAGTGCTAAGAGTGTGATGGTCGTTAATTACAGTCAATGTCAGTGCTAAGAGTGTGATGGTCGTTAATTACAGTCAATGTCAGTGCTAAGAGTGTGATGGTCGTTAATTACAGTCAATGTCAGTGCTAAGAGTGTGATGGTCGTAAATTGCAGTCAATGTCAGTGCTAAGAGTGAGATGGTCGTTAATTACAGTCAATGTCAGTGCTAAAAGTGTGATGGTCGTTTATTACAGTCAATGTCAGTGCTAAGAGTGTGATGGTCGTTAATTACAGTCAATGTCAGTGCTAAGAGTGTGATGGCCGTTAATTAAAGTCAATGTCAGTGCTAAGAGTGTGATAGTCGTTAATTACAGTCAATGTCAGTGCTAAGAGTGTGATGGTCATTAATTACAATCAATGTCAGTGCTAAGAGTGTGATGGTCGTTATTTACAGTCAATATCAGTGTTAAGAGTGTGATGGTCGTAAATTACAGTCAATGTCAGTGCTAAGAGTCTGATGATCGTTAATTACAATCAATGTCAGTGCTGAGAGTGTGATGGTCGTTAATTACAGTCAATGTCAGTGCTAAGAGTGTGATGGTCGTTAATTACAGTCAATGTGAGTGCTACGACTGTGATGGTCGTTAATTACAGTCAATGTCAGTGCTAAGAGTGTGATGGCCGTTAATTAAAGTCAATGTCAGTGCTAAGAGTGTGATGGTCGTTAATTACAGTCAATGTCAGTGTTAAGAGTGTGATGGTCGTTAATTACAGTCAATGTCAGTGCTGAGAGTGTGATGGTCGTTAATTACAGTTAATGTCAGTGCTAAGAGTGTGATGGTCCTTTAATTACAGTCAATGTCAGTGCTAAGAGTTGGATGGTCCTTTAATTACAGTCAATGTGAGTGCTAAGAGTGTGATGGTCGTCAATTACAGTCAATGTCAGTGCTAAGAGTGTGATGGTCGTTAATTACAGTCAATGTCAGTGCTAAGAGTGTGATGGTCGTTAATTACAGTTAATGTCAGTGCTAAGAGTGTGATGGTCCTTTAATTACAGTCAATGTCAGTGCTAAGAGTGTGATGGTCCTTTAATTACAGTCAATGTCAGTGCTAAGAGTGTGATGGTCGTCAATTACAGTCAATGTCAGTGCTAAGAGTGTGATGGTCGTTAATTACAGTCAATGTCAGTGCTAAGAGTGTGATGGTCGTTAATTACAGTCAATGTCAGTGCTAAGAGTGTGATGGTCGTTAATTACAGTCAATGTCAGTGCTAAGAGTGTGATGGTCGTAAATTGCAGTCAATGTCAGTGCTAAGAGTGAGATGGTCGTTAATTACAGTCAATGTCAGTGCTAAAAGTGTGATGGTCGTTTATTACAGTCAATGTCAGTGCTAAGAGTGTGATGGTCGTTAATTACAGTCAATGTCAGTGCTAAGAGTGTGATGGCCGTTAATTAAAGTCAATGTCAGTGCTAAGAGTGTGATAGTCGTTAATTACAGTCAATGTCAGTGCTAAGAGTGTGATGGTCATTAATTACAATCAATGTCAGTGCTAAGAGTGTGATGGTCGTTATTTACAGTCAATATCAGTGTTAAGAGTGTGATGGTCGTAAATTACAGTCAATGTCAGTGCTAAGAGTCTGATGATCGTTAATTACAATCAATGTCAGTGCTGAGAGTGTGATGGTCGTTAATTACAGTCAATGTCAGTGCTAAGAGTGTGATGGTCGTTAATTACAGTCAATGTGAGTGCTACGACTGTGATGGTCGTTAATTACAGTCAATGTCAGTGCTAAGAGTGTGATGGTCGTTAATTACAGTCAATGTCAGTGCTAAGAGTGTGATGGTCATTAATTACAGTCAATGTCAGTGCTAAGACTGTGATGGTCATTTATTACAGTCAATGTCAGTGCTAAGAGTGTGATGGTCATTAATTACAGTCAATGTCAGTGCTGAGAGTGATTTGTCGTAATTTACATTGCAGCAGGGATGAGCTGACCTAGAAAGACCATTCGCCATTTGGGTTGGGAAAAAATTACATTCATAAAATCTTTAGCAACAAATGGATACAATTTTATTTTTTAAAAATGGTTTTTGAATGTTATTCAATGTGAAATATAGCTTTATTAAGCATATAATGTTTAATCTACAACCGAATTACATAAACTTTTAAATAATTCCTAAAGAAACAGCCCAAACTGTCAGTAAAACAACCATCGCAGCCTTTTTTTTTAGCGTCGTTCGTTATGGAGATTTATGAGTGACAAGTTCTTTTATGATTTACTTTCAGGTTTCTGTCCCAGGATTGCGTGATCCCGGTAAATGCATCGATATGTAAACAATTTCCGTGAATTTTTCAATAATTTTATTTCAGCGGTTTAATTAACTTTACAAACTAATGCGTCTTAAAAAATATTTTATCCAAGGATTTCCAGGTTTCCGAAAATTTTGTTTGTACTATCTCTATTTTTGTGACCCAATGTTAACATTATAGTGACCATGATGGTGACCTTAACAAGTCCACTAGTGTGATACTTTCAGAACTTCACCTAAAGTTAATGCTGTATCTCATGATTCTATTCATTTATTTACAGCGACACGGTCTAATGTAGTCTATATCAGCCATGAAATAATTACGGCCCGCGGGCCTAATAAGGTCGGTCTATCATTCAGCAGGGCCGCCTTAGGCCACTACAACCTATGCGGCCATAGTGGGCACCGCACTTTCGTAGACCCCGCGCTAATTCTAAGTGTAAATTATTAAATTAAACCATTATAACTTACTTGTCGTCCCGCGGCGTAGCATACCCGACTTATCAATCAATATAATTACTGTAATTATTTTTTTTTAAATAAGCAATTAAACAAAATAATAGGCTGACATATTCGGAGAAAATACATACTATGCAAAGTTGAACTTTGACCTATCATGTGCAGAGTTTATGGTCACTATCTGGTACCCTCCAGCAACTTGTTTTTTATTTTGTTGTTTACAGATTTTTAGTTAATTCTTTGGATGCCTTGATTGTCGATGAGCTGCCAGACTGAATTTTCTATTTTTCTCTTTATTGGTAAGATATATTTTAATGGCTTTTTTAAGATCATGTGACTTTTCTCATCATCATCTTTGCTTTTACAATCAAGGCATACTGGAGGATTGGGAACTGGATTTCGTTCATCGTGTGGAACAGGTTTCAAAGCAGTCACAATTTGTATAATGAATTGCTGATTTGTTTTTGTTTTTTTGGAATATCCATCAAAATTTGTCATGCAAAAGTAGCAGTGCGAATAATGATCTCTTGGCTCTCGCCATATCATTGGTACGCAAACGGCATAGACTTCCTTTTGCCATTTAGCCACTGGGTGAGTCCCACATAACAAACTCTGCAGCAAATATGTGGCGCCCAGGTTCTGTCTTGATCACATATTTTGACGCCGAAGTAGTGGTGATAGGCAACCTTCACTTTTCTTGTAAGTTGTTTCCGCTGATCACGGGGAGTTAAATGTCCACAGATATAAAAGAAATAGTCTGAAGTATTCAAGCAACCTCCTTTTACCTTTCCTCATATTGTTTTGAAATTAATACTCCATCAGTCTAGATAAAAAGCTTAACATTGAAAGGTAAAGCACACAGCACGGCAAGTGTACAACATAATTAAGCTATTATAATAGCTAGCTATAACATGCAATTTTACCAAACATGTTAAAGTCATATAACTCAAGAACCTGACGTGCTAGAAAAATTCTGATTACACCAATCTAATGAGCGCGTCAGAATTAGTCAGACTGACAAGTTTTTTCTCAGGTAGCAGACCGAAAATTTTTATGTTCCCTAGTGTAATCTGCGGAACTCGGGCATGCCTACAATGACAATATACACAGTTTATTCAGGTCTGTCTGGATATCTATCAAATCATAACACTAAACAATATACACAATTTATTCAAGTCTGTCTATCAAATCATAAAACTAAACACGCCTGTCTCGCTGACGTCACTCTATTGCTATAATTGAGAGCTGGACTGACCTATAAAAACTGTGACATTTGACAAGGGTTGCCAGGATGTCGTTATTTCCTCCAGATTGGGCGGTGTTTACTTGACTCCAGGTTATTTGATTTTGATTTGAGGGTTCACCGGCTGCTGTGAAAGTTTTATATTTAGACTTACATGTATGGGAGGAGGGAATAAAAGAAATGATGTTTTAAAGAAATATTTTGAACCTGTTTCCGGGTGCAGCCGAAAGCTACCCGCCTAAGGTGGCCGGCACCACGACTGACAAGCGAAGACTCAGGAAACGCTCTGGTAAGAATCAATTCAGGATTGTCCACCTGAATGTCCGGGGTCTCATCCACAAGAGCCTAGAAGTCGCAAAGCTTTTGAACGAGAATGACGTGGATGTTGCAATGTTACAAGAGTACATTCTTAGACTTAGGACAGTCCACATCACTGGCTATTCGTGCTTCCGTCATGGGTGCACGAACTGCAGGGGATTGGTGATCCTGGTCAGAAATACGCTAAATGTTCAGCCGAGCAGCGCACACGGCTCACGCGGGAAAACGGATACGCTTGCGGTGGATGTTTATAAGGATGGGAGGAAGTACCACTGTGTTAATGTGTACAACATAATAACATCTGAGGATACTCTGCTTGGCACCTTTGTATGTGGTGATTTCAACGCCATGTCTCCGGCATGGGGGTATGAACGTACCGACGCGGCAGGCCCGAGGATTGAGGAGATTTGTAGCAATACAAATTTAGTTCGGTTGCAGGACCACCTTGCTGCACGGTAGCACTGGGAGCGAAACGAGACCCGACTTAACAATCGTCTCGGCAGATCTGGCCTGTAACACCCCTTTCCGTGTGCTTGACTGTATTGGCAGTGATCATAAACCCGTTCTCGTCTCAAAGGATATCCCTCCACCAGAGAGAACCCAGGAGCTAAGCACAGGTGCTGTGTCTATTCAAAAGCAAATTGGGACGCCTTCAGGTCAGCAGCTGACGCTGCCCTGGAGAGGGTAGATACCGAGCGCGGAACAGTCGACTTTGTGTACAAGGAGATCACTGAAGCGATCTTAGGTGCCGCAAGTAGGACGGTCCCAAGGAGCCTTCCGAAACGCAAGTTCAGACCACTTTGGACTACAGCCCTTGCAAGGTTAGTTCGGCAAAGGCAAGCCGCTCGAAAGAAAGCTTGCCGATTGAAAACGGCTGAGGCGCGCCGTGAGTACAATAAACTAACTGAGCAAGTAAAATGGGCCAAAGGCAGAAATGGACTGATACATATGAGAAGTTGGATCTAAGGGAATGCCAGAAGACGTGGAAACTTCTGAAAAACTTGACCCAGGCTGGGGCGATTAGAACTGGCGCCCCGTTGCAAACGGACTCAGGTCTGAGGTTAGCGATAGCAAGAAGGCCGAAGTGCTTAGCAGGCACTTTGCAGAGGTCAGTAAGTCAAGTAAGAAAAGTACACTGTCCAAGGTACTGGGTAAAGTCCGACGAGTCAAAGAAAAGGCTGAGTTTGGTTCGGGAAATCGAGACGCGTTCAGAGCCCAATTCTCTGTCAATGAATTGGCATACGCAGTCAGGAAGTGTCGCATGAGAAAGGCCCCAGGTAGTGACTTGATCAGTAATGAGATGATCACACACCTCGGGGCAGCGGGACAACCAAAGCTTCTCAAGTTTATCAGTCGCACGTGGTTGTCTGGAGACCTCCCTCAGAGGTGGAGGGAGGCTGTCATAGTGCTGGTACTTAAAATAGGGGAAATGACTGACCAAGCAGAAAGCTACCGTCCTATTTCCCTCACTTCGTGTGTTGGGAAAGTAGCCGAACGCATGGTCAACCGAAGGTTGATGTGGTTCCTAGAGGAAAAAGGGCTCATTACCCCAAATCAAGGAGGCTTTCGGCGGGGTAAGAGTGCGGTGGACACGGTCACGCTCCTCGTCCAAGAAATAGCCGACGGCTTTCAGAAGGCTGAGTCAACGGCGGTAGTTTTCTTAGATCTCAGGCAGGCTTACGATCGAGTCAGGCGACCAGGACTATTGTTGAAGCTACAGCGGTTGGGTGTAACCGCAGAGTGGGACGGATGGCCGAGTGGTGTAGATACTTGACTGTCAACCTGAGAGTCCTGGGTTCGATCCTCAGTGAGGCCCATGGAATTTTTCCAGGTGAAATTTGGTGCAAAGTCGTCCCACAAGTCCACCCAGCTTTAAATGGGTACCTGACTTAAGTTGGGGAAGTAAAGGCGGCTGGGCGTTGTGCTAACCACACAATCCCTTCATATGCCGAGGTTATAGAAACATGTGAATTCTACACTTCATCTGCCCCGATGGCACGTAAGGGCTAAGAAGGGAACTTTACTTACTTACTTACTTTACTCAGGCAGGCTTACGATCGAGTCTGGCGACCAGGACTATTGTTGAAGCTACAGCGGTTGGGTGTCACCGCAGAGATGTACATTTGGTTACGCAGTTTCCTCAGTAATCGTGCTATCATGACACGTGTTGTTGATAACGTGTCAAGGAAACGGGGACTTTCGAACAGGGTTGTACATTATTCCTAGCTTTTATCAATGACCTGCCTGAGTTTCTGGGTTGTAAAAGCCTACTATATGCCGACGACTTAGCAGTCTGGAAGACCGGAAAGAGTGCCTCAGTCATTGAGAGCGCACTCCAGAAGGATCTGACTACGGTCGGCTGTTATACTAGGATGTGGGGGCTAGAGATTAACGTCTCGAAGACAGTCTACTCGCTGTTTACCATGGGCACGAGTATCGTCAAAGAGCCATTTAGACTGGAGGTAGAGGGTGCGGTTCTTGCTCTGGAACCGAAGCCCAAGTACCTGGGAGTTACACTTGACAGAAAGCTTAGTCTCTGCACACAACTTTCGGAGGTTGCCCGCTGCGCCTCCGATCGGCTGAGTATTGTCAAGAAGTTGCGAGCACGTCCTTGGGGGGCTCGAGCAGATGTCCTGAGGTCACTGTACATGGGTGCAGTAAGGTCTCAGAAAGATTACAGCCAGTTAGTGCAGATCTATGGGTCTCTGTCCTCATTAGAGGCCCTTGACGTTGTACAAAACCAGGCTCTCCGACTGATTACAGGCACTTTTCGAACGGCGCACCCCCAGCAGCGGTGGAAATCATGGCAAATGTGCCACCTCTGGGCATCCGTAGAGAGCAGGCCGTTATAACTGCTTATGAGTGGTATTAACGGCAGGAGGAGACCTCTGTCCTAAGGGAGATGGTTGATGGCTGGGTGGAAAGAAAGCGGCTCTCGATGCACTCTTTTATGCACTACGCAGTAAGACTTGCCTCCGAGATCAAGCTGCCAACTGACCGCCTAATGCTAGAAACAGTTTCCAGGGTCCCTCCTGGCGATGCTTTCTACATGCCTGAGGTCCGCACGAACCTGGTCGAAACCAATGATGGGAACGCAAAGGATCGCCGAACCATCCATGATGTGGCTATGGAGACGATTGAATCCTATCCGGGAGACGCTATACTGGCCTATACTGATGCATCTGTACCCAGTATTGAAGGTCGGACAAGCTCCTCGTTTGGGACCCACATCTTTCTCCCACAAACTGGCTTTGTGAAAGACCATGCTGGCCTCTGTGCTTATGAGGCAAAGATGACAGCCATTACTGAGGCAGTGGACCACATAGGAGAGCTAATTCGGAAGGGACTTTGCCTGCTACGAGCATTGTCATCCTGACCGATGCGCTCTCTGTTCTCCAAGCTGTAAAAGGAACGGGAGAATGGCCGCTTCTGCTGGAAGCCATGCTGATGGCAATACAGGGTCTTGCGTCCCAACATCATGTGCATATGACTCTTCAATGGGTTCCCGGGCATGTGGACGTGCCTGGAAATGAACGTGCAGACTGCATTGCCAAAGCAATCTAACAGTCGACAAATCCCAAAGTGCAGCCCGTGAGTGCAAGAAAGAGCTCATTCGAGGCAGCGCGTGCCAAGATCTGTCTCTTTGGACAATCGAATTGGTTTTCGAGCTGGGACAATGGGGTGACGGGCAGAAATGTCCGCAGTCAGATGGAGCGGCCGTCCAAAACTGGCCCGTGGTGGCAGCTTATGCGAGTCGAGCAGGCGCTAATTGCTCAGTTCCGTACAGGGCACTGTCCTATTGGCGCATACTTTGGGAGGTTGAGGCCCATTGTCGACATCCTTTGCAGACACTGCAGGGAAGTGGGGGAAACTGTGGATCATGTGCTTTTCGAGTGTCCCGGGCTGGCGGACCACAGGGTGGACTAGTCTGGAAGCTTGCTGGCCATTGGGCTTTATGGCAGTGTCCAGATGTTGAGAGACACAGCAAGTCTGATCTCACGGGCTCTAAGAGACTAAGTCTCAGCCCGCAGTTTACTGAGAGAGTTCAAAGAGAGAGAGGGAGAGGGGAATATTAAAAAAAAACGCATTAATAATAAGGGAGCGAGTACATTCTGGCTATACTATTATTTAATGAAGGAAAAGGCACATTTGAGATATAAATGACGAGTGTATTTTTTTTGGGGGGGTGGGGGGTGGGTGGGACGTGGAGGGGGTAAGTAGATTGGGGAGAGTAGGGTAAACAAGACTTAAGTGTAGCAAAATATGACAGAGAAGGGGGGAACAGGGGTTGACATACGTCATTGGTTCGGATACTACGGTACGAAAAAAAACACTTGTTTGGCATTGTTGTTGATTAAAAAGAAAACAATTCGAATCACTTAACATGATTGATACATGTCAATAAACTGCTAATTATATGCTAATGCTTAATAAATATTTCACAATTAATTATATCTCTTTCGTAAATTAATCTGACTAGCTTATTATGCCAATATTATGCTATGATATTATGATATACTAGTTTGAATACAAACAAATGTATTATAGTGTCGATTAAAATGTGCATTAATTTGGATTAAAATATTTAATCATGCGTTAATTTCGATCAATTTTTTTAATCGAACAGCAGCTCTAATAATTAGGTGTGTGCACTAAAAATTTAAACTTCTGGGAAAAAACTCAACATGGTCTAAAAGATTAAACTATATTCTAGGAGAGAAAACATCCACACAATATATACCAGCAGTCTATTTATGTAAGTCATCGACACAATATATACCAGCAGTCTATTTATGTAAGTCATCTACACAATATATACCAGCAGTCTATTTATGTAAGTCATCTACACAATATATACCAGCAGTCTATTTATG
>JAGDYQ010000010.1:4843518-4866947 GCA_021962125.1 Bulinus truncatus | reverse complement strand
ATAGACACAAATACACATGTACACATAGGCACTTAGACACATGTACATAGACCACACATAGACACAAATACACATGTACACATATAGACACATTTATAATCCCCCCCCCCACATATACACATGTATACATATACACATAGACACATGTACAAATAGACTAATCCTAAATATTTCCGCCAAAGATAGTGTTGACTTTGGAGGTGTTCGTCAGGCAGTGAACAATGCTTGAGGGTTGCACCAAATATCTAAACAGACACCGGGCGTCGATACAAAAATGGTGAACCAATTAAAAAGACGTAGAAAACAGTGCAAACTTCAGAGGGACTCCTTATTGAACAATTAAATAAATTGATCAAAACAGAGCATAGGTGTAATACTTGCAGCGGTATGAATGGTTAATGGGTTGAAAAATAATTATTCTAAGAGAAATATATATAAAGCATCTGCCTAACTAGAATAGAACTTTTAGTGTTGTCGTTAGGGTTGAAAAGGTTTTACTTACTTACTTTTTAGGATAAAGTAATGATGTCAGGGTAGGAGCAAGTAATTTGGCATGGGTAGGAGCAAGTAATTATGTCTGGGTAGGAGCAAATCATGAGGCATGGGTAGGAGCAAATAATGAGGAATGGGAAGGAGCAAATCATGAGGCATGGGTCAGGGGGTAATAATGAGGCCTAGATAGGAGCAAGTAATGAGGCCTGGGAAGG
The DNA here is from genome assembly GCA_021962125.1 of Bulinus truncatus. NCBI lineage: Eukaryota > Metazoa > Mollusca > Gastropoda > Planorbidae > Bulinus > Bulinus truncatus. The sequence goes on along the minus strand of JAGDYQ010000010.1, from coordinate 4,866,240 downwards.
AGCAAATAATGATGTCTGGGTAGCAGCAAGTAGATGTCTGGGAAGGAGCATGTAATGATGTCTGGATGGCAGCAAGTAATGATGTCTTGGTAGAACCCGTGGTGATGCCTGGGAAGCAGCAAATATTGATGTCAGGGTAGGAGCAAGTAATGATGTCTGTGTAGCAGCAAGTAATGAGGCCTGGGAAGAGACAAGTAATGAGGCCTGGGTAGCAATAAATATTGTCTGGGTAGGAGCAAGTAATGATCTTCTGGGTAGAAGCAAATAATGAGGCATGGGTAGCATTAATATTGATGTCAGGGTAGGAGCAAGTAATGATGTCTGTGTAGCAGCAAGTAATAGCCAAAAGGCCTGGGAAGGAGCAAGTAATGAGGCCTGGGTAGCATTAATATTGATGTCTGGGTAGGAGCAAGTAATGATGTCTGGGTAGAAGCAAATAATGAGGCATGGGTAGGAGCAAGCAAAGATCTCTGGATAGAACAAGTAATGATGTCTGGGTAGAAGCAAATAATGAGGCATGGGTAGGAGCAAGTAAAGATGTCTGGGTAGGAGTACGTAATGATGTCTGGACAGGAGCTGCAGTAACGATGTCTGGGTAGAGCAAATAATGAGGCATGGGTAGGAGCAAGTAATGATGTCTGGGTAGGAGCAAATAATGATGTCTGGGTAGGAGCAAGTAATGATGTCTGGGTAGGAGCAAATAATGAGGCCTAGGTAGCAGCAAATAATAAGGGCCCTGGGTAGAAGCAAATAATGAGGCATTGGTAGTAGCAAGTAATGATATCAGGGTAAGAGACAAAGAATGAGGCATGGATCGTAGCAAATAATGAGGCTTGGGTAGGAGCAGTAATGAGGCTGGGTAGGAGCAAGTAATGAGGCCTGGGTAGGGGCAAGTAATGATGTCTGGGTAGCAGCAGATAATGATGTCTGGGTAGGAGCAAGTAATGATGTCTGGGTAGATAAAATAATGAGATCGATTTAGGATCAAGTAATGATGTCTCAGATGAAGACAGATAATGATGTCTGCGTAGGAGCAAGTAATGATGTCTGGGTAGAAGCAGAATGAGGCCTGTGTAGGAGCGAATAATGAGGCCTGGGTATAAGCAAGTAATGAGGCCTAGGAGCAAGTAATTAGGCCGTATAAGAAATGTGCCAAGATAAGACAACTATGAAAGAATATAGATTTAGTATACTTTATAGTTTATTTAAATGTTATACATATGATTGTTTAGTTGACTATTTCCAAGGAAATTGGTAAATTCATTGTTTGTACCTAATAGGTTTACATAAAAAATATTAAAGTAAACAGTTTGTATTAAAATAAACCAATAGTAAACACACATTCTTTAAGCCAAGATCATACAAATACTTCTTGTGTCATACAAATACTTCTTGTATCATACAAATACTTCTGCTGTATCATACAAATACTTCTTGTATCATATAAATACTTCTTGTATCATACAAATACTTCTTGTATCATACAAATACTTCTTGTATCATACAAATACTTCTTGTATCATACAAATTATTTTTGTATCATACAAATACTAACTATCCAACTACATACAAGTGTGAGCCCCCGTTTACTTTCCAAATAGTTAGTTTTGTTCTCACACAAAAAGAGATGGGTTAAGACGTGATGCTGTATTAAATGATCAAATATTTGTAGATTTATTTTGAAAAAAACAACAACAAAAAACAAACAGAACTTCAAAGAAAACACAAATGTAGAAATGAAACTCACCTAGGCCGCTCAAAAAAACATTCACCATAGTCCGCTCAAATGACACTCACCCTAGGCCGCTCAAATAACACTCACCCTAGGCCGCTCAAATAACACTCACCCTAGGCCGTTCAAATAACACTCACCCTAGGCCGCTCAAATAACACTCACCCTAGGCCGTTCAAATAACACTCACCCTAGGCCGCTCAAATAACACTCACCCAGGCCCCTCAAATGACACTCACCATAGGCCGCTCAAATAACACTCACCCTAGGCCGCTCAAATAACACTCACCCTAGGCCGCTCAAATAACACTCACCCTAGGCCGCTCAAATGACACTCACCTAGGCCGCTCAAATGACACTCACCCTAGGCCCCTCCAAATAGCACACTCACCATAGGCCCCTCAAATGACCTCACCCTAGGCCGCTCAAATAACCCTCACCCTAGGCTCCTCAAATAACACTAACCCTAGGCCCCTCAAATGACACTCACCCTAGAGCCCCTCAAATGACCAAGCTATACCCACTCAAATAACACTCACCTAGGCCCCTCAAATGACACAACCCTATTATAGAACTAATATCCTTTGAACCGATATATTATTGAACTAACAAAGGCATCAATATGGTCAATGAACCCAAGTAGACAATTGTGAGAGGTCAGTTGAAGGTAACGGTATGGTTTCTTCTCTCATCGTTACAACGGCCAACGTCATTTATCGTTGCCAGACAAACCCCGGGTCATTTTACAGTAGGTCAACAAATTATCAGTCATTTCGTGAGTCATGTCATTTGCATTCTCTGACATTGACTTCTTTCATCATTGGTCCAATGTGTGTCAATAAATAGAGTGGAAGTTAAGATGGTAATTAGGTGACACAGTAATGTAGGCATACAGAAGTTGGTTGTTGTGGCCTATCAACAATTACTTGTTAACTATACAACATTTCGCTTTGGTGGTCTGTCTAGAATCCAATTAACTATACATCGGTTGGTTTTTAAGGCCTATCAGAAAACTATACTTTAGTTTTAGAAAATGGTGTTGTGGTCGGTTGTAAATAAACCAGGAACTGTATTTGTTGATGATACAAACAATATGTCTGTGTTAAATTTGTGTCATACATTATTGTGAAATGATAAACCACAGAATGATATGGGTGTCTGTGTTAAATTAAATTTGTGTCATACATTATTATGAAATGATAAGCCACCACAGAATGATATGGATGTCTGTGTTAAATTTGTATCCTTACATTATTATGAAATGATAAGCCACAGAATGATATGGATGTCAGTGTTAGAATTTGTGTCATACATTATTATGAAATGATAAGCCACAGAATGATATGGATGTCTGTGTTAAATTTGTTTTTATACATTATTATGAAATGATAAGCCACAGAATGATATGGATGTCTGTGTTAAATTTGTGTCATACATTATTAGCAAATGATATCTAGCCACAGAGAATGATATGGATGTCTGTGTTAAATTTGTGTCATACATTATAATGAAATGATAAGCCACTACAGAATGATATGGATGTCTGTGTTAAATTTGTGTCATAAATTATTATGAAATGATAAGCCACAGAATGATATGGATGTCTAATTAAAAGGAAAACTACTCTAAATACTAATTTTCTATCAATCTATAATTGTAAACTTTTATTGTATCAAGTAGATAGATAGATAGATAGATAGATAGATAGATAGATAGATAGATAGATAGATAGATAGATAGATAGATAGATAGATAGATAGATAGATAGATAGATAGATAGATAGATAGATAGATAGATAGATAGATAGATAGATAGATAGATAGAATAGATATAGATAGATAGCAACTGACAAATCATTCATGAAGAAACGCTTAGTTAAGGAAACCCAATACTCGATTATCTGTAGTATATCAAAGTATCGACTCTGGAACGTCTCAATTTCATCACGAATCTGACTTTTCCCTCGTCACTTGATCCGCTTTCAACTGCTAATCGGACTTGGTCATGCTACATAGCACTTAAGGAAAGCTGACGAGGGCGGCACTGAAAACGATACAAGAAAAGGAATTATCGGATATTATTAAACGCCGACTCAATACAACATTCTAACTTCAATACAACATTCTAACTTTTAAAAAAAAAAGTTTTATTCACAGCCCGATAGCGCCTGCTGCCCCTTTAACCCTACATACTATGGTCGAGCCCTCTTCGCACCCCTCCCCTTCCCTTACTTCACGAACGACTAACCAACCAGCCATTAAAATGTTCATTCATGTTGAATTTTTTCTCTCACTTTTGATAATATAGTATCGTGATTTTAAAATGTGTTTATATAAATAAGGCAGGGTGGGGTTACAAGGGTGGGGGTTGCAGGGGTGGGGTATATAGATGGGAAGGGGTACAGGGGTTGTAAGATAGAAAGAAACATATCTGAGATATTTATTTTTACAATATTGTGTTTATGTCTGCTGGATGAATGTCTGCTATTTGTATGTATATATTACTGTATGCAGGTATATCCACCATGTATGTATGTCTGCTATTTGTATGTATATATTACTGTATGCAGGTATATCCACCATGTATGTATGTCTGCTATTTGTATGTATATATTACTGTATGCAGGTATATCCACCATGTATGTATGTCTGCTATTTGTATGTATATATTACTGTATGCAGGTATATCCACCATGTATGTATGTCTGCTATTTGTATGTCTACTTATGTTTGTTAATGTACTGTATGTATATATGTTCTATAAGTATATGTCTTGTGTAATGTCTCACTGTATGTATGTCTACTATATGTATATGTTCTATAAGTATGTGTTCTGTGTAATGTCTCCTGTATGTATGTCTACTATATGTATATGTTCTATAAGTATGTGTTCTGTGTAATGTCTCCTGTATGTATGTCTACTATATGTATATGTTCTATAAGTATGTGTCTTGTGTAATGTCTCCTGTATGTATGTCTACTATATGTATATGTTCTATAAGTATGTATGTTTGCGTACTGTGTGTATGTTTATCAATGGTATGTTTGTTTTTCCTTGTTTTTTGTGTATTGCGTATGTAGAATATATGTGTATCCCTATTTGTGTATGTGTGAACTGTATTTGTGTTTGCCCCTGTTACGTTGAACAAAATCTACTTAATGATCTGAGACGAGGTTAGAGTGGGCGTGTATTAGACAGACACGAGGTTAGAGTGGGCGTGTATTAGACAGACACAGGAATGCACTGAATGCTCCCTGCCTGCATACAATAAACTGTGGGGAAATCCCTCTACGTAGAGTAAAAATCGTATGAAATAAAAGAGTTGAGAGTTCGACGATATAGATTATAGATGTATATAGATTATATAGATGTATATAGATGTATATAGATGTATATAGATGTATATAGATGAATATAGATGTATATAGATTATATAGATGTATATAGATGTATATATATATATATGTATATAGATGTATGTAGATGTATACAGATGTATATATATGTATATAGATGTATATAGATGTATATAGATGTATATAGATGTATATAGATGTATATAGATTATATAGATGTATATAGATGTATATAGATGTATACAGATGTATATAGATGTATATAGATGTATATAGATGTATATAGATGTATATAGATGTCTATGGTACTACTGACAATCCCCAACTCAATGTTATTGTTTGGAGATAACATGATGTCATGCGTGTGAGACAGCGAGATACCAAGACAATCTCTGGGACATTTATTGGGTTTAACCCAGTATACCGTGAACAATCAATGTAGAACTAAAGGCCACCAGTACACCGTGAACAATCAATATAGAACTAAAGGCCACCAGTACACCGTGAACAATCAATGTAGAACTAAAGGCCAATACTTTAAAATGTAATGGGTCTATTATAGTGGAGCGTGTCATGGTGGGGTATATGAGGGTGGATTGTATAATAGATGGACATATGATGGTGAAATTAATAATAGATGGACATATGATGATGAACTTAATAATGGATGGACAATTGATAGTGAATCGTATAGGGCTGTACCGGAATCCGATTCCGGTTCCTGTTAAGCCGGATTCCGGCAGTTTTAACAAATCCTGCTCCGATTCCGGTTCCGGTTAAAATGTGCCGGATTTATGCCGGATTTCTTTGTTGTTTGAAATTTGTAAGAAATTTTTTTAGCGCAACGTAATTTTGAAATATTTAGCGCTATACAATTAAATTAAAACAATAACTTCCTTTGCTTTTTGAAAACTACAATAACGTCGATCGCTTTTAGTTCTATATGTAAGTACAATTATATAAAAAAGGAAGATTTGAATCGTATTTAGTCTAGTACAGGGTTCGGCAACCTGCGTCTCGCGAGCCACATGCGGCTCTTTCTATGTCAAGTTGCGCTCTTTCGATGTCAAATTGCGGCCTAATCAAATACCATAATATTGGAACTACAATTTTAGTGACTCTTTAAAAATTGAGAAAATTGTAAATTATAACTTTAGGCTCTTCCGTCTCAAAAGGTTGCCGACCTCTGGTCTAGTAATACGACACCTTATCTTCCGCTACTTTTGATTCCGTGTTTTCTATAAACTATATTCAGCTATCAAAGTTTAACTTCTTTAAAGAGCAGACAACGATCTATTTTTGGGTGTTTACAGTTTAAAAATAGTTCAATAATTTATTTTTCTGCACATTTTTTAATTTAGTGGATTTTGTCACGATTCGGATAAAATTCCTCGCATATTTAGATAAATAACTTGAAGATACATTTTTAATTCTGGAGGTCACCGACAAGTTCACATACCTGGGCTCCACCGTCACCAACAGTTTGTCCCTGGATGACGAGATCGACTAGAGGCTTGCCAAAGCAACCAGCGTCATGGCCAGACTAAGCAAACGAGTATGGTCCAACAACAAATTGACACTGAACACCAAGTTCAAGGTATACCAGGCATGTGTTCTCAGCACTCTACTGTATGGCAGCGAAACCTGGACTACCTATACCAAACAGGAAAATCTTCTCGAGAGCTTCCACCTCCGCTGCCGCCGATGCATTCTTGTCATCAGATGGCAAGACAAAATCACCAACACTGCTATACTCAAACAAGCCAACTCACTGAGCATACATCTCCTTCTGTGCCAAAGACGTCCTATATGGCGAGCTTGCCACAGGGCATCGCCCCGTTGGTCGCCCGCAACTGCGATTCAAGGATGTCTGCAAACGCGACCTCAAATTGACCGGCATCAGCCTCGACGATTGGGAACAGCTCGCCGACGACCGGAGTGGTTGGCGACAGGCTGTTCACAAAGGCCTCCTTAATGGTGAACAATTAAGGAACCAAAAGCAGGAGACCAAAAGACAGAGAAGGAAGATCGCACGGCAGAAACAGGCCCTCGATCCTCCATCCAGCTTCATTTGTGGCCACTGCGGAAGAGTCTGTCAGTCCAGGATCGGTCTGCTGAGCCATTCAAGAACCTGCTCTCAAAACACGACTAGATGACTAACCTAGAGCGCTACCGTCATCTTTCGAGATGGACAGTTTGCCTACTACTACTACATTTTTTATTGAACATTAAAGTGATATTGATTTAGATTTGAGATGCATTTTAATTTGCGTTTTTATGGGAAATAGTCAGATAATGGTTTAAATGAAAGTATGAATGAAATAACACGGTTCGGTGACGTCACTATAGAAAACTAAAGACAAATACGCTATCGGGTGGTGCCACAGTATATATATATATATATATATATATATATATATATATATATATAAATTGGAATTCATTTATTAATAAACATGTTTATTATACTTTCTAAGATATGTTACCCATTTCTTTGTTTGATTCAAATTGATTGTAATAGAAATCAAGTTAAATTAGGTACAGCTTTATTAAAATAAATTTTTAAAACGATGAACCTGTTATTTTGACAGAGTTATCTTTCTTAATTCAAGATTGGGGAAGGGGTTTTAGTCACAGTCTTCAAGATCTAAATGGTTAATACTGTTTTTTGCTATCTAGAACTTAAAAACTAAATTTTTATTCTATTTTTCATTCTTATATCTTTTTTATGTTAGGCGAGAAATTACTAATTTGTTCGGAAAAATTACTATTTAATTCGTTAAAATCCGGTTCCTGTTCCGATTCCGGCAGGATTCAAATATTAAATCCGATTCCGGTTCCGATCCTGCAGGATCTAAAAATTACAATCCGGTACAGCCCTAGAATGGTATGACGGAGGGACATACGACTGTAGATTGTATGATGATGAAACATATAATGGTGAATTGTATGATGGACGGACATATTATAGTGCATTGTACAATGGAGGGTCATATGATGGGGAATTGTATGATGGAGAGGTATATAATGGTGTAATGTATGATGATCATATGATTGTGAAATATATGATTCTGGACTGTACGATATATGAGCATAAGGTGGTAGGTTGTACGATAGAGGATCATATGATGGGGGATTGTATAATGAAGTATATTATCATGCAATGTAATATGGAGATCAAATAACGTTTGTTTGTATGATGGGAGATTCTTTTATGGAGAGGCATATGATAATGGATTGTATGATATACGGGCTTATGATGGTGGATTGTAGTAAAGTGGATTGTATGATGGTGAATTTTTTGATGGTGGATTGTTTTATAATATAATGTATATTGGTGGATCATATGATGGTTGATTGTATGTCAATTGTGAACTGGTTTATGGAGGGGCATATGATGGTGAATGGTGGTATAATATGGTGTATTGTATGAAGCCCATGTGATGTTTAATTGTATGTTAGGGGATTTTAAGATAGAGTTACATATGATGGCGGATTGTATGAAAGTGAATTATATGAGGGGCCGTCCATAAAGTACGTCACGCTCCAAGGGGGGGGGGGGTATAAGAAAGTGTGACAGTTTGTGACAGGGGGGAGGGGGGTCAGGCCAAGTGTGACGTCACATTTTTAAAATATATTTTTAATTTTCTTTCTAATTTAATTTTTTTATTTTTATATTAAAACTTAATAGTTTTAAAAATAATTTTCAAAAAATTTTGTGAAACACTTGAATTAGTTTTATGTCAAAATAGCATGAAATGCATATCTTTTCAATGTGTTGTTCACAATTCCTCATGCTAGTTAGGAGCGCTAATATACTGTTGCGAAGCCTTGTTTTATGTGTAACCTTATCGAAAGTGTTATTATTTCTTTGTTGTCTGCTGCATAATTTTATCACTGATCAAGAAATTTGGAATTTGTATTATAATACAAAAAAAGTAATTGAAGTTGCAATCCATCACTTCGTTAAAATAATCTTGATGCCTTATTCCTTGCAACTAATGCACCAGGAAGAAATGCTTATAATCGCGAGGAACGTCAAATGGCTCCATTTAGCATAGAATTGTCTGGTGTCATATTGCCAAATGAACATTATGGGAGTCACTTTGATTCGCAGGGCAGAACAATAAATGAGGATTTGGAAAGAACAAACTTCAAGTGTTGCAGGTGAAACTTTAGCTGAAATCTGGTCGCATGTGATTGTTGACCAATTTCCAACAGTTGCAGAATATATCAACCCTGAGAAATCTGAATTGGATGCAGCAGGACTGATGTCGAAGGATAAGGAATGGTTTGACCATCATGTTCGCACCAGCCAATACTTCACTCAAATTGTGAAATGTCAGGACATAAAATGTTGCGACAAAGTACGGAGCTCTTTTTTCAACGTTTTACCTTTGAGATTATTTCCTCCTTCAAATCCAATCCCAATCTACCAAACAACGTATGGACTCAGAGCTTCAGAAAGAGCAGATGCAGATGCTCATAAATTTCCTTCATTGTTTGTGGCACAAATTCTCAAATTTGATGACATTATGCCAAGATCAACAGGAGTTTTTAAAGTGCAACCATATGATCTGTATTGTCCATCTTTGCAGATCAGCTTACATGATCGAATTTGCAAAGTGTGTCACTTATACTTTGCCTCACTAACAATGTTGAAGAAACATACAGGATAACACAGAGCTCGTCGCAGGAGAATGTAAAAAAGTAAAGTTCCCTTAGCCCTATAGGGCCATCGGGGCAGATGAAGTGTAGAATTCATCTGTTTCTATAACCTCGGCATATGAAGGGATTGTGTGGTTTGCACAACGCCTAGCCGCCTTTACTCCCCCAACATAAAGTCAGGTACCCATTTAAAACTGGGTGGAATTGGGGACTTTCACCAGGACCTGAAAAAGTCCTAAGATTCTCACCGAGATTCGAACCCGGGACCCTCCGGTCGACAGTCAAGCGCTCTACACCGCTCGACCACCCGTCACCTAAGAGAATGTGCCAACCCCAAATTTTCCAGAATCAACTCAGATAAAATGCATCCGTCCTCCTTTGAGAATCGCTGCTAGAAGGCAAAGAGAACTCATGGCAATTATTGGCAGAATGGAAAATGCACATTCAGAGGATGTTGAGTGGCTAGATGAGGATGAAGTTGATCTGTCTGCAATTAATCTTCCAGGAAACGATGAGGGGGAAAGATTTATGTCAGTCGTAACTATAGATGAACAGTTGAACACTTATCTTCACAATGGATGGATGATTTCTAGTGATTTTTTAAAAAATAAAACATAATTCACAGGCTTACTATAAACATATTCAATATAGCACCAGAGCTGCTCACATAACTTGTCAATCTAGTCCTTTTTTTAGTCGCATTGTTTTGTTGCCATTTTTATTATTTAATCACTGGTTGAGGTCAAGTTTCGCTAATCTACTTCTTATCATGTGTCAATAGAATGCATAATCGGAAGATTATCTCAAAGTTGACCCCACTCATTGTAAATGAATAGTTAGCAGAAAAATGATGTTTATTATATAATTTTCAAGTCTAATTTTTGCATTTTTTTTTCAAATTCAATTGATTGAGTTACTGTTTCAAAGAATAACTGATACTACTGTTGACAATTGGTTATTCTACTATTAAAGTCATTTAATAATCTGATAGTTCTTTTAATATTTATATTTTAAGGCAGTTTAATAGTGAAGTGCGATTTAAGTTTTCGATTAAATTTTAATTAGCTGTTAATGAAAAAAATTTTCAAAAGTGTGACGTACTTTGGGGGGGGGTCAAAAATCGTCAAAAATAGCGTGACGTACTTTATGGACGGCCCCTGATGGTGGATTGTATGGCAGTGGATTATATGATAGTGGTGTGTATGATAATAAATTGTATGAAAAGTACCCATTATAGTTTACCGAATTTGTATTAGCTATAGATTATCCAGATTTAGGTACATTTACAATTGTCGAATTGCTTTAAAAATTTCTTTTTGTATAAAGATTGTATACAGAATGATTTGATTGTTGCTTTGAACCCAAAAAAGTCTATATTGTTTTATACTTTTATTATTTAAAATCAGTTATATGATGTAATTATAAAAATATAATTCCTAGGTAAAAAATCAAAACAACTTGTTCACAAAAAAATTTGTTAATTTAAAAAAAAAACGTAATAAATGTCATTTAATCATTTTTTAATTTTAGATTTTTGAATAAAAACCCAAAATTTTAGTGTTGGTGTAATGGACAATGTCCATTGACTCATTGTGTATATAAATTTATACATATTCTATAATCTTTACTTCACAATCAGACTATTCATTTCTCAAATCAGATCCTTCACTTTACAAATAAAATGTTCGCAAAAATTTCCTTCCAAACTTGAACACAACCACTACCTTCTGTCACACACAACCACTACCTTCTGTCACACACAACCACTACCTTCTGTCACACACAACCACTACCTTCTGTCACACACAACCACTACCTTCTGTCACACACATCAACTACCTTCTGTCACACACAACCACTACCTTCTGTCACACACAACCACTACCTTCTGTCACACACAACCACTACCTTCTGTCACACACAACCACTACCTTCTGTCACACACATCAACTACCTTCTGTCACACACAACCACTACCTTCTGTCACACACAACCACTACCTTCTGTCACACACAACCACTACCTTCTGTCACACAAAACCACTACCTTCTGTCACACACAGCAACTAATCTTCTTCTATCACACCGTAAAGAACATACATCTTTTAAAAGTACCAGAGACATTACCCCATACATTGTACTACGTTTATCAGAGAGAATGTCATCTGATCAAATTGATGCTCAATAGAGATTTATATTTTCCATCACAAATTTTAAGACATAGACCAATAAAAACTGCCTGGGTGTACATGATGGAAAGATTTCATTTAAAAGATTGTTTGTGTTAATACTTATAAATAATAGAAAAAGGCACATTTTTTAAAACGCTACAAAAGTTTTATTTAGTATTTTTGTAAGTCTGGAATACAAGTCAACATACTTCAACATTAGAAACCAAAGGAAGTAGTCTTTTGGCTAAAATAAAATTGTAGACACTATAATGGATCTTAACCTTGTCTATGAGACATACCATGATCTGTGCAGAAAAGATCATCGGGGTCTCCTGGCCAGGATAAAAAAACATTTTTGCGACTATGGTCGTACTGTAGTCAATTAGGATAATCCGAGATTATACTATTCACTGCTGGCGGTGGTGGTGGGTGTGGTCGGCACACAACACCCTTCCACTTTGTCTCACTAAAGCGCTCTGTCGCAGCCTGCCATTTCTGGCAGTGGGGTTAGGCACATTACACCCTCCTCTCTGTCCGTGTCGCGGGATAAACCAATGCCTTGCCGATCGGCGGTACAGACATTCCTGCTAGTCTGGCCATTTTGGGAAAGTGTTAAAAGCCTTTTATTTTGCCTTGCCGGCAGGAGTATCTGATACTCTCACCCTGCCGCTCTGTAGGCATGGCAGACATGCATTAGCATCGCCTATGTAGCTAGTGTAGTTGGCCTGCTTTACTCTGTCATGCTAGCAGTGACTGATAAAAGAAAGGTACTAACCGCTGTATCCATCAGATTTTAATTACAACTGCTAGATGACTGCTAGATGACTGCTAGATGACTGCTAGATGACTGTCTCAACGACTGAAGAGATTAAACAACAAATACACAATGAGATGGTTGCCAGTTGTTCTAATGAGATGGTTGCCAGTTGTTCTAATGAGATGGTTGCCAGTTGTTCTAATGAGATGGTTGCCAGTTGTTCTAATGAGATGGTTGCCAATTATTCTAATGAGATGGTTGCCAGTTGTTCTAATGAGATGGTTGCCAGATGTTTTAATGAGATGCCAATTCTTCTAATGAGATGGTTGCCAGTTCTTCTAATGTAAATAATGCTTTCATGTGTTCTCACTTTACTAAGCACACAGTCTAACAATTTGATTTTCTAAACACGTGAATCCAAAAACATGTTTCTTTAAAGACGGGACAGGTCTGGCTATCATCCATTTTACTCATTTCAACTGAAAGTAAATTAATCTAGGAGATGATATTTGAAGATGTTATACTTGATTATATTTGAAGATGTTATACTTGATTATATTTGAAGATGTTATACTTGATTATATTTGAAGATGTTATACTTGATTATATTTGAAGATGTTATACTTGATTATATTTGAAGATGTTATACATGATTATATTTGAAGATGTTATACTTGATTATATTTGAAGATGTTATACTTGATTATATTTGAAGATGTTATACATGATTATATTTGAAGATGTTATACTTGATTATATTTGAAGATGTTATACTTGATTATATTTGAAGATGTTATACTTGATTATATTTGAAGATGTTATACTTGATTATATTTGAAGATGTTATACTTGATTATATTTGAAGATGTTATTCTTGATAACATTTAAATATGTTTATAAAGAGTCTAAATACAATCGTCTAAATTAAATAGTTTAACTATAATCATCTAAATATAAACGACTAACTATAATCTTCTCACTATAATCATCTAAATATAATCATCTAACTATAATCATCTAACTATAATCATCTAACTATAATCATCTAATTATAAACATCTAACTATAATCATCTAACTATAATCATCTAAATGTAATCCTCTAACTATAATCATCTAACTATAAACGACTAACTATAATCATCTAACTATGATCATCTAACTATAATCATCTAAATATAAACGACTAACTATAATCTTCTCACTATAATCATCTAAATATAATCATCTAACTATAATCATCTAACTATAATCATCTAACTATAATCATCTAATTATAAACATCTAACTATAATCATCTAACTATAATCATCTAAATGTAATCCTCTAACTATAATCATCTAACTATAAACGACTAACTATAATCATCTAACTATGATCATCTAACTATAATCATCTAAATATAATCCTCTAACTATAATCATCTAACTATAAACGACTAACTATAATCATCTAACTATAATCATCTAACTATAATCATCTAATTATAATCATCTAATTATAATCATCTAATTTAGATAATTTAACTATAATATTTTATATAAAAAAAGTCATAGCTAACTACAACAAAGTTTACAAAAATTGAAACCAATATTTTTTGGATATTTTTTATAATTTCTGTTGGTAGGGGGCATATGGTCAGGGCCCTAGTCATAGTACCTACAGTGCCTATAATATATGACGGTCCGGGAAAAAAATATGAACAACAAATGAGACCACTGGCTGCTGTATACCACAGTTGAACTGAACCCACCAGGATCAATGACTAACAAATTGGAATCATTCCAAACTCATTTCTGGCATCCAGGAGTCAAGGGCGGCAACCCTCAAGGGCGTCATAAGACAACCACTAGAAAAAAAAAAATTCTGTCTCGATTCTCCATCTTGTTATTCCGGGATTTTCGACAGACTTTTGTCCTATCCTCAATTTCTAATGTCGCTCAGCAGTCAATGACTGGCGAGATAAGTCAGGGATACAAGCAATTGTCCAACTTAATTTGTTCCTTCTCTTAGGGACATTTTGAATGAAAACAACGTAACAGGGGAAAAAATACCGTGAACAAAAGCAATTTGATCCATAAAAGCCAATTATTTCAAAACAATCCGCTACTAAGAGAATGTGTGGGGGGGGGGGGGGGAGAATAACTAATGTGTGAAAATGAACAAGGTCAAGGGTAGTGGTACACGGCTGAAGAGTGATTGGCCCTGTACTAACCACGTCAACTCGCGGCGTAGCGTTTGCAACCAATGGCGACAGAGATAACATAAAAACTGTTAAGCCCCTCCTTTTTATCTGGCCACCTTAACCCCGCCCTGTTTTTCCATAAGAGGTCGAATAATCCTTGACAGTTTAGATTCTTGCTTCAATCAAAATGTTTCAAGCCAGTATCTCTTTTTCTGAGTTTTGTTCTGTCATTTAAATTTGAGTTTTATTATTGCGTGTTTTGGATAATCTAAATTATTTTTAAATATTTAATTTGATTTTCGCGAAATTTCGATATGGCAGCAAAAATGAACTAATATAAATATAATGCTCTGCATCAGAGTTGAACACTGAAATTGTGGAACTATTGGAACTATTGGACTCTTGTCAAATTAAGTGAAACGTCTGACATCTAACTAATGATACATGGTGTCTGCTATATGATACTGAGTAGATCTGAATATTTGCTTCCCCGCGGAATTATTCGTGTGAGTAGATATATATATATATATATATATATATATATATATATATATATATATTTATATATATATATAAATATATATATATATTAAATTGACGGACATAGGTTAAAGGTCATTGAAGGGATAACTCTAAATGTAAACACTATAAAACTATCACTTGTATCAGTATTGAGGATAGATCGCAAGTTTTCATTTCGTGGCAGTCTATGTAAGTGAATATAATTTTTAAAATAAAGTTTTACATCCAAAATAAAATAGACTTTTCTTTCACTTATCTTTACATGTTCCCTCAAGCTTTATCTGATCTGTAGGATGTTACAATATGTAAATAGTTTTGTCTGATAGTGGAGGTAAAGTAAAACAAGGTAATGGGGATATAGCAATTATTATCAACTTTATTTCTTCTATCTCTTGACAGACGTTTGAAGTATCTGTTTCCTCAACTTGTAGCCAATGGACGTGATGTCCTGCTGGTCAAAATACTGACAGTCTCCTCAACTAGTAGATAGGACATGATGTCCTGCTGAACAACAATACTGACAGTCTCCTCAACTAGTAGATGGGACATGATGTCCTGCTGAACAACAATACTGACAGTCTCCTACCAGTGGCCAGTAACTATATCAGTCTATCATTGACTACATTGCCCGCTGTAGTCACCTCAGAAATAATTATGGACGTAGAGACTAGTTTCCGCCGCATCAACACACCCACCTTGGTATTCATCACATTCATCGCTACAATCTGGAATACCCGTCCCCACCTCCATGGCTAGAGATTTCATCATCAGCGCCACCACCCCACCCTCAGCACTCAGGTATTGTCACCTGATAAAAAACATTGTCCGTCTTCGTGTTTTGATCAGGGAACATTGTCCTCAAATGGGATGAAAAACACAGACACGGACATAGCAGAACACAACCGTAGTACGGACACGCAAGAACACAACCCAATAGTACGGACATAGCAGAACACAACCGTAGTACGGACATAGCAGAACACAACCGTCAAAGCGACGGACATTGCGGACAGCTGAACGACACACTGGATACCTCAGAGAGTGCTGTCATTTACTTCAGACGATGACATCACAAAACAGTACGATGATGACGATATCAAGGTTTCTTCAAATGACGATGATGACTGCATGAAGAGCTATGACGTCATGAGTGACAGGGATGACACAGATCACAAACATCATAAGTTACATCATGGTTCCAAACGTAGATACCAGAGGTAAGTCTCACTGTCACATCATTATCTCCCTCCTCTACATATAGTTTCATTTTTTTTTTTTTATTTCGGAATAAGTTTCATAGAGGTAATACGTTACACTGTTTAATGTGTCAATATCACTGACACACAGAGGTAATACGTTACACTGTTTAATGTGTCAATATCACTGACACAGAGGTAATACGTTACACTGTTTAATGTGTCAATATCACTGAAAACGCATAGAGTATAATACGTTACACCTGTTTAATATGTCAATATCACTGACACAGAAATAATACGTTACACTGTTTAATGTGTCAATATCACTGACACAGAAGTAATACGTTACACTGTTTAATGTGTCAATATCACAGACACAAAGTAATACGTTACACTGTTTAATGTCGATCAGTATCTTTAAAATCACAATCTGACTATCCACTAGAGTGAATAGATTAACAAAAAGTAAGTTGCACGCACACGGATGGACTGCTGCCCCATTCCATTCAAAGAAATCATAATGTCTTCCGACTGATACAAAGTAAATGCCAACCTGGGAGAACCACCCGCCCTGCCCCATCATATATACGTCAGAAACCAATATCATATTTACATGTACACAATTGTGCAAAAATAAAAACAGCAGACATTTTGTTTCATAATATCGTGAACATATTACACATAAACAAACTTCATAGGCAGCAGAAATATTCATGATTTATTTTTTACAAGGCAGTTGTAATTTAAAAACTTGTGCTCTATAATTATATTATTTAAAATTATCTATCTATCTATCTATCTATCTATCTATCTATCTATCTATCTATCTATCTATCTATCTATCTATCTATCTATCTATCTATCTATCTATCTATCTATCTATCTATCTATCTATCTATCTATCTATCTATCTATCTATCTATCTATCTATCTATCTCTCTCTCTCTATATATATATATATATATATATATATTATATATTATTTTTTTGTATAGATAGTTTATTTCTCATGATATTTAACATCTAGATAGTAAAGGGCTCAACACATACTTTGTAAAGTATTTGAAAATATAGTTTGCAAATATTATATTGTAAATTATTTTGCATATATTTTATAAAGTGATTTATAGTTTGTAAAGGGTTCAACATATAGTTTGAATACTATTCATTATATAGTTTGTACAGTATTCAACACATATTTTGTAAGCTATAGAACATCCTAAAATCTTCAATAATTTAGTCAGAATAATAAAAGTAAGTTAATATTAGTGACTATCTAGGCACTGTAAAGTAATTTAAAGATTGAATGAATCTTTCACGAGTCAATGAATTGAGGAGTGCAGTTGAATGTATTACCAAACTTTACATGACACACCCCTGTTTGTTTATACCTCACCATCATGTTACATTGTGTTTTATATTATACTTTGTATATAGTTCATGGGGGCAGTTGATAGCCTTATTCTCAATGCAACATTTACTACATTTGATGAACATTCTTCAGATTGATGTACACTGAAAGTAACAAATGATCTAGGCCACTCTGGTAAAGAAATATGTACACATCTACAATAATACACATCTACAGACGTACAGTTGTACACATCTACAGACGTACAGTTGTACACATCTACAGACGTACAGTTGTACACATCTACAGACGTACAGTTGTACACATCTACAGACGTACAGTTGTACACATCTACAGACATTACAGTTGTACACATCTACAGACGTACAGTTGTACACATCTACAGACGTACAGTTGTACACATCTACAGACGTACGGTTGGACACATCTACAGACGTACAGTTGTACACATCTACAGACTACAGTTGTACACATCTACAGACGACTGCAGTCTGACACATCTACAGACGTACAGGTTGTACACATCTGCTGGCATACTACTCATACTGCAGAGTGTAACTAACTAACTACAGCCAACAAAATGTATCGTTCTGTCTAAAGTAATATAAAATTGGCTCCAAACATTTTCTTTAAAGAATGTGTAAAATATCAGAAAACTATCAATCATCTACAACTATCAACAACTAGTTCTATCTAACAACTAGTTCCATACATCATCTAGCTCTATCCATTCATCTAGGTTTATCCATCAACTATTTCTATCCATCAACTAGTTCTATCCCTCAACTGATTCTATCCATCAACCTGGTTCTATCCATCACATCTAGTTCTATCCATCAACTATTTCTATCCATCAACTATTTCATCCATCAACTATTTCTATCCATCAACTAGTTCTATCCAACAAACGATTTCTATCCATCAACTAGTTATATCCATCAACTAGTTCTATCCATCATCTAGTTCTATCCAATCAACTAGTTTTTAACCATCATCTAGTTCTATCCATCATCTAGTTTTAACCATCAACTACAACAAACATCAACAACCTCTAACCATCATCTAGATGTATCCATATCATCAAGGTTCTATCCATCATCTAGTTTTAACTATCAACTATATCCAAAGCATCAACTACTTATCTAGTCCATCTAGCTATTTCTATCAATCAACTAGTTCTATCAATCATCTGATTTCAGTTCTACTGAACACCATCAACTAAGGTTTCTATCATCATCATCTAGGTTCTCTCTATTCATCTAGTTCTATCATCATCTAGTTCTATCTATCATCTAGTTCTATCCATCATCTAGTTTTAACCATCAACTACAACAAACATCAACTATTTCTATCCATCATCTAGTTCTATCCATCAACTAGTACTATCAAATATCTGGTTCTATCTATCAATAAGTTCACCATCCATCAACTAGTTTTAACCATCAGCGACTACAACAAACATCGCTATTTCTATCCATCATCTAGTTCTATCCATCATCTAGTTCCTCATCATCTGGTTTTAACCATCTTCTGAACAAGCATAAACTCTTCTTTCTCATCATCTAGTTCTGCTCCATCATCTAAGTTCTCTTCTGCTCATCTAGTTCTATCCATCATCTGGTTCTATCATCATCTAGTTCTATCCATCATCTAGTTTTAACCATCGCTACAACAAACATCAATTAATTTCTATCCATCATCTAGTTTCACCTCCATCATCTAGTTCTATCCATCATCAGTTCAATCATCAGCTAGTGCTATCAGCTCATCTAGTTCTATTTATCATCTAGTTCTATCCATCAAAACTAGTTTAAACCATTAACTTCAGCAAACATCAATGTCTATCCATCAACCAGTTCTAATACATCAATGGTTTCATCAACTATTCAGTTTTTTAATAACTCAACTACAACAAGCTTGTCTAACTTTTTACTATCCATCAACTTCAGTTCGCTTGTAACCTAGTTCTATCATCATCGTTCTATCCATCATCTAGTTTTAACCATTAACTACATAAAGCATCAACTATTTCTATCCATCAACCAGTTCTAACCATCAACCAGTTCTATCCATCATCTAGTTTTAACCATCAGCAACAAACATCAACTTTCTATACTGTCATCAACTTCAGTTCTATACATCAACTAGTTCTATCACTCAACCAGTTCTATACATCAACTAGTTCTATTCATCATCTAGTTCTATCCATCAACTAGTTTCATCCATCAACTACAATAAACATCATCTATTTCTATCCATCTTACAATTGTTTTATTTGTCTGTTTAAAAAGACTAAAGTTTAAGGAGCATAAAATCCGTTTAGCACAAATCAGATTTAGCTGTATTGACACAACGATTCAGTATAAACAGTGAACTCTGCCCATTGGTTGAATGGGTTCTCACATTATTGTTACAATCAATGAACTGATAAGGTTATACAATCAGACGGGAGATCGTGGCACCATTGAATCACTTTTTGGTTTTTTTTTGTTTTGCTCTTTGTTGCAACCTTTGTTTTTTTTGTAAAAACTCCCCCCCTCCCCACCAAGACGTGGTTTTATAGTTTCTATTACTACCGAGGTCAAAGGTAATTATATCGTAAAGTCATTCCAGAAACACAGACCTGAACATCATACCGAACCGAGGCCCAAGTCTAAACGACACGTCAGTAAATATTAGTTGGTCAGTTAGACAATATTAATGACTCTCAGGTATACGAAATGACCACGAGAAAAATGGACAGCTGGTCGCTTACGACATTGTCCGTTAAGTCGTGTTGATATGGAATATGGTCAGCGTTTAGCGTGGGAGGCAAGGGGAGTAAGTACTTGATGAATCACATTTCTGTATAACAGTTGACCTCCCTACTGGGCGACTTGCCAATGATACGAACCTTTGACGTCACCGACAATGCTCATAAACTTTGATACAATGGCTAGTGGATGGGGGGTGATTACTGCCATCTTGTCACAGCAATATGTCGTTTACTCATAGTCTATGTAAGCATTAATAAAATATATACAATACACATTAGCAAAGTACAATGATATGTAGAGGTGATAAAAGAGTGATATCAAAGATATGTGTGTGCATTATTTAAATGAACAAATCTATATACATTTGCTTTACATGTCTTTTATGTTGTCTATCCTACAAGTTTAAATGTACACATCTATATACATTTGCTTTACACGTCTTTTATGTTGTCTATCCTACAAGTTTAATGTACACATCTATATATACAAATTTTGCTTTACACGTCTTTTTTATGTTGTCTATCCTACAGTGATTTAATGTACACACATCTATATGGCATGTTTCTTTTACACGTCTTTTATATTGTCTAAATCCTACAAAGTTTACTGTGCAAATCTATATACATTTGCTTTACACGTCTTTTATATTGTCTATCCTACAAGTTTAATGTACACATCTATATGCATTTGGCTCACACGTCTTATATATTGTCTATCTCCTGCAGTTTACTGTACAAATCTATATACATTTGCTTTACACGTCTTTTATATTGTATATCTTACAAGTTTACTGTACACATCTATATACATTTGCTTTACACGTCTTTTATATTGTCTATCCTACAGGTTTACTGTACAAATCTATATACATTTGCTTTACACGTCTTTTTATATTGTATATCCTACAAGTTTACTGTATAAAATCTATACTGCTACATTTGCTTTACACACGTCTTTTATATTGTCATCCTACAAGTTGAATGTACACATCTATCTTCATCTCTTTAAATATCATGAAATAGTTCACTCATATGTTCACAACACAATTCCACTATACATTACTTTATAAACTTTTCTTCTAATGTTCTCAAATATGAAATTCACAAATTTTCATAAAAATACCAATAAAAGAATTCTTCCATTCAATAAGTTACAAATATAAATCTGGGATGTCTTGTTATATAGTCAACACATAATGGCCAAGGTCTTACATTTAACTCAAGGTCTTACATTTGACTCAAGGTCTTACATTTGACTCTAGGGCTTACATTTAACTCAAGGGCTTACATTTGACTCTAGGGCTTACATTTGACTCAGGGCTTACATTTAACACTAAAGAGGTTACCTTTAACTCAAGGGCTTACATTTAACTCAAGGGCTTACCTTTTAACTCAAGGGCTTACATTTAACTCAAGGGCTTACCTTTAACTCAAGGGCTTACATTTAACTCAAGGGCTTACATTTAACTCAAGGGACTTACATTTAACTCAAGGGCACATTGAAATGAACATTTATTTAGAATTATTTTTATTTTGTATTTATATCCATTCTATATTTCTTCCAAAAATTGCGTATTTTATTTTTGGGTTTGGTCCTATACCAATATCATAACCTTTAATAAATGACCTATTTTTGAAAAAGATCGTTGAAAAACTTTATAATTTGATTAAAACAAAGTGAACACGACTTCTGTGATGTCATACGTCTGAGTACTTTATATATATATATATATATATATATATATATATATGTATATTTATATATATATATATATATATATGTTTCAATACTTTTATACATCAATTTCTATATTTAAATATATCTAAACGTCTGTCTATACTATATGTCTCTAAAGATTATAAGTGTGATAAAGGTATGATCTCTGTCTGCCATATTCTATATGTCATGTGTCCTTAATATATGCTATGAGTCCTCATCTTCAATTAGTCCCTCTATGTAATTATTATATGTCTCCATATTCTGCATTGTATATGTTTATGTCTTT
>JAGDYQ010000010.1:4656919-4843018 GCA_021962125.1 Bulinus truncatus | reverse complement strand
CAAATAATAGCTAGGGAGTAGAGTCAAATAATAGCTAGGGAGCCAGGGAGTCAAATAATAGCTAGGGAGTAGAGTCAAATAATAGCTAGAGGAGACAGGTCAAATAATATCTAGGGAGTAGAGTCAAATAATAGCTAGGGAGTAGAGTCAAATAATAGCTAGGGAGTAGAGTCAAATAATAGCTAGTGAGCCAAGTCAAATAATACCTAGGGAGTAGAGTCAAATAATAGCTAGGGAGTAGAGTCAAATAATAGCTAGGGAGCCAAGTCAAATAATAGCTAGGGAGCCAAGTCAAATAATAGCTAGGGAGTAGAGTCAAATAATAGCTAGAGAGTAGAGTCAAATAATAGCTAGGGAGTAGAGTCAAATAATAGCTAGAGAGTAGAGTCAAATAATAGCTAGGGAGTAGAGTCAAATAATAGCTAGGTAGCCAAGTCAAATAAAAGCTAGGGAGTAGAGTCAAAAAATAGCTAGGGAGCCAAGTCAAATAATAGCTATGGAGTAGATTCAAATAATAGCTACGGAGTAGAGTCAAATAATAGCTAGGAGCCAAGTCAAATAATAGCTAGGGAGTAGAGTCAAATAATATCTAGGGAGTAGAGTCAAATAATAGCTATGGAGTAGAGTCAAATAAAAGCTAGGGAGTAGAGTCAAAAAATAGCTAGGGAGCCAAGTCAAATAATAGCTAGGGAGTAGAGTCAAATAATAGCTAGAGAGTAGAGTCAAATAAGAGCTAGGGAGTAGAGTCAAAAAATAGCTAGTAAGCCAAGTCAAATAATAGCTAGGGAGTAGAGTCAAATAATAGCTAGGGAGTAGAGTCAAATAATAGCTAGGGAGTAGAGTCAAATAATAGCTAGGGAGTAGAGTCAAATAATAGCTAGGGAGTAGAGTCAAATAATAGCTAGGGAGTAGAGTCAAATAATAGCTAGGGAGCCAAGTCAAATAATAGCTAGGAGTAGATTCAAATAATAGCTAGGGAGCCAGGTCAAATTATAGCTAGGGCGTAGAATCAAATAAAAGCTAGGGAGTAGAGTCAAATAATAGCTACGGAGTAGAGTCAAATAATAGCTAGGAGTAGAGTCAAATAATAGCTAGAGAGTAGAGTCAAATAATAGCTAGAGGAGTAGAGTCAAATAATAGCTAGGGAGTAGAGTCAAATAATAGCTAGGGAGCCAACTCAAATAATAGCTAGGGAGTAGAGTCAAATAATAGCTAGGGAGTAGAGTCAAATAATAGCTAGGGAATAGAGTCCAATAATAGCTAGGGAGCCAAGTCAAATAATAGCTAGGAGTAGAGTCAAATAATAGCTAGGGAGTAGAGTCAATAAAAAATAATAGCTAAAGAGCCAAGTCAAATAATAGCTAGGGAGTAGAGTCAAATTATAGCTAGGAGTAGAGTCAAAAATAGCTAGGGAGCCAAGTCAAATAATAGCTAGGGAGCCAAGTCAAATAATAGCTAGGGAGCCAAGTCAAATAATAGCTAGAGAGTAGAGTCAAATAATAGCTAGGGATTAGAGTCAAATAATAGCTAGGGAGTAGATTCAAAAAATAGCTAGGGAGTAGAGTCAAATAAAAGCTAGGGAGTAGAGTCAAATAATAGCTAGGGAGTAGAGTCAAATAAAAAATAAAAGCTAAAGAGCCAAGTCAAATAATAGCTAGGGAGCCAAGTCAAATAATAGCTAGGGAGTAGAGTCAAAAAATAGCTAGGGAGCCAGGTCAAATTATAGCTAGGGAGTAGAGTCAAATAATAGCTAGGGAGTAGAGTCAAATAATAGCTAGTTAGCCAAGTCAAATAATAGCTAGGGAGTAGAGTCAAATAATAGCTAGGGAGCCAAGTCAAATAATAGCTAGGGAGTAGAGTCAAATAATAGCTAGGGAGTAGAGTCAAATAATAGCTAGGGAGTAGAGTCAAATAATAGCTAGGGAGTAGAGTCAAATAATAGCTAGGGAGCCAAGTCAAATAATAGCTAGGGAGTAGAGTCAAATAATAGCTAGTTAGCCAAGTCAAATAATAGCTAGGGAGTAGAGTGAAATAATAGCTAGTGAATTGAGTCAAATAATAGCTAGGGAGTATTGTCAAATAATAGCTAGTGAGTAGAGTCAAATAATAGCTAGGGAGTAGAGTCAAATAATAGCTAGGGAGCCAAGTCAAATAATAGCTAGGGAGTAGAGTCAAATAATAGCTAAGGATTAGAGTCAAATAATAGCTAGGGAGTAGAGTCAAATAATAGCTAGGGAGTAGTCAAATAATAGCTAGGGAGCCAAGTCAAATAATAGCTAGGGAGTAGATTCAAATAATAGCTAGGGAGTAGAGTCAAATAATAGCTAGGGCGTAGAATCAAATAAAAGCTAGGGAGTAGAGTCAAATAATAGCTACGGAGTAGAGTCAAATAATAGCTAGGGAGTAGAGTCAAATAATAGCTAGAGAGTAGAGTCAAATAATAGCTAGGGAGTAGAGTCAAATAATAGCTAGGGAGTAGAGTCAAATAATAGCTAGGGAGCCAAGTCAAATAATAGCTAGGTAGTAGAGTCAATTAAAAGCTAGGGAGCCAAGTCAAATAATAGCTAGGGAGTAGAGTCAAATAATAGCTAGGGAGTAGAGTCAAAAAAAATAAATAAATAAAGAGCCAAGTCAAATAATAGCTAAGGAGTAGAGTCAAATAATAGCTAGGTAGCCAAGTCAAAAAATAGCTAGGGAGTAGAGTCAAAAAATAGCTAGGGAGCCAAGTCAAATAATAGCTATGGAGTAGATTCAAATAATAGCTAGGGAGTAGAGTCAAATAATAGCTAGGGAGCAGAGTCAAATAATAGCTAGGGAGTAGAGTCAAATAATAGCTAGGGAGTAGAGTCAAATAATAGCTATGGAGTAGAGTCAAATAATAGCTAGGGAGTAGAGTCAAAAAATAGCTAGGGAGCCAAGTCAAATAATAGCTATGGAGTAGATTCAAATAATAGCTACGGAGTAGAGTCAAATAATAGCTAGGGAGCCAAGTCAAATAATAGCTAGGGAGTAGAGTCAAATAATAGCTAGGGAGTAGAGTCAAATAATAGCTATGGAGTAGAGTCAAATAATAGCTAGGGAGTAGAGTCAAAAAATAGCTAGGGAGCCAAGTCAAATAATAGCTAGGGAGTAGAGTCAAATAATAGCTAGGGAGTAGAGTCAAATAAAAAGTAATAGCTAAAGAGCCAAGTCAAATAATAGCTAGGGAGTAGAGTCAAATTATAGCTAGGGAGTAGAGTCAAAAAAAAGCTAGGGAGCCAAGTCAAATAATAGCTAGGGAGTAGAGTCAAATAATAGCTAGGGAGTAGAGTCAAATAATAGCTAGGGAGTAGAGTCAAATAATAGCTAGTTAGCCAAGTCAAATAATAGCTAGGGAGTAGAGTCAAATAATAGCTAGGGAGCCAAGTCAAATAATAGCTAGGGAGTAGAGTCAAATAATAGCTAGAGAGTAGAGTCAAATAATAGCTAGGGAGTAGAGTCAAAAAATAGCTAGGGAGTAGAGTCAAATAATAGCTAGGGAGTAGAGTCAAATAATAGCTAGGGAGCAGAGCCAAATAAAAGCTAGGGAGTAGAGTCAAATAATAGCTAGGGAGTAGAGTCAAATAATAGCTAGGTAGCCAAGTCAAATAATAGCTAGGGAGTAGAGTCAAATAATAGCTAGGGAGCCAAGTCAAATAATAGCTATGGAGTAGATTCAAATAATAGCTAGGGAGTAGAGTCTAATAATAGCTAGGGAGTAGAGTCAAATAATAGCTAGGGCGTAGAGTCAAATAAAAGCTAGGGAGTAGAGTCAAATAATAGCTAGGGAGTAGACTCAAATAATAGCTAGGGAGTAGAGTCAAATAATAGCTAGGGAGTAGACTCAAATAATAGCTAGGGAGTAGAGTCAAATAATAGCTAGGGAGCCAAGTCAAATAATAGCTAGGGAGTAGAGTCAAATAATAGCTAGGGAGTAGAGTCAAATAATAGCTAGGGATTAGAGTCAAATAATAGCTAGGGAGTAGAGTCAAATAATAGCTAGGGAGTAGAGTCAAATAATAGCTAGGGAGCCAAGTCAAATAATAGCTAGGGAGTAGATTCAAATAATAGCTAGGGAGTAGAGTCAAATAATAGCTAAAGCGTAGAATCAAATAAAAGCTAGGGAGTAGAGTCAAATAATAGCTACGGAGTAGAGTCAAATAATAGCTAGGGAGTAGAGTCAAATAATAGCTAGAGAGTAGTCAAATGATAGCTAGGGAGTAGAGTCAAATAATAGCTAGGGAGTAGAGTCAAATAATAGCTAGGGAGCCAAGTCAAATAATAGCTCGGTAGTAGAGTCAAATAAAAGCTAGGGAGCCAAGTCAAATAATAGCTAGGGAGTAGAGTCAAATAATAGCTATGGAGTAGAGTCAAATAATAGCTAGGGAGTAGAGTCAAATAAAAAATAATAGCTAAAGAGCCAAGTCAAATAATAGCTAGGGAGTAGAGTCAAATTATAGCTAGGGAGTAGAGTCAAATAATAGCTAGGGAGTAGAGTCAAATAATAGCTAGGGAGTAGAGTCAAATAATAGCTAGGGAGTAGAGTCAAATAATAGCTAGGGAGCCAAGTCAAATAATAGCTAGGGAGTAGAGTCAAATAATAGCTAGGGAGTAGAGTCAAATAATAGCTAGGGAGTAGAGTCAAATAATAGCTAGGGAGTAGAGTCAAATAATAGCTAGTGAGAAGAGTAAAATAATAGCTAGGGAGTAGAGTCAAATAATAGCTAGGGAGCCAAGTCAAATAATAGCTAGGGAGTAGAGTCAAATAATAGCTAGGGAGCCAGGTCAAATTATAGCTAGGGAGTAGAGTCAAATAATAGCTAGGGAGTAGAGTCAAATAATAGCTAGGGAGGAGAGTCAAATACTAGCTAGTGAGCCAAGTCAAATAATACCTAGGGAGTACAGTCAAATAATAGCTACGGAGTAGAGTCAAATAATAGCTAGGGAGCCAAGTCAAATAATAGCTAGGGAGCCAAGTCAAATAATAGCTAGGGAGTAGAGTCAAATAATAGCTAGAGAGTAGAGTCAAATAATAGCTAGGGAGTAGAGTCAAAAAATAGCTAGGGAGCCAAGTCAAATAATAGCTAGGGAGTAGATTCAATTAATAGCTAGGGAGTAGAGTCAAATAATAGCTAGGGAGCAGAGTCAAATAAAAGCTAGGGAGTAGAGTCAAATAATAGCTAGGGAGTAGAGTCAAATAAAAAATAATAGCTAAAGAGCCAAGTCAAATAATAGCTAGGGAGTAGAGTCAAATAATAGCTAGGTAGCCAAGTCAAATAATAGCTAGGGAGTAGAGTCAAAAAATAGCTAGGGAGCCAAGTCAAATAATCGCTATGGAGTAGATTCAAATAATAGCTATGGAGTAGAGTCAAATAATAGCTAGGGAGTAGAGTCAAAAAATAGCTAGGGAGCCAAGTCAAATAATAGCTATGGAGTAGATTCAAATAATAGCTAGGGAGTAGAGTCAAATAATAGCTAAGAGTAGAGTCAAATAATAGCTAGGGAGTAGAGTCAAATAATAGCTAAGAGTAGAGTCAAATAATAGCTAGTGAGTAGAGTCAAATAATAGCTAGGGAGTAGAGTCAAATAATAGCTAGGGAGCCAAGTCAAATAATAGCTAGGGAGTAGAGTCAAATAATAGCTAGGGAGACAGGTCAAATAATATCTAGGGAGTAGAGTCAAATAATAGCTAGTGAGTAGAGTCAAATAATAGCTAGGGAGTAGAGTCAAATAATAGCTAGGGAGCCAAGTCAAATAATAGCTAGGGAGTAGAGTCAAATAATAGCTAGGGAGACAGGTCAAATAATATCTAGGGAGTAGAGTCAAATAATAGCTAGGGAGTAGAGTCAAATAATAGCTAGGGAGCCAGGTCAAATAATAGCTAGGGAGTAGAGTCAAATAATAGCTAGGGAGTAGAGTCAAATAATAGCTAGAGAGTAGAGTCAAATAATAGCTAGTGAGCCAAGTCAAATAATAGCTAGGGAGTAGAGTCAAATAATAGCTAGGGAGTAGAGTCAAATAATAGCTAGGGAGCCAAGTCAAATAATAGCTAGGGAGCCAAGTCAAATAATAGCTAGGGAGTAGAGTCAAATAATAGCTAGAGAGTAGAGTCAAATAATAGCTAGGGAGTAGAGTCAAATAATAGCTAGAGAGTAGAGTCAAAAAATAGCTAGGGAGTAGAGTCAAATAATAGCTAGGTAGCCAAGTCAAATAAAAGCTAGGGAGTAGAGTCAAAAAATAGCTAGGGAGCCAAGTCAAATAATAGCTATGGAGTAGATTCAAATAATAGCTAGGGAGTAGAGTCAAATAATAGCTAGGGAGCCAAGTCAAATAATAGCTAGGGAGTAGAGTCAAATAATATCTAGGGAGTAGAGTCAAATAATAGCTAAGAGTAGAGTCAAATAATAGCTAGGGAGTAGAGTCAAATAATAGCTAAGAGTAGAGTCAAATAATAGCTAGTGAGTAGAGTCAAATAATAGCTAGGGAGTAGAGTCAAATAATAGCTAGGGAGCCAAGTCAAATAATAGCTAGGGAGTAGAGTCAAATAATAGCTAGGGAGACAGGTCAAATAATATCTAGGGAGTAGAGTCAAATAATAGCTAGTGAGTAGAGTCAAATAATAGCTAGGGAGTAGAGTCAAATAATAGCTAGGGAGCCAAGTCAAATAATAGCTAGGGAGTAGAGTCAAATAATAGCTAGGGAGACAGGTCAAATAATATCTAGGGAGTAGAGTCAAATAATAGCTAGGGAGTAGAGTCAAATAATAGCTAGGGAGTAGAGTCAAATAATAGCTAGTGAGCCAAGTCAAATAATACCTAGGGAGTAGAGTCAAATAATAGCTAGGGAGTAGAATCAAATAATAGCTAGGGAGCCAAGTCAAATAATAGCTAGGGAGCCAAGTCAAATAATAGCTAGGGAGTAGAGTCAAATAATAGCTAGAGAGTAGAGTCAAATAATAGCTAGGGAGTAGAGTCAAATAATAGCTAGAGAGTAGAGTCAAATAATAGCTAGGGAGTAGAGTCAAATAATAGCTAGGTAGCCAAGTCAAATAAAAGCTAGGGAGTAGAGTCAAAAAATAGCTAGGGAGCCAAGTCAAATAATAGCTATGGAGTAGATTCAAATAATAGCTAGGGAGTAGAGTCAAATAATAGCTAGGGAGCCAAGTCAAATAATAGCTAGGGAGTAGAGTCAAATAATATCTAGGGAGTAGAGTCAAATAATAGCTATGGAGTAGAGTCAAATAATAGCTAGGGAGTAGAGTCAAAAAATAGCTAGGGAGCCAAGTCAAATAATAGCTAGGGAGTAGAGTCAAATAATAGCTAGGGAGTAGAGTCAAATAAGAGCTAGGGAGTAGAGTCAAAAAATAGCTAGTAAGCCAAGTCAAATAATAGCTAGGGAGTAGAGTCAAATAATAGCTAGGGAGTAGAGTCAAATAATAGCTAGGGAGTAGAGTCAAATAATAGCTAGGGAGTAGAGTCAAATAATAGCTAGGGAGTAGAGTCAAATAATAGCTAGGGAGTAGAGTCAAATAATAGCTAGGGAGCCAAGTCAAATAATAGCTAGGGAGTAGATTCAAATAATAGCTAGGGAGCCAGGTCAAATTATAGCTAGGGCGTAGAATCAAATAAAAGCTAGGGAGTAGAGTCAAATAATAGCTACGGAGTAGAGTCAAATAATAGCTAGGGAGTAGAGTCAAATAATAGCTAGAGAGTAGAGTCAAATAATAGCTAGGGAGTAGAGTCAAATAATAGCTAGGGAGTAGAGTCAAATAATAGCTAGGGAGCCAACTCAAATAATAGCTAGGGAGTAGAGTCAAATAATAGCTAGGGAGTAAAGTCAAATAATAGCTAGGGAATAGAGTCCAATAATAGCTAGGGAGCCAAGTCAAATAATAGCTAGGGAGTAGAGTCAAATAATAGCTAGGGAGTAGAGTCTAATAAAAAATAATAGCTAAAGAGCCAAGTCAAATAATAGCTAGGGAGTAGAGTCAAATAATAGCTAGGGAGTAGAGTCAAATAATAGCTAGGGAGTAGAGTCAAATAAAAGCTAGTTAGCCAAGTCAAATAATAGCTAGGGAGTAGAGTCAAATAATAGCTAGGGAGCCAAGTCAAATAATAGCTAGGGAGCCAAGTCAAATAATAGCTAGAGAGTAGAGTCAAATAATAGCTAGGGATTAGAGTCAAATAATAGCTAGGGAGTAGATTCAAAAAATAGCTAGGGAGTAGAGTCAAATAATAGCTAGGGAGTAGAGTCAAAAAATAGCTAGGGAGCCAAGTCAAATAATAGTTAGGGAGTAGATTCAAATAATAGCTAGGGAGTAGAGTCAAATAATAGCTAGAGAGTAGAGTCAAATAATAGCTAGGGAGTAGAGTCAAATAATAGCTAGAGAGTAGAGTCAAATAATAGCTAGGGAGTAGAGTCAAATAATAGCTAGGTAGCCAAGTCAAATAAAAGCTAGGGAGTAGAGTCAAAAAATAGCTAGGGAGCCAAGTCAAATAATAGCTATGGAGTAGATTCAAATAATAGCTAGGGAGTAGAGTCAAATAATAGCTAGGGAGCCAAGTCAAATAATAGCTAGGGAGTAGAGTCAAATAATAGCTAGGGAGTAGAGTCAAATAATAGCTAGGGAGTAGAGTCAAATAATAGCTAGGGAGTAGAGTCAAAAAATAGCTAGGGAGCCAAGTCAAATAATAGCTAGGGAGTAGAGTCAAATAATAGCTAGGGAGTAGAGTCAAATAAGAGCTAGGGAGTAGAGTCAAAAAATAGCTAGTAAGCCAAGTCAAATAATAGCTAGGGAGTAGAGTCAAATAATAGCTAGAGAGTAGAGTCAAATAATAGCTAGGGAGTAGAGTCAAATAATAGCTAGGGAGTAGAGTCAAATAATAGCTAGGGAGTAGAGTCAAATAATAGCTAGGGAGTAGAGTCAAATAATAGCTAGGGAGCCAAGTCAAATAATAGCTAGGGAGTAGAGTCAAATAATAGCTAGGGAGCCAGGTCAAATAATAGCTAGGGAGTAGAGTCAAATAATAGCTAGGGAGTAGAGTCAAATAATAGCTAGGGAGTAGAGTCAAATAATAGCTAGGGAGTAGAGTCAAATAATAGCTAGAGAGTAGAGTCAAATAATAGCTAGGGAGTAGAGTCAAATAATAGCTAGGGAGTAGAGTCAAATAATAGCTAGGGAGCCAAGTCAAATAATAGCTAGGGAGTAGAGTCAAATAATAGCTAGGGAGTAGAGTCAAATAATAGCTAGGGAGTAGAGTCAAATAATAGCTAGGGAGCCAAGTCAAATAATAGCTAGGGAGTAGAGTCAAATAATAGCTAGGGAGTAGAGTCTAATAAAAAATAATAGCTAAAGAGCCAAGTCAAATAATAGCTAGGGAGTAGAGTCAAATTATAGCTAGGAAGTAGAGTCAAAAAATAGCTAGGGAGCCAAGTCAAATAATAGCTAGGGAGCCAAGTCAAATAATAGCTAGGGAGCCAAGTCAAATAATAGCTAGAGAGTAGAGTCAAATAATAGCTAGGGATTAGAGTCAAATAATAGCTAGGGAGTAGATTCAAAAAATAGCTAGGGAGTAGAGTCAAATAATAGCTAGGGAGTAGAGTCAAATAATAGCTAGGGAGTAGAGTCAAATAAAAAATAAAAGCTAAAGAGCAAGTCAAATAATAGCTAGGGAGCCAAGTCAAATAATAGCTAGGGAGTAGAGTCAAAAAATAGCTAGGGAGCCAGGTCAAATTATAGCTAGGGAGTAGAGTCAAATAATAGCTAGGGAGTAGAGTCAAATAATAGCTAGTTAGCCAAGTCAAATAATAGCTAGGGAGTAGAGTCAAATAATAGCTAGGGAGCCAAGTCAAATAATAGCTAGGGAGTAGAGTCAAATAATAGCTAGGGAGTAGAGTCAAATAATAGCTAGGGAGTAGAGTCAAATAATAGCTAGGGAGTAGAGTCAAATAATAGCTAGGGAGCCAAGTCAAATAATAGCTAGGGAGTAGAGTCAAATAATAGCTAGTTAGCCAAGTCAAATAATAGCTAGGGAGTAGAGTGAAATAATAGCTAGTGATTTGAGTCAAATAATAGCTAGGGAGTATTGTCAAATAATAGCTAGTGAGTAGAGTCAAATAATAGCTAGGGAGTAGAGTCAAATAATAGCTAGGGAGCCAAGTCAAATAATAGCTAGGGAATAGAGTCAAATAATAGCTAGGGATTAGAGTCAAATAATAGCTAGGGAGTAGAGTCAAATAATAGCTAGGGAGTAGTCAAATAATAGCTAGGGAGCCAAGTCAAATAATAGCTAGGGAGTAGATTCAAATAATAGCTAGGGAGTAGAGTCAAATAATAGCTAGGGCGTAGAGTCAAATAAAAGCTAGGGAGTAGAGTCAAATAATAGCTACGGAGTAGAGTCAAATAATAGCTAGGGAGTAGAGTCAAATAATAGCTAGAGAGTAGAGTCAAATAATAGCTAGGGAGTAGAGTCAAATAATAGCTAGGGAGTAGAGTCAAATAATAGCTAGGGAGCCAAGTCAAATAATAGCTAGGTAGTAGAGTCAATTAAAAGCTAGGGAGCCAAGTCAAATAATAGCTAGGGAGTAGAGTCAAATAATAGCTAGGGAGTAGAGTCAAAAAAAATAAATAAATAAAGAGCCAAGTCAAATAATAGCTAAGGAGTAGAGTCAAATAATAGCTAGGTAGCCAAGTCAAAAAATAGCTAGGGAGTAGAGTCAAAAAATAGCTAGGGAGCCAAGTCAAATAATAGCTATGGAGTAGAGTCAAATAATAGCTAGGGAGTAGAGTCAAATAATAGCTAGGGAGCCAAGTCAAATAATAGCTAGGGAGTAGAGTCAAATAATAGCTAGGGAGTAGAGTCAAATAATAGCTATGGAGTAGAGTCAAATAATAGCTAGGGAGTAGAGTCAAAAAATAGCTAGGGAGCCAAGTCAAATAATAGCTATGGAGTAGATTCAAATAATAGCTAGGGAGTAGAGTCAAATAATAGCTAGGGAGCCAAGTCAAATAATAGCTAGGAAGTAGAGTCAAATAATAGCTAGGGAGTAGAGTCAAATAATAGCTATGGAGTAGAGTCAAATAATAGCTAGGGAGTAGAGTCAAAAAATAGCTAGGGAGCCAAGTCAAATAATAGCTAGGGAGTAGAGTCAAATAATAGCTAGGGAGTAGAGTCAAATAAAAAATAATAGCTAAAGAGCCAAGTCAAATAATAGCTAGGGAGTAGAGTCATATTATAGCTAGGGAGTAGAGTCAAAAAATAGCTAGTTAGCCAAGTCAAATAATAGCTAGGGAGTAGAGTCAAATAATAGCTAGGGAGTAGAGTCAAATAATAGCTAGGGAGTAGAGTCAAATAATAGCTAGTTAGCCAAGTCAAATAATAGCTAGGGAGTAGAGTCAAATAATAGCTAGGGAGCCAAGTCAAATAATAGCTAGGGAGTAGAGTCAAATAATAGCTAGAGAGTAGAGTCAAATAATAGCTAGGGAGTAGAGTCAAATAATAGCTAGGGAGTAGAGTCAAATAATAGCTAGGGAGTAGAGTCAAATAATAGCTAGGGAGCAGAGCCAAATAAAAGCTAGGGAGTAGAGTCAAATAATAGCTAGGGAGTAGAGTCAAATAATAGCTAGGTAGCCAAGTCAAATAATAGCTAGGGAGTAGAGTCAAATAATAGCTAGGGAGCCAAGTCAAATAATAGCTATGGAGTAGATTCAAATAATAGGTAGGGAGTAGAGTCTAATAATAGCTAGGGAGTAGAGTCAAATAATAGCTAGGGCGTAGAGTCAAATAAAAGCTAGGGAGTAGAGTCAAATAATAGCTAGGGAGTAGACTCAAATAATAGCTAGGGAGTAGAGTCAAATAATAGCTAGGGAGTAGAGTCAAATAATAGCTAGGGAGTAGAGTCAAATAATAGCTAGGGAGCCAAGTCAAATTATAGCTAGGGAGTAGAGTCAAATAATAGCTAGGGAGTAGAGTCAAATAATAGCTAGGGATTAGAGTCAAATAATAGCTAGGGAGTAGAGTCAAATAATAGCTAGGGAGTAGAGTCAAATAATAGCTAGGGAGCCAAGTCAAATAATAGCTAGGGAGTAGAGTCAAATAATAGCTAGGGAGTAGAGTCAAATAATAGCTAGGGAGTAGAGTCAAATAATAGCTAGGGAGTAGAGTCAAATAATAGCTACGGAGTAGAGTCAAATAATAGCTAGGGAGTAGAGTCAAATAATAGCTAGAGAGTAGTCAAATAATAGCTAGGGAGTAGAGTCAAATAATAGCTAGGGAGTAGAGTCAAATAATAGCTAGGGAGCCAAGTCAAATAATAGCTAGGGAGTAGAGTCAAATAATAGCTAGGGAGCCAAGTCAAATAATAGCTAGGGAGTAGAGTCAAATAATAGCTATGGAGTAGAGTCAAATAATAGCTAGGGAGTAGAGTCAAATAAAAAATAATAGCTAAAGAGCCAAGTCAAATAATAGCTAGGGAGTAGAGTCAAATTATAGCTAGGGAGTAGAGTCAAATAATAGCTAGGGAGTAGAGTCAAATAATAGCTAGGGAGTAGAGTCAAATAATAGCTAGGGAGTAGAGTCAAATAATAGCTAGGGAGTAGAGTCAAATAATAGCTAGGGAGTAGAGTCAAATAATAGCTAGGGAGTAGAGTCAAATAATAGCTAGGGAGTAGAGTCAAATAATAGCTAGTGAGAAGAGTAAAATAATAGCTAGGGAGTAGAGTCAAATAATAGCTAGGGAGCCAAGTCAAATAATAGCTAGGGAGTAGAGTCAAATAATAGCTAGGGAGCCAGGTCAAATTATAGCTAGGGAGTAGAGTCAAATAATAGCTAGGGAGTAGAGTCAAAAAATAGCTAGGGAGGAGAGTCAAATACTAGCTAGTGAGCCAAGTCAAATAATACCTAGGGAGTACAGTCAAATAATAGCTACGGAGTAGAGTCAAATAATAGCTAGGGAGCCAAGTCAAATAATAGCTAGGGAGCCAAGTCAAATAATAGCTAGGGAGTAGAGTCAAATAATAGCTAGAGAGTAGAGTCAAATAATAGCTAGGGAGTAGAGTCAAAAAATAGCCAGGGAGCCAAGTCAAATAATAGTTAGGGAGTAGATTCAATTAATAGCTAGGGAGTAGAGTCAAATAATAGCTAGGGAGCAGAGTCAAATAAAAGCTAAGGAGTAGAGTCAAATGATAGCTAGGGAGTAGAGTCAAATAAAAAATAATAGCTAAAGAGCCAAGTCAAATAATAGCTAGGGAGTAGAGTCAAATAATAGCTAGGTAGCCAAGTCAAATAATAGCTAGGGAGTAGAGTCAAAAAATAGCTAGGGAGCCAAGTCAAATAATCGCTATGGAGTAGATTCAAATAATAGCTATGGAGTAGAGTCAAATAATAGCTAGGGAGTAGAGTCAAAAAATAGCTAGGGAGTAGAGTCAAAAAATAGCTATGGAGTAGATTCAAATAATAGCTAGGGAGTAGAGTCAAATAATAGCTAGGGAGTAGAGTCAAATAATAGCTAGGGAGTAGAGTCAAATAATAGCTAGGGAGTAGAGTCAAATAATAGCTAGGGAGTAGAGTCAAATAATAGCTAGGGAGTAGAGTCAAATAATAGCTAGGGAGCCAAGTCAAATAATAGCTAGGGAGTAGAATCAAATAATAGCTAGGGAGCCAAGTCAAATAATAGCTAGTGAGAAGAGTCAAATAATAGCTAGTGAGTAGAGTCAAATAATAGCTAGGGAGTAGAGTCAAATAATAGCTAGGGAGCCAAGTCAAATAATAGCTAGGGAGTAGAGTCAAATAATAGCTAGGGAGACAGGTCAAATAATATCTAGGGAGTAGAGTCAAATAATAGCTAGGGAGTAGAGTCAAATAATAGCTAGGGAGCCAGGTCAAATAATAGCTAGGGAGTAGAGTCAAATAATAGCTAGGGAGTAGAGTCAAATAATAGCTAGAGAGTAGAGTCAAATAATAGCTAGTGAGCCAAGTCAAATAATACCTAGGGAGTAGAGTCAAATAATAGCTAGGGAGTAGAATCAAATAATAGCTAGGGAGCCAAGTCAAATAATAGCTAGGGAGCCAAGTCAAATAATAGCTAGGGAGTAGAGTCAAATAATAGCTAGAGAGTAGAGTCAAATAATAGCTAGGGAGTAGAGTCAAATAATAGCTAGAGAGTAGAGTCAAAAAATAGCTAGGGAGTAGAGTCAAATAATAGCTAGGTAGCCAAGTCAAATAAAAGCTAGGGAGTAGAGTCAAAAAATAGCTAGGGAGCCAAGTCAAATAATAGCTATGGAGTAGATTCAAATAATAGCTAGGGAGTAGAGTCAAATAATAGCTAGGGAGCCAAGTCAAATAATAGCTAGGGAGTAGAGTCAAATAATATCTAGGGAGTAGAGTCAAATAATAGCTAAGAGTAGAGTCAAATAATAGCTAGGGAGTAGAGTCAAATAATAGCTAGGGAGTAGAGTCAAATAATAGCTAGTGAGTAGAGTCAAATAATAGCTAGGGAGTAGAGTCAAATAATAGCTAGGGAGCCAAGTCAAATAATAGCTAGGGAGTAGAGTCAAATAATAGCTAGGGAGACAGGTCAAATAATATCTAGGGAGTAGAGTCAAATAATAGCTAGTGAGTAGAGTCAAATAATAGCTAGGGAGTAGAGTCAAATAATAGCTAGGGAGCCAAGTCAAATAATAGCTAGGGAGTAGAGTCAAATAATAGCTAGGGAGACAGGTCAAATAATAGCTAGGGAGTAGAGTCAAATAATAGCTAGGGAGTAGAGTCAAATAATAGCTAGGGAGTAGAGTCAAATAATAGCTAGTGAGCCAAGTCAAATAATACCTAGGGAGTAGAGTCAAATAATAGCTAGGGAGTAGAGTCAAATAATAGCTAGGGAGCCAAGTCAAATAATAGCTAGGGAGCCAAGTCAAATAATAGCTAGGGAGTAGAGTCAAATAATAGCTAGAGAGTAGAGTCAAATAATAGCTAGGGAGTAGAGTCAAATAATAGCTAGAGAGTAGAGTCAAATAATAGCTAGGGAGTAGAGTCAAATAATAGCTAGGTAGCCAAGTCAAATAAAAGCTAGGGAGTAGAGTCAAAAAATAGCTAGGGAGCCAAGTCAAATAATAGCTATGGAGTAGATTCAAATAATAGCTAGGGAGTAGAGTCAAATAATAGCTAGGGAGCCAAGTCAAATAATAGCTAGGGAGTAGAGTCAAATAATAGCTAGGGAGTAGAGTCAAATAATAGCTAGGGAGTAGAGTCAAATAATAGCTAGGGAGTAGAGTCAAAAAATAGCTAGGGAGCCAAGTCAAATAATAGCTAGGGAGTAGAGTCAAATAATAGCTAGGGAGTAGAGTCAAATAATAGCTAGGGAGTAGAGTCAAAAAATAGCTAGTAAGCCAAGTCAAATAATAGCTAGGGAGTAGAGTCAAATAATAGCTAGGGAGTAGAGTCAAATAATAGCTAGGGAGTAGAGTCAAATAATAGCTAGGGAGTAGAGTCAAATAATAGCTAGGGAGTAGAGTCAAATAATAGCTAGGGAGTAGAGTCAAATAATAGCTAGGGAGCCAAGTCAAATAATAGCTAGGGAGTAGATTCAAATAATAGCTAGGGAGCCAGGTCAAATTATAGCTAGGGCGTAGAATCAAATAAAAGCTAGGGAGTAGAGTCAAATAATAGCTACGGAGTAGAGTCAAATAATAGCTAGGGAGTAGAGTCAAATAATAGCTAGAGAGTAGAGTCAAATAATAGCTAGGGAGTAGAGTCAAATAATAGCTAGGGAGTAGAGTCAAATAATAGCTAGGGAGCCAAGTCAAATAATAGCTAGGGAGTAGAGTCAAATAATAGCTAGGGAGTAAAGTCAAATAATAGCTAGGGAATAGAGTCCAATAATAGCTAGGGAGCCAAGTCAAATAATAGCTAGGGAGTAGAGTCAAATAATAGCTAGGGAGTAGAGTCTAATAAAAAATAATAGCTAAAGAGCCAAGTCAAATAATAGCTAGGGAGTAGAGTCAAATAATAGCTAGGGAGTAGAGTCAAATAATAGCTAGGGAGTAGAGTCAAATAAAAGCTAGTTAGCCAAGTCAAATAATAGCTAGGGAGTAGAGTCAAATAATAGCTAGGGAGCCAAGTCAAATAATAGCTAGGGAGCCAAGTCAAATAATAGCTAGAGAGTAGAGTCAAATAATAGCTAGGGATTAGAGTCAAATAATAGCTAGGGAGTAGATTCAAAAAATAGCTAGGGAGTAGAGTCAAATAATAGCTAGGGAGTAGAGTCAAAAAATAGCCAGGGAGCCAAGTCAAATAATAGTTAGGGAGTAGATTCAATTAATAGCTAGGGAGTAGAGTCAAATAATAGCTAGGGAGCAGAGTCAAATAAAAGCTAGGGAGTAGAGTCAAATAATAGCTAGGGAGT
Organism: Bulinus truncatus; assembly: GCA_021962125.1. NCBI lineage: Eukaryota > Metazoa > Mollusca > Gastropoda > Planorbidae > Bulinus > Bulinus truncatus. Next base: position 4,826,599 of record JAGDYQ010000010.1, on the reverse strand, counting down.
AGAGTCAAATAAAAAATAATAGCTAAAGAGCCAAGTCAAATAATAGCTAGGGAGTAGAGTCAAATAATAGCTAGGTAGCCAAGTCAAATAATAGCTAGGGAGTAGAGTCAAAAAATAGCTAGGGAGCCAAGTCAAATAATAGCTATGGAGTAGATTCAAATAATAGCTATGGAGTAGAGTCAAATAATAGCTAGGGAGTAGAGTCAAAAAATAGCTAGGGAGCCAAGTCAAATAATAGCTATGGAGTAGATTCAAATAATAGCTAGGGAGTAGAGTCAAATAATAGCTAAGAGTAGAGTCAAATAATAGCTAGGGAGTAGAGTCAAATAATAGCTAAGAGTAGAGTCAAATAATAGCTAGTGAGTAGAGTCAAATAATAGCTAGGGAGTAAGTCAAATAATAGCTAGGAGCCAAGTCAAATAATAGCTAGGGAGTAGAGTCAAATAATAGCTAGGGAGACAGGTCAAATAATAGCTAGGGAGTAGAGTCAAATAATAGCTAGTGAGTAGAGTCAAATAATAGCTAGGGAGTAGAGTCAAATAATAGCTAGGGAGCCAAGTCAAATAATAGCTAGGGAGTAGAGTCAAATAATAGCTAGGGAGACAGGTCAAATAATAGCTAGGGAGTAGAGTCAAATAATAGCTAGGGAGTAGAGTCAAATAATAGCTAGGGAGCCAGGTCAAATAATAGCTAGGGAGTAGAGTCAAATAATAGCTAGGGAGTAGAGTCAAATAATAGCTAGAGAGTAGAGTCAAATAATAGCTAGTGAGCCAAGTCAAATAATAGCCTAGGGAGTAGAGTCAAATAATAGCTAGGGAGTAGAATCAAATAATAGCTAGAGCCAAGTCAAATAATAGCTAGGGAGCCAAGTCAAATAATAGCTAGGGAGTAGAGTCAAATAATAGCTAGAGAGTAGAGTCAAATAATAGCTAGGGAGTAGAGTCAAATAATAGCTAGAGAGTAGAGTCAAAAAATAGCTAGGGAGTAGAGTCAAATAATAGCTAGGTAGCCAAGTCAAATAAAAGCTAGGGAGTAGAGTCAAAAAATAGCTAGGGAGCCAAGTCAAATAATAGCTATGGAGTAGAAAATAATAGCTAGGGAGTAGAGTCAAATAATAGCTAGGGAGCCAAGTCAAATAATAGCTAGGGAGTAGAGTCAAATAATATCTAGGGAGTAGAGTCAAATAATAGCTAAGAGTAGAGTCAAATAATAGCTAGGGAGTAGAGTCAAATAATAGCTAAGAGTAGAGTCAAATAATAGCTAGTGAGTAGAGTCAAATAATAGCTAGGGAGTAGAGTCAAATAATAGCTAGGGAGCCAAGTCAAATAATAGCTAGGGAGTAGAGTCAAATAATAGCTAGGGAGACAGGTCAAATAATATCTAGGGAGTAGAGTCAAATAATAGCTAGTGAGTAGAGTCAAATAATAGCTAGGGAGTAGAGTCAAATAATAGCTAGGGAGCCAAGTCAAATAATAGCTAGGGAGTAGAGTCAAATAATAGCTAGGGAGAAGAGTCAAATAATATCTAGGGAGTAGAGTCAAATAATAGCTAGGGAGTAGAGTCAAATAATAGCTAGGGAGTAGAGTCAAATAATAGCTAGTGAGCCAAGTCAAATAATACCTAGGGAGTAGAGTCAAATAATAGCTAGGGAGTAGAGTCAAATAATAGCTAGGGAGCCAAGTCAAATAATAGCTAGGGAGCCAAGTCAAATAATAGCTAGGGAGTAGAGTCAAATAATAGCTAGAGAGTAGAGTCAAATAATAGCTAGGGAGTAGAGTCAAATAATAGCTAGAGAGTAGAGTCAAATAATAGCTAGGGAGTAGAGTCAAATAATAGCTAGGTAGCCAGTCAAATAAAAGCTAGGGAGTAGAGTCAAAAAATAGCTAGGGAGCCAAGTCAAATAATAGCTATGGAGTAGATTCAAATAATAGCTAGGGAGTAGAGTCAAATAATAGCTAGGGAGCCAAGTCAAATAATAGCTAGGGAGTAGAGTCAAATAATAGCTAGGGAGTAGAGTCAAATAATAGCTAGGGAGTAGAGTCAAATAATAGCTAGGGAGTAGAGTCAAAAAATAGCTAGGGAGCCAAGTCAAATAATAGCTAGGGAGTAGAGTCAAATAATAGCTAGGGAGTAGAGTCAAATAATAGCTAGGGAGTAGAGTCAAAAAATAGCTAGGGAGCCAAGTCAAATAATAGCTAGGGAGTAGAGTCAAATAATAGCTAGGGAGTAGAGTCAAATAATAGCTAGGGAGTAGAGTCAAATAATAGCTAGGGAGTAGAGTCAAATAATAGCTAGGGAGTAGAGTCAAATAATAGCTAGAGAGTAGAGTCAAATAATAGCTAGGGAGTAGAGTCAAATAATAGCTAGGGAGTAGAGTCAAATAATAGCTAGGGAGCCAAGTCAAATAATAGCTAGGGAGTAGAGTCAAATAATAGCTAGGGAGTAGAGTCAAATAATAGCTAGGGAATAGAGTCAAATAATAGCTAGGGAGCCAAGTCAAATAATAGCTAGGGAGTAGAGTCAAATAATAGCTAGGGAGTAGAGTCTAATAAAAAATAATAGCTAAAGAGCCAAGTCAAATAATAGCTAGGGAGTAGAGTCAAATAATAGCTAGGGAGTAGAGTCAAATAATAGCTAGGGAGTAGAGTCAAATAATAGCTAGTTAGCCAAGTCAAATAATAGCTAGGGAGTAGAGTCAAATAATAGCTAGGGAGCCAAGTCAAATAATAGCTAGGGAGCCAAGTCAAATAATAGCTAGAGAGTAGAGTCAAATAATAGCTAGGGATTAGAGTCAAATAATAGCTAGGGAGTAGAGTCAAATAATAGCTAGGGAGTAGAGTCAAATAAAAGCTAGGGAGTAGAGTCAAATAATAGCTAGGGAGTAGAGTCAAATAAAAAATAAAAGCTAAAGAGCCAAGTCAAATAATAGCTAGGGAGTAGAGTCAAATAATAGCTAGGTAGCCAAGTCAAATAATAGCTAGGGAGTAGAGTCAAATAATAGCTAGGGAGCCAAGTCAAATAATAGCTAGGGAGTAGAGTCAAATAATAGCTAGGGAGTAGAGTCAAATAATAGCTAGGGAGCCAAGTCAAATAATAGCTAGGGAGCCAAGTCAAATAATAGCTAGGGAGTAGAGTCAAATAATAGCTAGGGAGTAGAGTCAAATAATAGCTAGGGAGTAGAGTCAAATAATAGCTAGGGAGTAGAGTCAAATAATAGCTAGGGAGTAGAGTCAAATAATAGCTAGGGAGCCAAGTCAAATAATAGCTAGGGAGTAGAGTCAAATAATAGCTAGGGAGTAGAGTCAAATAATAGCTAGGGAGTAGAGTCAAATAATAGCTAGGGAGTAGAGTCAAATAATAGCTAGGGAGCCAAGTCAAATAATAGCTAGGGAGTAGAGTCAAATAATAGCTAGGGAGTAGAGTCAAATAATAGCTAGGGAGCCAAGTCAAATAATAGCTAGGGAGTAGATTCAAATAATAGCTAGGGAGTAGAGTCAAATAATAGCTAGGGAGTAGAGTCAAATAATAGCTAGGGAGTAGAGTCAAATATTAGCTAGGGAGTAGAGTCAAATAATAGCTAGGGAGCCAAGTCAAATAATAGCTAGGGAATAGAGTCAAATAATAGCTAGGGAGTAGAGTCAAATAAAAAATAATAGCTATGGAATAGAGTCAAATAATAGCTAGGGAGTAGAGTCAAATAATAGCTAGGGAGTAGAGTCAAAAAATAGCTAGGGAGTAGAGTCAAATAATAGCTAGGGAGTAGAGTCAAATAATAGCTAGGGAGCCAAGTCAAATAATAGCTAGGGAGTAGAGTCAAATAATAGCTAGGGAGTAGAGTCAAATAATAGCTATGGAGTAGAGTCAAAAAATAGCTAGGTTGTAGAGTCAAATAATAGCTAGGGAGTAGAGTCAAATAACAGCTAGGGAGTAGAGTGAAATAATAGCTAGGGAGCCAAGTCAAATAATAGCTAGGGAGTAGAGTCAAATAATAGCTAGGGATTAGAGTCAAATAAATGCTAGGGAGTAGAGTCAAATAATAGCTAGTGAGTAGAGTCAAATAATAGCTAGGTAGTAGAGTCAAATAATAGCTAGGGTATAGAGTCAAATAATAGCTAGGGAGTAGAGTCAAATAATAGCTAGGGAGCCAAGTCAAATAATAGCTAGGGAGCCAAGTCAAATAATAGCTAGGGAGTAGAGTCAAATAATAGCTAGGGAGTAGAGTCAAATAATAGCTAGGGAGCCAAGTCAAATAATAGCTAGGGAGCCAAGTCAAATAATAGCTAGGGAGTAGAGTCAAATAATAGCTAGGGAGTAGAGTCAAATAATAGCTAGTGAGTAGAGTCAAATAATAGCTAGGGAGTAGAGTCAAATAATAGCTAGGGAGTAGAGTCAAATAATAGCTAGGGAGTAGAGTCAAATAATAGCTAGGGAGTAGAGTCAAATAATAGCTAGGGAGCCAAGTCAAATAATAGCTAGGGAGCCAAGTCAAATAATAGCTAGGGAGTAGAGTCAAATAATAGCTAGGGAGCCAAGTCAAATAATAGCTAGGGAGTAGAGTCAAATAATAGCTAGGGAGTAGAGTCAAATAATAGCTAGGGAGTAGAGTCAAATAATAGCTAGGGAGTAGAGTCAAATAATAGCTAGGGAGTAGAGTCAAATAATAGCTAGGGCGTAGAGTCAAATAATAGCTAGGGAGTAGAGTCAAATAATAGCTAGGGAGTAGAGTCAAATAATAGCTAGGGAGTAGAGTCAAATAATAGCTAGGGAGCCAAGTCAAATAATAGCTAGGGAGTAGAGTCAAATAATAGCTAGGGAGTAGAGTCAAATAATAGCTAGGGATTAGAGTCAAATAATAGCTAGGGAGTAGAGTCAAATAATAGCTAGGGAGTAGAGTCAAATAATAGCTAGGGAGCCAAGTCAAATAATAGCTAGGGAGTAGAGTCAAATAATAGCTAGGGAGTAGAGTCAAATAATAGCTAGGGAGTAGAGTCAAATAATAGCTAGGGAGTAGAGTCAAATAATAGCTAGGGAGTAGAGTCAAATAATAGCTAGGGAGTAGAGTCAAATAATAGCTAGGGAGTAGAGTCAAATAATAGCTAGGGAGTAGAGTCAAATAAAAAATAATAGCTAAAGAGCCAAGTCAAATAATAGCTAGGGAGTAGAGTCAAATAATAGCTAGGGAGTAGAGTCAAATAATAGCTAGGGAGTAGAGTCAAAAAATAGCTAGGGAGTAGAGTCAAATAATAGCTAGGGAGTAGAGTCAAATAATAGCTAGGGAGCCAAGTCAAATAATAGCTAGGGAGTAGAGTCAAATAATAGCTAGGGAGTAGAGTCAAATAATAGCTAGGGAGTAGAGTCAAAAAATAGCTAGGGAGTAGAGTCAAATAATAGCTAGAGAGTAGAGTCAAATAATAGCTAGGGAGCCAAGTCAAATAATAGCTAGGGAGTAGAGTCAAATAATAGCTAGGGAGTAGAGTCAAATAATAGCTATTTAGCCAAGTCAAATAAAGCTAGGGAGCCAAGTTAAATAATAGCTAGGGAGTAGAGTCAAAGTATAGCTAGGGAGTAGACTCAAATAATAGCTAGAGAGTAGAGTCAAATAATAGCTAGGGAGAAGACTCAAATAATAGCTAGGGAGTAGAGTCAAATAATAGCTAGGGAGTAGAGTCAAATAATAGCTAGGGATTAGAGTCAAATAATAGCTAGGGAGTAGAGTCAAATAATAGCTAGGGATTAGAGTCAAATAATAGCTAGGGATTAGAGTCAAATAATAGCTAGGGAGCCAAGTCAAATAATAGCTACGGAGTAGATTCAAATAATAGCTAGGGAGTAGAGTCAAATAATAGCTAGGGCGTAGAGTCAAATAAAAGCTAGGGAGTAGAGTCAAATAATAGCTAGGGAGTAGAGTCAAATAATAGCTAGGGAGTAGAGTCAAATAATAGCTAGGGAGCCAAGTCAAATAATAGCTAGGGAGCCAAGTCAAATAATAGCTAGGGAGTAGAGTCAAATAATAGCTAGGGAGTAGAGTCAAATAATAGCTAGGGAGCCAAGTCAAATAATAGCTAGGGAGTAGTCAAATAATAGCTAGGGAGTAGAGTCAAATAATAGCTAGTGAGTAGAGTCAAATAATAGCTAGGGAGTAGAGTCAATTAATAGCTAGGGAGTAGAGTCAAATAATAGCTAGGCAGTAGAGTCAAATAATAGCTAGGGAATAGAGTCAAATAATAGCTTGGGAGCCAAGTCAATTAATAGCTAGGGAGCCAAGTCAAATAATAGCTAGGGAGTAGAGTCAAATAATAGCTAGGGATTAGAGTCAAATAATAGCTAGGGAGTAGAGTCAAATAATAGCAGGGGAGTAGAGTCAAATAATAGTTAGGGAGCCAAGTCAAATAATAGCTAGTGAGCCAAGTCAAATAATAGCTAGGGAGCCAAGTCAAATAAGAGCTAGGGAGTAGAGTCAAATAAAAGCTAGGGAGTAGAGTCAAATAATAGCTAGGGAGCCAAGTCAAATAATATCTAGGGAGCCAAGTCAAATAATAGCTATGGAGCCAAGTCAAATAACAGCTTGGGAGCCAAGTCAAATAATAGATAGGGAGCAAAGTTGAATAAAAGCTAGGGAGCCAAGTCAAATAATAGCTAGGGAGCCAAGGCAAATAATATCTAGGGAGTCAAGTCAAATAATAGCTAGGGAGTCAAGTCAAATAATAGCTGGGTAGTCAAGTAAAAGCAGTTAATAGCTCTGTGTCCAAAACAGAGATAATAGCTGTAGAGTTTAGTCATAACAGAGATAATAGCTGTAGAGTTAAGTCAAGACAGAGATAATAGCTGTAGAGTTTAGTCAAGACAGAGATAATAGCTGTAGAGTTAAGTCAAGACAGAGATAATAGCTGTAGAGTTTAGTCAAGACAGAGATAATAGCTGTAGAGTTTAGTCAAGACAGAGATAATAGCTGTAGAGTTTAGTCAAGACAGAGATAATAGCTGTAGATTTTATTCAAGACAGAGATAATAGCCATAGAGTTTAGTCAAGACAGAGATAATAGCTGTAGAGTTTAGTCAAGACAGAGATAATAGCTTGGAGTTTAGTCAAGTCAAAACAGTAAACCTCGTTCTAAAAGATTGGACACGGGATTACTGTAAATGTGTTGTGCACGATTCTAGAGGGTGTTTAAGTACGCAGTATTTTAATTGCGCAGGATTTTTTGTTTGAAGATTCTCAGCACTGTTCCTATCATTTTCGTTATCTATTATCACTCCGATTCGAAGACCATTTGTCGTTTTTTTTGCAAATTACAAAACCGGGGAGTGCTACGCAGAGATTGTCCGTAAACTTCGCGTGATCTTTGGACGTGACAATGCCCCGACCGCAACAACAGTGACACCTTTTTATGGGGATATGTGAAGTCACAAGTGTACGTGAACAAACCTCAAACGATTACCGAACTGAAGATGGAAATTCAACGGGTAATCGGCGAAATCGACAGGAACGTCTGCGAAAGAGTTATCGTTAATTGCAACGATCGGATGACTGCGTGCAGAGAAAGTGGAGGTGGACATATGCTCGAGATCATTTTTCATTATTTAATTGAAGTATATGTTGAATGAAATTAAATAACAATTTTGAATTTTGTATCGATTTTGGCTGATTTATTGCATTTTTAAAAACTGCGTACTTTATGAAACACCCTGTATTTATAAAATACTAAGTGTGTGCTACATATTACTTGAAATACTTTTTTTGATTGATTGTTTTCGCAATTGTTTTTTTTCTGATAGAGATAAGTTTTGTTTATCTGTCAAATGCTATATAGTCCATAAAAATAACATTGAATAAGTGTGTTAATAGAATCGGTATAAAGTAATGTATACAGGTAAAGTTAAATACTTACCTTGGGTTTTTGTTCATACACAAACATAAGTAAAAGACTTACATTGGCACTTTGTTCATACACAAACATAAGTAAAATATTTACATTGTTACTTTGTTCATACACAAACATAAGTAAAAGACTTACATTGGTACTTTGTTCATACACAAACATAAGTAAAAGACTTACATTGGTACTTTGTTCATCAGGTCTTTAGCAAACCGATGGTAGAATCCAGTAACTTCCGTCAACTTGGCCAAGTAGTAGGACGTGAAGTTGTCATTCAAACTCTTCACTTCGAAAGCATTCAATATATTTGGGTCACAGAAACTGACCGCTGGAAAATCTTTGGGTCCAACATATCGAATGTCAACACTGAAACATGTCACGTGATTGATTGAATCAAGACAAAAATTAATAAAACAAACAAGTAAACACAAAAACGTTGAAACAAAATTAAGTGATATCACTGTCTAACAAACTTGAAATACTTTACACAATTGGACAATTGTTGATTGTTACATAGTTGATTGTTACATAGTTGATTGTTACATAGTTGATTGTTACATAGTTGATTGTTACATAGTTGATTGTTACATAGTTGATTGTTACATAGTTGATTGTTACTAAGTTCAATTAAGTCTCTGTGATGCCCAACACTCAAAGGTGCAAACCCCTTCAAACCCTCCAAATAGAAATGATTCATAATAGGGACCACATTTATACCTTCCACTGAAGAGAACACAGAGTAGTCTAGTGATCAAGTGAATTATAAAATATATACAATTATTGTTTACATTGGGAGTAATTTAATTACGGTTCATCTTCGTTGTGTTGTGGTATATATATATATATATATATATATATATATATATATATATATATACAAATACACACACACACACATATATATATATATTGGTTTTTTTACGTTTTATCAAAAGAGGCCGAGAATCAGTCTAAATAAAAACACAATAAAATAAAAATGAAATACGTGCTGTAGATTGTACGTCTTAAAAGTACATATTAATTTTTTCACAATGTAAACAAAAGAATTTTAAATTATTCAACAAACGCATTGGACGCTTTTAAAATATACAGCCTATAGATTTATAACATTGTAATAGCCAGCATTGTATGATACTTTCCAATTAAGAATGACGTTATGCATGTTATGATGTTATGATGTACGTCCAATTTAACACCATTCACCTTTGTTAACTTGGCACCAGTGACCGTTGTTAATTTAGCTCCATTGACAGTTGTTAACTTAAAAATAAACCAACTAATTAGCTACACCAGTGACCGTTGTTAATTTAGCTCCATTGACAGTTGTTAACATAAAAATAAACCAACTAATTAGCTACACCAGTAACCGTTGTTAATTTAGCTCCATTGACAGTTGTTAACTTAAAAATAAACCAACTAATTAGCTACACCAGTGACCGTTGTTAATTTAGCTCCATTGACAGTTATTGACATAAAAATAAACCAACTAATTAACTACACCAGTGACCGTTAATACCCCTCGTCAATACAAATATATAAATAATAGCGGTGTGGGTTCTACGTTAAAGCGAAAGTAAAGAATTAATACAACAGTATTCCAGTTTAAAATCGTCAAAAGTAAGCAATAATAATAAAAATCATGAAAAAATCAGGTCTGTCCAAAACCAAAAATAACCTAGCCTACTGATCAAACCTAAGGAAATATAACTCTATGCAAAGATTTTGCAGGGTACAGCCAGTGTAAATACAATTGCAATATGTTTCTACGGTTCTGTTTTCCCCTTTTTTTCTTGCACGTTTACCCGTTTATTGATATACTAAACTAAATGTTCCGTGCATAACAATAAACATGTCGCTCATTGATATACTGAACTAAATGTTCCCTGCATAACCATAAATATGTCTTTATATTAACTATTACTGCAAAAGTCAAATAAAGATCATGTCCTTATATTTAATTAATTATGCTCAAGATTGACATTTACATTTTGATTCATACAAACATTTATTCCAGTGCAAGATTAAGTTCTAAGGTAAATCATAACTTAATCAAAGGGGCTGGTAAAAGATACGAGGCATCGAGCAAAGACCTCCGTAAACTGAAAGTGAATTGAGTAAATAAATATTTGTGCTACTGTAGAAGTATCATCCCCATAGCTAGTGTTTATGTTTTGTGTAAGAATTATATTGTTAGTGCGACAATGTTTAACAAAATATTTGGGTTTATACTTATACAGTAGTGTATTTAATAATTATTTATAAAAGAAATAAAAGAAAGTAATAAAGTCATAAGATGATCTACCTTGTAACTGTAGGATACTTGTAATAGTCTGACATCTGCCAGTAGATGACCGTGCCAAGAAACAGCGCCATAATACACACAACAAACATCCAAAATACACTATCAATAGAAGAAAAGTTCTCGATTTTATATAGTTGTAAGTATACAATTTTTAATAACAACAAAAAATATTTTATTGAAAAATAAAACATCAGCAATAAACAATCATACAATTAATGAATTTTTACATGATAATAATGTATAAATGAGAATGTATAAATGAGAATGTAGAAACGAGAGTGTATAAATGAGAATGTATAAATGACAATTTATACATATCTTTTAATTTATAACTCTAGTAAATTCAACAGACTATAAAACTGAAATTTAAACATGACAATACAAAGAAATTTCATAAATCAATATTACATTTTTCTTTATATTTTGAGGCAGCTTTCAAAGAAAGAATACAACATCATTCAAACTAATAGGCTAATGGGTAGAGATCAAGTGTGTTTTGATTCAGAAGAGGGGTGTAGAATATCAGATTCTTTTGTAATAAAATGTTGTACAGTATCTAAACCAAACAATTTAGTGCATAACACTGTTTCAATAATCATAAACATTGCCAGAATATGATTTACATAGACGACCAGTGAGGTACAGGGGATATCGTATCTGTCTGGCTATACAACCAGCGAGGTACAGGGGATATCGTATCTATCAAATGGACCGATTGGCTATACGATGAACAGTGACCACCGATATACATGTATATATTAGAAATATTTATAAATGTTTTAAACAGTTTTAACCCTTAAAAAATATAATTCATTTGAATTTTTTTTAATCGACATATGTAGGTATCACTTAATATTTATTTGAGTATTTATATATCCTAGAATATGTTGTTACATCTGACTGTTTCTATATCCTAGTATATGTTTCTACCTCTGACGCTTTGTTGCTTTATCCTAGCATATGTCGCTACATTTGCTTGTCAACGTCAATATAACTAAAGACTATTATTAAGCCTTGTCAAAGTCAATATAACTACAGACAATTATTAAGCCTTGTATACAACTACATAAACATATACAATCATTAGGCCATGCCAAATTCTACATAACTACAGACAAGCATTAGGCCCTCTTCAAGTCTACATAACTACAATTATTAGGCTTTCTCCAAGTCTACATAGCCACAATCATTAGGCTTTCTCCAAGTCTACATAGCCACAGATATTCATTAGGCTTTCTCCAAGTCTACATAGCCACAGACAATCATTAGACTATGTCAAAGTCTACATAGCTATAGACAATCATTAGACCATGTCAAAGTCTACATAGCTATAGACGATCATTAGACCATGTCAAAGTCAAAGACTATATCAACTTTTAAGCAGTTAGGATACTGTAGTATAGGCAGCCATCTATGTCACGTGTTTTTCTTATACGTCACTTATGCTCATATTTGGAATGTTGGAATTATTATGTAGCGACCGTGTACTTGACTGATCAAGTACTTTTTTGGAGTACTCCAAATACTGGTACTTGCACCTTTGGTACTTTATTGATATATTCTTAATTGCAATATATAAAACATGAGTTCACGTACTTGTACTGGTACTGTAAGTACTTGGCACAATTATAAAAAAAAAACAAATATCTTACTGACGTCCTCTGTAGAGTTCTGAGCCCACAATAGAAGGCACTCCATGCATGGTCGAGTTTTGTGCATAATACACCAATAGATCCTAAAACAGAACAAAATATTTCAGATGAATACTGAATGAATGGTAAAATATTTCTAGTCCAGATAGTAAATATCGTCCTAAATAATATCAATGTCATTACATTATCGATACATTGAGATGATATTAGTTTTATATTTTTAATGAATCTTTTAGTTATTGATATAAGTGAAATATTAAGGAAAATAATTATAAATATCTTTAAAATAGTGAAAAAATAAAAATTTCATAAATGACTTGAAGGTAGATGCTTAAATACGACACAATTAAAAGTAATTAAAAATATCTTAATGGACTAAATATTTTGTTTTGCTAGAGATTGTCTTTACCTAAACAGTGAAACAAAGTCGTACATTATCAAATTATTCAGTTTTTATTTTTGTTTCAATTTTTTAAAATTCATTTTTATATTGAAAATATAATAAAGCAAAACATAATCAAACCAAATTAAGACTGCAGTATTTTATTTCTCATCAAAATAAACATTTGGATAACATGGAGAGAACTATTTTTTTTAAAAACAAAAATCATGCCGAATGATAACATTCTTATTTGAAAAAAAAAGAATTTAAAAAGTAATAATAAAATTCAATCAAAATATGAAAGAAACAAGTATTAACATGAAATATTAACATGAAATATTAACATGCAAGTCTTACTCTATTTGTCAACTGTGGAAATAATGATAGAAATCATTAGTTCTTGTTGTTTACAGATTTCACTATAGAACATTTATTTGTAGCCCAGTTATATACTGATTGGACTAAATGAAATATTTGTATCCCAGTTATATACTGATTGGACTAAATGAAATATTTGTAGCCCAGTTATATACTGATTGGACTAAATGAAATATTTGTAGCCCAGTTATATACTGATTGGACTAAATGAAATATTTAACAAATCTGTATGAACTATTTGACCCAAATTTATTGTTTCTTAAGTTATTAACATAAACAGAATAAAATGAATCAAAATAAGTGCAGAGTTTAACAATGAGATATAGAACATGGAGCTAATAGAACATGGAGCTAATAGAACATGGAGCTAATAGAACATGGAGCTAATAGAACATGGAGCTAATAGAACAAGAGGTAATTAAAACCCAAACTCTCCATAAAATAAAAAAAAATAAAAACATAACAAACCAAAAGATATCTGAACATTATCATTATAGAATATTTACACTCTCTATCATTACGCCTGTGTACTGTGACATTTTCTATCATTACGCCTATGTAGTGTGACACTCTCTATCATTACGCCTATGTAGTGTGACACTCTCTTTCATGATGCCTATGTAGTATGACACTTTCTATCATGACACCTATGTACTGTGACACTCTCTATCATTACGCCTATGTACTGTTACATTCTCTATCATTACGTCTATGTACTGTGACACTCTCTATCATTACGCCTATGTACTGTGACATTCTCTATCATTACGCCTATGTACTGTGACATTCTCTATCATTACGCCTATGTACTGTGACACTCTCTATCATTACGCCTATGTACAGTGACATTCTCTATCATTACGCCTATGTACTGTGACACTCTCTATCATTACGCCTATGTACTGTGACATTCTCTATCATTACGCCTATGTATTGCGACACTTTCTATCATGACGCCTATGTAGTGTGGCACTTTCTATCATTACGCCTATGTAGTGTGACACTCCACTCTCTATCATTACGCCTATGTACAGTTACACTGTCTATCATTAAGCCTATGTAGCGTGACACTCTTTATCATTTATGGCTTTGTACAAGGACTGCTTTTTAATTGTTTGTTAAATATTTTGTCTTTTATTTATTAATATTCAATTTAATTATCAAAAAGAAAAAAAACTAAATTATCCAAAACACAATTTTCCAAAACACAATTTTCCAAAACACAATTTTCCAAAACACAATTATCCAGGTAATATAAAATCAAGTTAAAATCAAAAGGTTGATAGAGGATATTTTTATATCTACATTAACATAAACTATATACTGAATATACTGACATAATACTGTACTCAATATTAAAATGAACTATGTTCCAGCTAGTTAAATAGTCTTTTACTAAATGTTTATTAGTATTTACTTTTAAGATATCTTATAGTATAACTAATCAAGGGGCTAGATTCAAATTATTATCTTAAGGAATATTTCAATACTTAACTTGTATATGTTGAAATATATTTAATTGACTTCTCAGCTCAATAAACAGTTTTGATACTCGGAGTATTGTGCATTATAAGAATGTGTACCACACATGGATTGTAAGTAATAGTATACTGTATATATTATCAACATGTCTACCATACAATGGTTTTAAGTACATGTTCTTATACTCAACTGTATACATATTCACTATACTGAATGGAGCCATGAGTGTATTTGAAGAATTTAACTCATGCCAGCAGGATACTGTCAGAATTACAATTATATTTTTCACAAGATATTAGAATTTGAATCGATCTCGGATATCTAAATATGATAATAGAAACTAGAGGACAAACGATACACGAGGAAATAAAATTGAAAGCATTCAAGAATAACAGAGACAGTCCTTTGTGAAATATATTTTTTAAAATGCATAAATACTTTCATTTATATAATAAATTAAAATAGTATCATTTAAATAGATTTAAAAAGAATTAAAAACTTGTGAAGAAAAATAATAATATAAAATGCATAAAATATATTGAGTATAAAACTGAAATGACTGTGCAGTTCTCGCTTGTTTTACAACCTAAGTAGATGTTAATTTATTCATGACAATTGAACATAGAAAAATAGAAAAAAACATTACAGTTAAATTATATTTATTATAAAGACTTTAAAAAAAAATTTTAAGTGTTGAGTTCAGATAAACGTAGCATTAAAAACATGCATTAGATATTTAGTTATTACTGGGCTACAACTAAAAGATTATTTCTACTTATAGATCCAAAACAATGTGTCATTGATATAGACTTCACTAGTGAGTAACGACTATTCCCGATCGACCTGTTTTACTAATTGTTTGTAATGTATCTAACAAATAATAAATACAACTTTAAGACATCAAGACAAATGAATCAATTGTCTCAAGACTTGTATTTTGAAACAAACACAAACTGCACTAAACACAGCCAGCTATAAACAAACACAAACTTCACTAAACACAGCCATCTATAAACAAACATAAACTGCACTAAACACAGCCAGCTATAAAATAACATAAACTGCACTAAACACAGCCAGCCATAAACATGCACAAACTGCACTAAACACAGCCATCAATAAAGAAACATAAATTGCACAAAACACAGCCAGCTATAAACAAACACAAACTGCACTAAACACAGCCATCTATAAACAAACATAAACTGCACTAAACACAGCCAGCTATAAAATAACATAAACTGCACTAAACACAGCCAGCCATAAACATGCACAAACTGCACTAAACACAGCCAGCTATAAACAAACACAAACTGTACTAAACACAGCCAGCTATAAACAGGCACAAACTGCACTAAACACAGCCATCTATAAACAAACAAACTGCACTAAACACAGCCAGCTATAAACAAACATAAACTGCACTAAACACAGCCAGCTATAAACAAACATAAACTGCACTAAACATAGCCAGCTATAAACAAACATAAACTGCGCTAAATAGAGCCAGCTATTAACAAACATAAACTGCACTAAACACAGTCATATGTAAACAAACATAAACTGCACTAAACACAATCAGCTATAAACAAACATAAACTGCACTAAATACAGCCAGCTATAAACAAACATAAACTGCACTAAACACAGCCAGCTATAAAGAGGCACAAACTGCACTGAACACAGCCATCTATAAACAAGCACAAACTGCACTAAACACAGCCAGTTATAAACAAACGCAAACTGCACTAAACACAGCCATCTATAAAATAACATAATCTGTACTAAACACAGCCATCTATAAACAAACACAAACTGCACTAAACACAGCCAGCTATAAACAGGAAAAAACTGCACTAAACACAGCCAGCTGTAAACAAACACAAATTGCACTAAACACAGCCAGCTATAAACAGGAAAAAACTGCACTAAACACAGCCAGCTGTAAACAAACACAAACTGCACTAAACACAGCTATCTATAAACAAAAACAAACTGCACTAAACACAGCCATCTATAAACAAACGTAAACTGCACTAAACACAGCCATCTATAAACAGGCACAAACTGCACTAAACATAGCCAGCTATAAACAGGCACAAACTGCACTAAACATAGCCAGCTATAAACAGGCACAAACTGCACTAAACACAGCTATCTATAAACAAACACAAACTGCACTAAACACAGCTATCTATAAACAAAAAAAAACTTCACTAAACACAGCTAGCTATAAACAAAAATAAACTGCACTAAATACAGCCAGCTATAAACAAACATAAACTGCACTAAACACAGCCATCTATAAACAAACATAAACCGCACTAAACACAGCCATCTATAAACAAACATAAACCGCACTAAACACAGCCAGCTATAAACAGGCACAAACTGCGCTAAACACAGCTAGCTATAAACAGGCACAAACTGCACTAAGCACAGCCGACTATAAACAGGCACAAACTGCACTAAACAAAGCCAGCTATAAACAAACACAAACTGCACTAAACACAGCCAGCTAAAAAACAGGCACAAACTGCACTAAACACAGCCAGCTATAAACAGGTACAAACTGCACTAAACACAGCTATCTATAAACAAACACAAACTGCACTAAACACAGCCATCTGTAAACAAACACAAACTGCACTTAACACAGCCAGCTATAAACAGGCACAAACTGCACTAAACACAGCCAGCTATAAACAAACACAAACTGCACTAAGCACAGCCGGCTATAAACAGGCACAAACTGCACTAAACACAGCCAGCTTTAAACAAACACAAACTGCACTAAACACAGCCAGCTAAACAACAGGCACAAATTGCACTAAATACAGCCAGCTATAAACAGGTATAAACTGCACTAAACACAGCTATCTATAAACAAACACAAACAGCACTAAACACAGCCATCTATAAACAAAAATAAACTGCACGAAACACAGCCATCTGTAAACAAACATAAACTGCACTAAACACAGCTAGCTATAAACAAACATAAACTGCACTAAATACAGCCAGCTATAAACAAACATAAACTGCACTAAATACAGCCATCTATAAACATACATACACCGCACTAAACAAAGCTAGCTAAAAACAGGCACAAACTGCAATAAACACAGCCAGCTATAAACAAACACAAACTGCACTAAACACAGCCAGCTATAAACAAACATAAGCTGCACTAAACACAGCCATCTATAAAGAAACATAAACTGCACTAAACACATCCAGTTATAAAACAATAACCTGTTAGAACTATAAAATATATTTTTCGTTTGAGCTTTTATTTACATTTTACCATCTATCATTTACTTAATCTTTAGTTAACATTCATACAGTTATATCAGATACAATTCCTTTCCGATGAGGTGACAAAACACATTTACATGATAGCTTATTGAAATATTCCACTCTATCGATATCAGTAGTTCCTTTATCCTTTCGCTAAAAATAGCCAGAATAAATATGTATTGTATATAGTTCAACCCACTAGCCTGCTTTCTATGATTGTTCAATCTAAAATAACCTCATCAACAAACAGTCTCAATTAAATGTTTGAAAATGTAGATGAGAGCAGACGCCAATTAAACTGATAAGAATCCTTCGAAGTTCCTTATATCCCTAAATTAGGTACACTTTATCAATAAGAATCATTTCCTCGTCTAATAAATTTAAGTTATCACATGATCCCATTTACTTCCGTAACGAGAATTTTATTCGTTTCCGTCTCACAAGGTCCGCGATCCTCAACCACTGTGTATGCGTACCCCAAGGGGTACTCAACGACTTACTTTTCGTTTAAACTAACAAGAGTTTGAAAAAAGTTGCCAGTTTGCTGCATGTACAACAGTACAACTGTACTATAGCTTCAAGCACATTAGTCACGGAAAGTGAAAAGACGTTATATTTTCATATCTTGCCGAGATTTTTGCAAATATCAACTGGTGACAATTTAAACTGTAAGGACAAAACAGCAACATATTTTATTCTATTTGCAACATTCTGCTATCTTCAAAACAATTTCATGTTTTGTATAAGACTCAAACATCGAAAATTCGAATCTAGAAAATGAAATTCCGCAATATTTTCATGAAACTGAAATGGAAAGTGTCCAGAACTATTGTATTTAAATCCGGTTTGTGAAAATACTTTTAAGACAGCAAAACTTTCTGAAAAAAAACTACAGAATTAAAGTGACTCCAGCTGAAAGTGATATCATACTGTCTGTCAGCAGCATGTATCCTCGCATCACATTTTTGACGGCTTAAAAATCAAGCCCAAATATCGCATTCAAAAGTAATCAAATTCTTTTATGAAATTTCTTTTATTCGTGTAAGGGATCCCCGCGGACATAAATTTGGCGGACATAAGTTTGGCGGACATAAGTTTGGCGGACATAAGTTTGGCGGACATAAGTTTGGCGGACAAAAAGGTTGAGAACCGCAACGCTAGGTTCCATTGATTATCGATAAACGTGTTTTTGAATTCAAATTCACTCTTTGGCTTGGACGTATAATCATCCTATAAACACAGTATAATTATTATATAAACACAGTATAATTATCATATAAACACAGTAGAATCATCCTATAAACACAGTAGAATCATCCTATAAACACAGTAGAATCATCCTATAAACACAGTATAATCATCCCATAATCACAGTATAATCATCCTATAATCACAGTATAATAATCTTTTAAACACATTATAATCATCCTATAAACACAATATAATCATTCTATAAATACAGTATAATCATCCTATAAACACATTATACTCATCCTATAAACACAGTACAAACATTGGCCCAATGTACTTTTAAATCAAAAGATTGATATTGTGAATAATGCCGTACGACCAGTTGTCTTTACGTATTTAGATACCCTAGGGAAAACGCTTTCACGGCTGCCATTTACAAATTTGTGGCCTCTAAATAAGTTATCTGTCGCATATGGGGCCCCCTAACCCATTAACTATTCAGCCATTTTAGCACGAGCCCCTTCACCAGTACTAGGATCGCCCTTCCTTTTGACGAGAATGACTGTTAGCAATTCTGGCAG
Source organism: Bulinus truncatus (assembly GCA_021962125.1). Taxonomy (NCBI): domain Eukaryota; kingdom Metazoa; phylum Mollusca; class Gastropoda; family Planorbidae; genus Bulinus; species Bulinus truncatus. Next base: position 4,807,455 of record JAGDYQ010000010.1, on the reverse strand, counting down.
AATGTGGAACTTGCCTATAGCATTTATTTGAAAACAGGTAAATATAGGTAGACATAAAGATCAACTTAGGTAAACAAAGAGATATAAAGTAAATATAGACAGACGTAAAACTATACAGGTAAATGAATACATACATAATTCATCAACGAAACATTTTAATGATATAAAACTTAAATATTCTAAAAACGGAATTATATTATTTTTTCTATGATTTTAACTTTTTTTCATGGCACTTATTGTAATACGACGAAGATTGTTACACACATAATATTTAATCAGAACCTTTTGGTTTCATTCATGCGTTCTTTGCATTTCTTAGCATCGACGGGCAAGCAGCAACGTATTTAATACAATATAACAATAGATAAAATAGCATAAATAACTGGATATAACAGCATCCGTCATTAAATGTAAAAGTATAAATCATTAGAAACAATAGCATAATCACTAGGTAAAATAGAATGAATCAATAAATATAACATCATAAACCACTTGATATAGCATCACAAATCACTAGTTATAAAATCATAAATCACTAGAAGGTACATACAAACCTTCATAAATAACCAGATACAACATTATGAATAACTAAATATTAGAGCTGCTGTTCAATTCAAAAATTGATCGAAATTGACGTAAAATTAAAAATATAAAAAATTATTTCGCAAATTAACGCACGTTTTAATCGACACTATATAATACATTTATTTGTATTCAAACTCGTATGTCATTAGAGCATTTTCGAAAAAAAATGCTCTATTGTCCCCGTTTTGTCTGTCTGTCTGTCCGTCCGTCTGTCCGTCATCACCCGTCCGTCTGTCCGTCATCACCCTAGATCTCAACAACCATAAGTCCTAGACCCATGATGTATATATCATTTTGTAGGTCTTGGCCTGTCAAGAAAGGACTTTTTTTTCCATTTCGCGATCTGACCTCTCAGGGCCTAAAAGGGGCCTTATAAAGTACCGCTTTTTACTATATAAGCTATATTAATAATGGACCGCCCTATATCTCAGCAACCATAAGTTCTAGACCCATGATGTATATATCATTGTGTAGGTCTTGGCCTGCCAAGTGTAAATCAAAAGTCCATTTTGCGATTTGACCTCTCAGGGCCAAAATATAAGAGTTTTTTATGTACCGTTTTGCTTATATTTTAAATATAAATAATAAAAGCTAATCAAATGGGCGTAATCATTATCTATTTTTGTAACAGTTATTCAACATGACTTACTTCCCGTACTTTATATAAAAACAACAAAATAAACAATCGGTTTGTAAAAGATTTCTTCAATGACAACTTTGCAGCACAACTCAATCAACCAAACGTCATCATTTGTGGGGACTTCAATCAAGATTTCAAAGAGCCCGGGGCAGAAATTGAAAACTTCATCGAAACAAACTTCAACATTGAACTATTTTCACCAAGATTGGCAACAACAATTTATCAAACAACAATTGACGGAGTACAATTTAGAATGTTTCAATTATGAGTCCTATTTCAGTGACCACAAACCACTTGTAGTTAGATTTAAGAGAAAATAATTTTGTTTTCAATTATAAAGAAACGTCTTTTTAATATCTTTTTTCAGATATATGCATTACACAATTGAATTTGTAAACATTTCCAAAATTTACAAATATTTACTGAAAGATAGCATACGTACTGATACATATTACGAAAATGCGCTAACACGTCCTGTGTCCAGAATGGAGCAGGCTTAATTGCTTGTTTTTTCATAGCATAACATTGGCATAATGAACAAGTCAAATTAATTTACGAGAGAGTTATTAGTAATTGTTAAAGATCCTGTAGGCATTAGCATATATGTCTATTGGATTAGTTATTCAGACCAGTTTGTTGACATGTATCAATCACGTCAAGAGATGCGAGTTTTTTTTTAATCAACAACATTGTCAAACATGTGTTTTTCTTTTACTGTAGGTTCCGAACTCATGACGTATGTCAACCCCCCCCCCATCCCTTTATATTTTGCTACACTTCACCCCCTTGTAAGTCTTTTTTACCATACCCTCCACTTCCCATCCTAAAAAATATACAGGTCATTTTTAACTCATATGTGCCTTTTCATTTATAAAATACTAGTATAGCCAGAAAGTACTCACTCGCTTATTATTAACGCGTTTTTTTACTTGATTTTACCCCCTTTCCCAACCCAGTTACATTTTTGACAAACTTTGCAGCTTATTTTCCCACAGCTTACCCAACCACCGTACCCCCTCTGTCCCAGAACAATGTCAATAAAACTAGTAGCACGCATATATTCATTGACTGTATCATTGATGATCATAAATTTAAATTAGGAAATGACAAACCTAATGTTTCAAGGTCATATAGCTGCTATGTTTCAAGGTCATATAGCTGCTATGTTTCAAGGTCATATAGCTGCTATGTTTCAAGGTCATATAGCTGCTATGTTACAAGGTCATATAGCTATGTTTGAAGGTCATATAGCTGCTATGTTTCAAGGTCATATAGCTGCTATGTTTCAAGGTCATATAGCTGCTATGTTTCAAGGTCATATAGCTGCTATGTTTCAAGGTCATATAGCTGCTATGTTTCAAGGTCACATAGCTGCTATGTTGCAAGGTCATATAGCTGCTATGATTTTATGAAAACGTTTCTGTGTTTTTTCTGGCTTTTTTTTTGTTGTAATCATGTCTGATATATTTCTGTTTATAGAATTAAGCTATTTACTGATTTTTTTTCTTGATTTTTTCCGCAACTCTGAACTAACAGCATTGGGTAAAATTTAACGCATTTAGGTGTTTGCGTTGAAAAATTAAATCGCATATATTTTTAATGCAACAATCACAAGTTAATTGCAGTAAATCACCGACCATAGTTTTTAGTTCTGTGTTTTGTCCACATTACTAGGGGTGGGGGCTTTGTGTGCGAATTGCGACCAGGTGGGGGTGGGAAGAGCTACGTAACAAGTGAACGGAGTTTTACTTCAAATTGTAGAGTGAAATTCGGTTATTTATCGATTAGGCGCTACTCTGAACCTTCGGGCTTTTTGGTCAAATTAACGCACTTAGGTGTTGTGTTAAAAATTTTAATCGCACATTTTTTTTTGCCGCGATAATTGTGCGTTAGTGCAGTTTAACCAGCAGCCCTACTAAATATAACTGCACAAATCACTACATACCACAGCCTTAATCACTATATATAACAGCATAATTCACTAGGTATAACATCATACATCATTAAATAAAACAATAATGTCAAGACAGCATAAAGTGGGTCAACGGAGTTTAGGTCGATTTGTATGTTGAGAGGGTGTGTGTTTGTGTGTTGTGTGTGTAGTGTGTGTAGTGTGTGTTTGTGTGTTGTGCGTTTGTGTGTTGTGTGTGTAGTGTGTTATTTATGTGCAAGTGTAGTGGTCATTTTTGGTTCAGGTGAGGTAGACAGCGGACGTTATAACATTGGTATGTGTGTGGAAGGATGACCAACCTGGAGTGGTGTTATTTAGTGTTAGACAACACGTTGAATAACTTAATATAAAATCATTGCGAATGTATTGTTACTACTCTTTAAATTCTGTTTATGGAATCAAAACAACACACAGGCCGGCGTGGGTTCCAAGAGTTCTTTCTAATATCTATAAAATTAAATAAACAACAACAACTGCAACATGGCCACTCTCTTGCCGGCTTATACGTCACTTCTCTCCACCACGTCATAGCGTTCAATATCTCGATGCACGGTGCGCACCGGGGGAAAAGTCGTAACAGTATGTTGCGTGGTTTTCGCCCCTCAGCTGGAAAAATTCCTAGCGACGCCCATGGTTGTACATGATGTAGTATAAAAATGCTCTGTTTTTTTTGGGAATTGTACTAGGTCGGCCCTGACTAAATTTTACTTAGTCGGCCCTGATTGTATGTAACCTAGTCAGCCCTGCCTGAATTGTACCTTGACGGCGCTGATTGAATGGTACCTCATCGACCCTTCGGGAGTTGCACCTAGACGGCCTATGCTTGAGAGGTTAATGGAAGTTGTCATTTGATATTTGATGTTGTAACATATTTGTACTCCATTTATTGCAGTACTATATGTCCATTGGGTCAACTTTTATTGTAGTACTATATGTCCATTGGGCCAACTTTTATTGCAGTACTATATGTCCATTGGGCCAATTTTTATTGCAGTACTATATGTCCATTGGGCCAACTTTTATTGCAGTACTATATGTCCATTGGGCCAACGTTTATTGCAGTACTATATGTCCATTGGGCCAATTTTTATTGCAGTACTATATGTCCATTGGGCCAACTTTTATTGCAGTACTATATGTCCATTGGTCCAACTTTTATTGCAGTACTATATGTCCGTTGGGCCAACTTTTATTGCAGTACTATATGTCCATTGGGCCAACTTTTATTGCAGTACTATATGTCCATCGGGCCAATTTTTATTGCAGTACTATATGTCCATCGGGCCAACTTTTATTGCAGTACTATATGTCCATCGGGCCAACTTTTATTGCAGTACTATATGTCCATCGGGCCAACTTTTATTGCAGTACTATATGTCCATCGGGCCAACTTTTATTGCAGTACTATATGTCCATTGGGCCAACTTTTATTGCAGTACTATATGTCCATCGGGCCAACTTTTATTGCAGTACTATATGTCCATCGGGCCAACTTTTATTGCAGTACTATATGTCCATCGGGCCAACTTTTATTGCAGTACTATATGTCCATTGGGCCAACTTTTATTGCAGTACTATATGTCCATTGGGCCAACTTTTATTGCAGTACTATATGTCCATTGGGCCAACTTTTATTGCAGTACTATATGTCCATTGGGCCAATTTTTATTGCAGTACTATATGTCCATTGGGCCAATTTTTATTGCAGTACTATATGTCCATTGGGCCAATTTTTATTGCAGTACTATATGTCCGTTGGGCCAATTTTTATTGCAGTACTATATGTCCGTTGGGCCAACTTTTGTTGTATTGGTGGGTGATGGCCATTGACTCCCCCCCCCTCCCAGTTTTGATTGATTGAATAACTGAATTTCTCTATATTATGAATGTTTTGTATTAAAAATCTTGTTTCTGTTATTTGATCAAGAATCACGTAGTTGTGCGTGTTATATTTAGGGTTCGAAAATTACGCGTAAGATTGACGCGCGTAATTTACGCGTAAGTTACGCCTAAATTACGCGTACCATTAATTTCCAATTACTTGAAAATTTATATTCCTTTTGTTGCTCACGCTCACTGATTGCTAAAAGGTGTATTTTTAATAATGTTTTCAAAGGTTTTAACTTGTAATTAACCGGTCATATTAATTTGCCCGTCGTCAGCATCGGCCACGTATTTCGTCGTGTACTGACTGCATCAGCGGCGGCCATCTTTGGCTGAGTAATACCGTCTAATACGGTCGACGCGGGACGGGTGCAATGCGGCGCGAAATACGGCCGCCGCGGTTGCCGAACTCAGCAAATGACGGCACACGCGATCGACGCTAGTGCAATCCGCAGCGAAATACAGACGACGTGGGTGCAATACGCAGCGTAATACGGCCGACGCGATCGACGGAAGCACTATACACAGTAAAATGTTTTCTATACGTTTCATGACATTTGGAACATATATTATTATAGATAATGTTTAAAAAATAATTGGTTTTTCCAGATTACAATAAAAAAAATTTCATGTCAGGGAAAAATGTTTTCTATACATTTCATGACATTTGGAACATATATAGATAATGTTTAAAAATTATTATTATTTTTTTTTATTTTTGGGTTTTATAACCTCCCCGTTTGGCTTGAGGCCGCTTGCCATACATCTCATGGCGGCATTGTGTAGAAAATTTTTATGATTTTGTCATTTTTTTAACCAGACTTTGGCTTCCTTATTGAAAATATTTATTTTATTATGTTTACTAAAACGATTAAAACAAACAATATACTGTGCGGTTTACGCTGTTTTACCAAACGAATACTTCTGGTTTAGGCTTGTGGCCGGATGTAGATGGTACTCCTAATCACTGAAATTACTTGATCCCGCTGTTAACACAACAAATAGCGACAGAAACAATTAAAAATGGCCGTCAAATATGTATTTTTTTTAAATTACCGTAATTCACGCGTAATTTTCCAAAATTACGTTACCGTAAATTACGCGTAATTTACGGTAACTTACGCGTAACGTTACGCGACTTCGAACCCTAGTTATATTTGCCAATGTGTATGTACAACCTACGTGGACCTGGGGTGACGCTGATGTACCCCTAGACCTCGAGTTGACTAATTGGGTTGTAACAAGCAAAAATCACTAAATATAATATCAGATATCACTAGATATAATAACCACTCGATGTAACAGCATTAATCTATAGAAATTACAGCATAAATAAATGACTTTCTTTAAAACATCATAATTCACGAGATTTAACAGGATAAATCAATAGCTATAACAGCAATAATCACTGAATATAGCAACATAAATAACTAAATATAACAACATTAATCACTATATATCAGCATAAATAACTAGACATAACAGAATAAATCACAAGATATATCAACATACATAACTAGACATAAAATAATAAACCATTAGACGTAGCAGCATTAATCACTAGATATAACTGCATTAACCACTACATAAAAAGTCATAAATCATTAGATATAAATGAACAAATTACTATATTTAATAGCAGTAATCACTAGATATAACATCATACATTACTAGATATAACAACTTAAATCACTAGATATAATAGCATAAATTTACTAGAGCTATGATGATCAAAATGATAGTGCGACTGCAAAAATCTACATGTGAAAATCTAGGACTGTGAAATCTAACAGCTATATAAATTAAAAGCGAGTCACTGACTACATAAAACTACTGGAAGACTCAACTGAGCACTGAAAGAAACAATGGCTACTTTGATGGACGTCTACATTTTAAAAACACAAATTTGAAAAGTTTATAAATGTTTATATTCTTATTTTTAAATAATCCTTAATCAAATATAATTAAGTCTACAGTCTTTTAAATAAAATAAATAATTAACAAATAAAAGCAAAATAATGAACACAAACTAAAATGCTTGATAATTGGATTAATTTTTAAATGTTTGCTTTGTTTGTTAAATAAAGCTCTATAAGCATTTATAAGTAATGAATGATTTGCTCTTGAATTTAACAGTTATTAATCGAACAGTGAAGCAAAGTTTTATTTATGTTTCTATTAAGGAATTAATGTACAATTATGATCATTTCGTTTAAACTGCTCATTCTACTGCAATCAGTATAAGATGTCGAATATTATCAACAAAATTATAAATTAACTAAATAATTTTTATTTTACCTTGACAGGTTCCACTTCATCATCCTCGTCGATAAATTTTCGTTTCTTCTCCAGTACAGGGCTGCTGTTGTTGGTGTTCACCACTGTGGAGGCAGGGCGGCTGCCGTTACCCACACTCTCTGAGTTCAGCGCCTCCCTCTCCTCCATAGTGCTCATGGGATAGTCATGTTCTGGTTTGATTTGTTTACGATGCATGTTGTATCATCTGCTGTGGAGTTATCCAGAGAAATGTTAACAAATACTTGTGTCTATTGACAGTCGCATTTATTTCCTAGTTTTTTTAAATTTCAATTTTTTTCTCCAATGTGTCCATAGTTTAATGAGAACATCTTCACAGAATTGTTTCTGATTTTCACATCAATTAATTGACTTCTTAGACTACCACAAGCCGGATGTAATGTTTAATTTAGATCAGTTGGTAATAGATCAGGTAAGTTGAATAGTACTAACGCCTGAAATAAAAAAAAATTATTAAAGAAAGTACAATCGATAAAATAAAAGTGAAGATCAACAGCAAAAAGATGCAAACTGTCTTGGGAATTAACACTAATAGTAGGGCTACTAATTAATTGTCATTAAAGAACGTGAAAAAACTAATCTGAATTTATCACACTATTTAATAATTTTTTGTTCTTGGGTACAAAGTGTGTTTCCCTAATCCGTTAGGCCTAAAACAAACAGAAAATAGGTATTGTTCCTATAAAAATAGCTTTAGGTATATCCCTACAACTTTAGAACCACTGATAAGTTAGTAAATTTCAGTTAGTCAAGTTTAAAAGTTCATAAGGCCAGGGTCACATTTATATATTTTGTTAATTAAAAGTTCAGGGTTATATCTTTGTTTGGTAGAGTAAGGTTAACAGTACAAGTCAAATTCTATAAAATTTCCAGTGACCCAGGTAAGGGATTTAGATCCAAAAGACATTAGCCTTTGTCTAAGGGGTCAAGGGGGAGCACCACTGTCTCTTTAACCAAATCAGGAGAACGAGCTTTCTTTTTATCAAGTTGATACAAGTCAGTGACCTTAACCGCAGATAACAGTAAACTTAGTTGCAGGTAACAAAGGGATGCTAACCTTAGAATGGGTAATTGGCTGCCCCACTCACTAGGCTGGAAAAAGAGTCATAGTTATGTAAATTAGCTAGAAGGGGACGGAAGGGCCAATCAGAACAGCTGGAGTCTTAGAATCATGGGAATGCTTAATCACCACATATAATCAGATGTCAGATTTTCGTCAAACGGACGGAAGACAGACCAACAGACGTTCAAGTATTTCTGCTATAATCTTTCGGGACGGCAGTATACTTTTAGTGAAAAGTTAGCTACGACAATTAGTAGACGAGAAGTAATAGAAGTATATGTTATGAAAGTATATCTACTTCGATCCTTCGGAACGGTAGTATGCTAATAGAGAAAATAAAGTTAAATGTCTACGAAGTCAAGAGTTTATTTTTGATCAAGTATTTCTTCTTCAATCTTTCGGAACGGCTGAATAATTTGATATCTTATTCAGGCATTTGTGAATACTGATGCATGTGGTTTTATTTCATGTATGATTTTATCGCATAATAAACGTCATTTGAATCGTGGAACTTTGCCTCATTCATGGTGTGTTGTCTGTGAATGCAACTAAATTGAATGCTACATCAAATGAACCAAAGAAAGAAGATCAGCACTACAAAAACCTTAACAATTATAATAAAACATAACGTTACATTAAACCTAACGTTACAGTTCCTGAAAAAATGTGTTCTTTGATCAGGATAATGATATTTTGAAATTCTTCTGTTTTCAAGAAAATGTATGATTCGCATTTAATACTGACTAGTCTTCTAGAATATTCGAGGACTGTCCAATAGTAGTCATACAAATATAAAAGCACAGGTGACACGAACCAACATTTTGGTTTGTGTTATTGATTTAGTCATGGACCCCCTCATTTCACATGCATATATTGCAAGGAATCTCTTGAATATAAAGTAAACAATTGCTGCTTGCTTATATCACAGTACTTTATATTGTAGAATTTCATTGATTAAGTTAAAGGAGTTCCTATTGAAAAAATATTCCCACATATCATTGTAATATAGTAAAATATGTCATATGCTAATATCATATACGATATAAAGTAATGTGAAAAATTGACTGATTTTAAATATGGATAATGAGTTATATCTGCTTTGTTATAGTCTGTTACGGGGGTGGGGGGATAAAAGAGCAATGAAGTTTGCTATAGCGAGAATTTGGTGGCAACCGATCGACCACTCAAGCAACTGCTTCTTCTGCATGATGCACCCTACCAAACGTCGTACTGGTAAGAATGCACCTGAAGTATTTCATCCATTTATTCCTTCTTCCATTGCTTAGTACCAAACAGTCCCGATCTGCCTGTCCCCATTCCCCCGAACAGGGATCAGCAATCGTCAGAAGAGAGCAGCTAGTCAGACAGCGAGTAGGATGGTGGAGATACACTTGCCTAACCAGAGTCAACAATCTGATCAGAGACCTTAGAAATATTTGCAGTTTGTTCATTTTCTCGTAAAAAATTACGCCTAAATGATATGTAGAATGTCTCTCAAAGTCCATATCCTTGACGCCAAAGACGAGCGTTCATGTCACCGGTGTTGCTTGCGGCAACAGTCTAACAAACATCTACAAAAGCAGTGGAAAAAACAACAAATAAAAAAGTGAACATTAATAGCAATTTAAGTTGCTGATTAATATTTACACTCAATATATATTCTAATAAGATCAATACTTTTGACATTTCTCAAAGAGTAAAATAATGTTGCCGATCTGAATTCGGGTTACACTTGTATATATATGTTTACCTTTCATTGGCTGAACTAACGGGATAAACCTCACATGAAAATGTTGTATAGTGTTGCCTACAGAGAGAGCGACCACTAGACGACGTCAACTTTTTCACAGAAAAATTCTTTACAACTATATTATAATTATCCAAAAGCATATGAAAATAGAGGAAATAATCTAAATTCATATCTGACTAAACAACAAAAAATAAATAATTCTAGCATCTAAACAATAAACTGCGTTAACAACCTATTGTCTATTATCGAAATAGACTTATAGACTGATGAAAACTATATGGAACTTGTAATAAAATATCACAGTTGACAGCTCTGCAGATGTAAAAACAACAACAAAAATAACTTCACGGGGGACTGTTTGTTTAGTCTCGTCACCTGTCAACCCCCTCCCCCCAATCATACCCCCGCCCACACCTCTTCCACCTTTTTTCCGTTAACTGGTTTTTTAATTGCTGGTTACTGCTACCGAACTGTTGAATTGCTCAGCATAGCGATACAACGTTTTATTTTATTTTTGTAAATTTCCCTACTCTTCATCGGTGTATTTGAATGTTGTTAAACAACATCAGTATAAACGTTTAATTAAATTATTCAAGACTACAATTTTATATATATATATATATATATATATATATATATATATATATATATATATATATATATATATATATATATATATATTCCCGCATTTAAATCTATTGTAACAAAAATCGCCCACTGAAAGCTTTACAACTTATTTCGAAAGTAACTGAACTGACTGCCAAGTTGATTATATCAATGGAAAGCTCTCCCAATGCTTTTTTCGCTGATATATAAAAACACATGATTTTTTGTTATGTTAAAGAAAGTTGTTATATCAATAAATGACCGTCGGTAACACCCTCGTAAAACTCACGTCTCGCCCCTGCCTGACGCTCATCTTGGCAAATTTAAGTAGAACAAGGGAGCTTACTCATAGGAGGAAGACAAACGCTTTTATCCAGTTATATTTGACTTTAAACGTTGTTAACAAGGAAAGTATAAAGAAAACATGATGGGGAACTACATTTGGATGTTATTCAAAAAATAGATTTGCTGCATATTTGCAAATCTACAAATCCTAATTATTTCTTAAAGATTTTAAGTGATTTTCGACTGTCTTTGACTATTTACTATGTTAGTGTTTTTTTGTTTATTAGACCTTATGAATGAAAATATATATATTTTCTTGTTTTATCACAATAAATACAACATTTTTCTGGGCAGTTGTCATAAAACAAAGTTGTTGTTTTCCGATAGTTTTTAGACATAAGAAGTTGAAATTAAACGCTTTGAAGCAAGTAAAAAAATTGTCTTATGTAGTGTAATGTATTATACACGTATACCATAAACAGACCGAAATGTGTACTAAAAATTCAGAAATATGCCATAAAAAATAGCCAATATAGCTAAAATTAGTAGCCATATATATATATATATATATATATATATATATATATATATATATATATCAGAGTCGCTGTTTGTGTCATTTATTTAAAAGTAGTTTAGTTGTTACAAATTAGTAAAACGTATTAAAAATTTTCAAGCAAGTTAGCCATTATTTTCAATTTGTGGCCGAAATTCAGGTCTTAGGTACTTCGGTGATTTTACTGTGCGGGTGTTACGATGTAGGGTTTTTATTTTAGCACAATAGTTTACGGTCTTGGGAACAAAGGAGTGGGGGGTGTATCATTGTGACCAGGTAGATAAATAATTTACGCGAGAGCACGCCCCTCCCCCCCAGTTAATTGGTTGTGAGTCGCCGGTGGAACTGAGGGCTCACGGAGACAAGTTACCTGGGAAAGAATGTTCGTGACCGTGACACGTACGATGAAGTTGGACCGTTACGAAAGTCGTGGGGCAGAATCTTCTCACGAGGGATAACTGAGTTAGAAAGTGTCATAGGTTACCTTGTTTAGATTCCCCACCCACAGACCCGTCACATAAATTACCCCAAGTGTAGAGTCAGTTGGACTGAGAATTAATTAGAAGTAATCAATCCCCGATGCCAAAGCCAATTGTGTACTGTATATAAGCAGGACGTTTTTGTGTGTAAGGGAGAAGAGGAGGTGAGAGAAGAGAGAGGAGCGAGATTGAGAACTAGAGAGCAGGAGCGGAACAGTGTGACGTAAACTGAAGTACTGTATGCGAGGAGAACTGGCGTCAACCTATATATATAATAAAACTTGTGTTATTAGCAAAGAAACCGGTATTTGTTGACTTATTAGCGGAAATTGTACGTGAGCTGTGAAAATAGAAATATCGTCACCTGACCATCAACATCTACTCTCTCATACTTTAGACAGCGATCTGTTCGTGGCATGGATTATCATTAGGACTATCCACCAACGTAACAGCGGGTCCAAAGAACACATTTTCTATTAATTTATTATTTTTGTTCTCTAAATATTTATGAGAGAGTACACATTGTTTCTTGCATGGTTAAATTTTCAAGTAAGCCTATATCTAAAACTAAAAAAAATATTAACTACTCCTGATATTTAATAATAATCCAATGTCACATGCTTACAAGCATCACCAGCTAACAAATACTTTATGAATATCTGATAAACTATATATTTAATGAAAGACATTCTAATGTTAAAAAAATAGGTTAAATAGGCATTTTAAAAGAGTAAAAATGGACATGTTGGGTCTTTATAATGTGCAATTAGTTCAAAGACAAAGAGTTACAGAAATAAACAATCCGCAACAAAAAAATCATGAAAGCAGACCTGCATTAACACACGTAATACATGTAACATCTTCACCAACGTTTGTTCTGCGCCCCTCGTGTGTGTGTGTGTGTGTCTGTGTGTGTCTGTCTGTGTGTGTATTTTGTTATGACTTTTCAAAACGTTCTTGTAAAATCAAAGGATGTTACTTTTACTCTGATATCTATTTAGGGTAAGGTGGCGGGGAGAAGGGAGGAGTAGTAACTGGTACCCTAATTTCTGTACCGTCGTCCTAGAGGCTTTTATTCTTAAAGGCTATTGTACTACATTCAGGACTTAACATGAATAACAAATATTGTCGTCAGATAGCACTTAGAGTAAGTGCAAAATGGCTTTCATTTGTTTACAATAAAATGTACCTCAAAATTGAACAATAGCTCAGTGGAGTCACATGGTATGAAGGCTAGCACAATACGTTCATAACTTAAATATTATACTTATGAAATTTTATACTTAAAGTAGTAAGTTTTAAAAATACAAGCAATCTCTTGAAGATGAAATACCGAAAATTATAGCTCATTAAGGTTTAGTTCCGGTACTTTAAAGCACCAATTTTTGTCCGGTTTCTTGGTATTTTTGAGGGAAAAAAGGGAAACCACTCTGCACTGAAATGATTAGCTCATACTCTAAACAGTTTTTACTTGTGCACTATTTTTTAAATATTTTTTTATCAATTTTACTGCCAATGAAATAAGCATACAATTTTGAGAACCTTTAATTAAAATGTTCTTTAAATTCACCCTTTATCAGCTACTCCCCATCTTCAGTACTGAATTAAGTCATCACCAGGGCAGGTGTGTTAATGTACGATGTATGCTGATATATATCATATGTCGTTTCTACAGTTAAGCTGTTCTGATGTGAATAGTGTCTTGACCTACCAGCGATGGTGAGAGATAGAGACAGCAAGGTTTAACATTGGAGATACATTATCAGTAAAAACAAAGACCACACAGTACAGCTAAACATGGAGTCAATGACCGTTTCAACTGCCGGGATTAAAGAAATTTACAGCAAGTGAGCAGACGTCGAAGACTTCATTTTTAATTATCACAACACTAAACATATTGCTATGGGACTGGTGGTCGTGTAGAGCGCTCGACTGTCGACCGGAGAGTCCTGGGTTTTGAACCTCAAGTTCACCCAGCTTTAAATGGGTACCTGACTTTAAGTTGGGGGAGTAAAAACGGCTGGTTGTTGTGCTAACCACACAATCCCTTCATATGTCATTGTTACTGAAACAGAGAAAGTCTACACTTCATCTGTCCCGGTAAATAGGCAAATTAGAATACTCCTTGTGACCACATTGCCAGATACATCTATGAGTGAAAGTTTTATCTGTCAGTGAAAGTTTTATCTGTCAGTGAAAGTCTTATCTGTCAGTGAAAGTCTTATCTGTCAGTGAAAGTCTTATCTGTCAGTGAAAGTTTTATCTGTCAGTAAAAGTCTTATCTGTCAGTGAAAGTTTTATCTGTCAGTTAAAGTATTATCAAATTGTTTGCTAAGGATCATTGCTATCATTAAGAAAAGGAACCAGAACATATCTACGATAGTATATAGGCCTAGTACTTACACACAAGGTCTCTTAGACACTGTATTATATGTGTAATAAAATGTTTCTAATAATGAATAAATTACAATAACAATTGTAGTTATCATACCTCTCCACTCAGTGGCTATAAATAGCTTTCACTTTGTTTATGTTACGGCCAAAGCCCAAAATTGAAAAAACAAAATTGGAAGTGGCCAGCCAAATTGGGAAGTGGCCAATATCGCATCGCATTGAATGGCTAATGTCCGATCTTTTCTAAGTTTCGGGATCTGGCCAGCCAGTTTGCGAAAAGACATGGGGCGATCGGCCAAAGTCGAAAGAAAAGGTCATGAAATATTTTTAGGTGTTTGTAAACTGTAATGATAATCATATTATATTGATAATTAATTAAACTAAATTGCCAAAAAGTCAAACTAGTTTATTACAGTAAATAACAAATCTCAATCACCACTTGTTACAACAAGATGAGCTTTTAAGATATTTCGAATTACATAGCAGTTTATATTTTTTTTTACATTTACAGCGATTTGTTGAGCACTTGGTAATGCAAATGTATTTGTTGTGCACTTGGTATTGTAATTGTATTTGTTGTGCACTTGGTAGTGTAATTGAATTTATTGAGCACTTGGTAGTGTAATTGTATTTATTGAGCACTTGGTAGTGTAATTGTATTTATTGAGCACTTGGTAGTGTAATTGTATTTGTTGTGCACTTGGTAGTGTAATAATATTTGTTGTGCACTTGGTAGTGTAATTGTATTTGTTGAGCACTTGGTAGTGTAACTGTATTTATTGTGCACTTGGTAGTGTAATTGTATTTGTTGAGCACTTGGTAGTGTAATTGTATTTATTGCGCACTTGGTAGTGTAACTGTATTTATTCAGCACTTGGTAGTGTAATTGTATATGTTGAGCACTTGGTACTTTAATTGTATTTGTTGTGCACTTGGTAGTGTAATTGTATTTATTGAGCACTTGGTAGTGTAATTGTATTTGTTGTGCACTTGGTAGTGTAATTGTATTTGTTGTGCACTTGGTAGTGTAATTGTATTTGTTGAGCACTTGGTAGTGTAATTATATTTGTTGAGCACTTGGTAGTGTAATTGTAATTATTGAGCACTTGGTAGTGTAATTGTATTTATTGAGCACTTGGTAGTGTAATTGTATTTATTGAGCACTTGGTAGTGTAATTGTATTATTGAGCACTTGGTACTGTAACTGTATTTATTGAGCACTTGGTAGTGTAATTGTATTTGTTGAGCACTTGGTACTTTAATTGTATTTGTTGTGCACTTGGTAGTGTAATTGTATTTGTTGAACACTTGGTAGTGTAATTGTATTTGTTGTGCACTTGGTAATGCAAATGTATTTGTTGTGCACTTGGTAGTGTAATTGTATTTGTTGTGCACTTGGTAGTGTAATTACATTTGTTGAGCACTTGCTAGTGTAATTGTATTGATAAAGCACTCGGTAGTGTAATAGTATTTGTTGAGCACTTGGTAGTGTAATTGTATTTGTTGTGCACTTGGTAGTGTAATTGTATTTGTTGAGCACTTGGTAGTGTAATTGTATTTGTTGAGCACTGGGTAGTGTAATTGTATTTGTTGAGCACTTGGTAGTGTAATTGTATTTGTTGTGCACTTGGTAATGTTATTATATTTGCTGAGAACTTGGTAGTGTAATTGTATTTATTGAGCACTTGGTAGTGTAATTGTATTTATTGAGCACTTGGTAGTGTAATTGTATTTATTGAGCACTTGGTAGTGTAATTGTATTTGTTGTGCACTTGTTAGTGTAATTGTATTTGTTGTGCACTTGTTAGTGTAATTGTATTTGTTGAGCACTTGGTAGTGTAATTGTATTTGTTGAGCACTTGGTAGTGTAATTGTATTTGTTGAGCACTTGGTAGTGTAATTGTATTTGTTGTGCACTTGGTAGTGTAATTGTATTTGTTGAGCACTTGGTATTGTAATTGTATTTGTTGTGCACTTGGTAGTGTAATTGTATTTGTTGAGCACTTGGTAGTGTAATTGTATTTGTTGTGCACTTGGTAGTGTAATTGAATTTGTTGAGCACTTGGTAGTGTAATTGTATTTGTTGTGCACTTGGTAATGTTATTATATTTGCTGAGCACTTGGTAGTGTAATTGTATTTATTGAGCACTTGGTAGTGTAATTGTATTTATTGAGCACTTGGAAGTGTAATTGTATTTATTGAGCACTTGGTAGTGTAATTGTATTTGTTGTGCACTTGTTAGTGTAATTGTATTTGTTGTGCACTTGGTAGTGTAATTGTATTTGTTGAGCACTTGGTAGTGTAATTGTATTTGTTGAGCACTTGGTAGTGTAATTGTATTTGTTGAGCACTTGGTAGTGTAATTGTATTTGTTGTGCACTTAGTAGTGTAATTGTATTTGTTGAGCACTTGGTATTGTAATTGTATTTGTTGTGCACTTGGTAGTGTAATTGTATTTGTTGAGCACTTGGTAGTGTAATTGTATTTGTTATGCACTTGGTAGTGTAATTGTATTTGTTGAGCACTTGGTAGTGTAATTGTATTTGTTGTGCACTTGGTAATGCAAATGTATTTGTTGTGCACTTGGTAGTGTAATTGTATTTGTTGTGCACTTGGTAATGTTATTATATTTGCTGAGCACTTGGTAGTGTAATTGTATTTATTGAGCACTTGGTAGTGTAATTGTATTTATTGAGCACTTGGTAGTGTAATTGTATTTATTGAGCACTTGGTAGTGTAATTGTATTTGTTGTGCACTTGTTAGTGTAATTGTATTTGTTGTGCACTTGGTAGTGTAATTGTATTTGTTGAGCACTTGGTAGAGTAATTGTATTTGTTGAGCACTTGGTACTTTAATTGTATTTGTTGTGCACTTGGTAGTGTAATTGTATTTGTTGAGCACTTGGTAGTGTAATTGTATTTGTTGAGCACTTGGTATTGTAATTGTATTTGTTGTGCACTTGGTAGTGTAATTGTATTTGTTGAGCACTTGGTAGTGTAATTGTATTTGTTATGCACTTGGTAGTGTAATTGTATTTGTTGAGCACTTGGTAGTGTAATTGTATTTGTTGTGCACTTGGTAATGCAAATGTATTTGTTGTGCACTTGGTAGTGTAATTGTATTTGTTGTGCACTTGGTAATGTTATTATATTTGCTGAGCACTTGGTAGTGTAATTGTATTTATTGAGCACTTGGTAGTGTAATTGTATTTATTGAGCACTTGGTAGTGTAATTGTATTTATTGAGCACTTGGTAGTGTAATTGTATTTGTTGTGCACTTGTTAGTGTAATTGTATTTGTTGTGCACTTGGTAGTGTAATTGTATTTGTTGAGCACTTGGTAGAGTAATTGTATTTGTTGAGCACTTGGTACTTTAATTGTATTTGTTGTGCACTTGGTAGTGTAATTGTATTTGTTGAGCACTTGGTAGTGTAATTGTATTTGTTGAGCACTTGGTAGTGTAATTGTATTTATTGAGCACTTGGTAGTGTAATTGTATTTGTTGAGCACTTGGTAGTGTAATTGTATTTGTTGAGCACTTGGTAGTGTAATTGTATTTGTTGAGCACTTGGTAGTGTAATTGTATTTGTTGTGCACTTGGTAGTGTAATTGTATTTGTTGAGCACTTGGTAGTGTAATTGTATTTGTTGTGCACTTGGTAGTGTAATTGTATTTGTTGAGCACTTGGTAGTGTAATTGTATTTGTTGTGCACTTGGTAATGCAAATGTATTTGTTGTGCACTTGGTAGTGTAATTGTATTTGTTGTGCACTTGGTAGTGTAATTACATTTGTTGAGCACTTGGTAGTGAAATTGTATTTGTTGAGCACTTGGTAGTGTAATTGTATTTATTGAGCACTTGGTAGTGTAATTGTATTTGTTGAGCACTTAGTACTTTAATTGTATTTGTTGAGCACTTGGTAGTGTAATTGTATTTGTTGTGCACTTGGTAGTGTAATTGTATTTGTTGTGCACTTGGTAGTGTAATTGTATTTGTTGTGCACTTGGTAGTGTAATTGTATTTGTTGTGCACTTGGTAGTGTAATTGTATTTATTGAGCACTTGGTAGTGTAATTGTATTTGTTGAGCACTTGGTAGAGTAATTGTATGTGTTGTGCACTTGGTACTTTAATTGTATTTGTTGTGCACTTGGTAGTGTAATTGTATTTGTTGAGCACTTGGTAGTGTAATTGTATTTGTTGAGCACTTGGTAGTGTAATTGTATTTATTGAGCACTTGGTAGTGTAATTGTATTTGTTGAGCACTTGGTAGTGTAATTGTATTTGTTGAGCACTTGGTAGTGTAATTGTATTTGTTGAGCACTTGGTAGTGTAATTGTATTTGTTGAGCACTTGGTAGTGTAATTGTATTTGTTGTGCACTTGGTAGTGTAATTGTATTTGTTGAGCACTTGGTAGTGTAATTGTATTTGTTGTGCACTTGGTAGTGTAATTGTATTTGTTGAGCACTTGGTAGTGTAATTGTATTTGTTGTGCACTTGGTAATGCAAATGTATTTGTTGTGCACTTGGTAGTGTAATTGTATTTGTTGTGCACTTGGTAGTGTAATTACATTTGTTGAGCACTTGCTAGTGTAATTGTATTTATAAAGCACTCGGTAGTGTAATTGTATTTGTTGAGCACTTGGTAGTGTAATTGTATTTGTTGTGCACTTGGTAGTGTAATTGTATTTGTTGTGCACTTGGTAGTGTAATTGTATTTGTTGTGCACTTGGTAGTGTAATTGTATTTGTTGTGCACTTGGTAGTGTAATTGTATTTATTGAGCACTTGGTAGTGTAATTGTATTTGTTGAGCACTTGGTAGAGTAATTGTATTTGTTGAGCACTTGGTACTTTAATTGTATTTGTTGTGCACTTGGTAGTGTAATTGTATTTGTTGAGCACTTGGTAGTGTAATTGTATTTGTTGAGCACTTGGTAGTGTAATTGTATTTATTGAGCACTTGGTAGTGTAATTGTATTTGTTGAGCACTTGGTAGTGTAATTGTATTTGTTGAGCACTTGGTAGTGTAATTGTATTTGTTGTGCACTTGGTAGTGTAATTGTATTTGTTGAGCACTTGGTAGTGTAATTGTATTTATTGAGCACTTGGTAGTGTAATTGTATTTGTTGAGCACTTGGTAGTGTAATTGTATTTGTTGAGCACTTGGTAGTGTAATTGTATTTGTTGAGCACTTGGTAGTGTAATTGTATTTGTTGTGCACTTGGTAGTGTAATTGTATTTGTTGAGCACTTGGTAGTGTAATTGTATTTGTTGTGCACTTGGTAATGCAAATGTATTTGTTGTGCACTTGGTAGTGTAATTGTATTTGTTGTGCACTTGGTAGTGTAATTACATTTGTTGAGCACTTGCTAGTGTAATTGTATTTATAAAGCACTCGGTAGTGTAATTGTATTTGTTGAGCACTTGGTAGTGTAATTGTATTTGTTGTGCACTTGGTAGTGTAATTGTATTTGTTGTGCACTTGGTAGTGTAATTGTATTTGTTGTGCACTTGGTAGTGTAATTGTATTTGTTGTGCACTTGGTAGTGTAATTGTATTTATTGAGCACTTGGTAGTGTAATTGTATTTGTTGAGCACTTGGTACTTTAATTGTATGTGTTGTGCACTTGGTAGTGTAATTGTATTTGTTGTGCACTTGATAATGTAATTATATTTGCTGAGCACTTGGTAGTGTAATTGTACTTATTGAGCACTTGGTAGTGTAATTGTATTTATTGAGCACTTGGTAGTGTAATTGTATTTATTGAGCACTTGGTAGTCTAATTGTATTTGTTGTGCACTTGTTAGTGTAATTGTATTTGTTGTGCACTTGGTAGTGTAATTGTATTTGTTGTGCACTTGGTAGTGTAATTGTATTTGTTGTGCACTTGGTAGTGTAATTGTATTTGTTGTGCACTTGGTAGTGTAATTGTATTTGTTGAGCACTTGGTAGTGTAATTGTATTTGTTGTGCACTTGGTAGTGTAATTGTATTTGTTGTGCACTTGGTAGTGTAATTGTATTTGTTGAGCACTTGGTAGTGTAATTGTATTTATTGAGCACTTGGTAGTGTAATTGTATTTGCTGAGCACTTGGTACTTTAATGGTATGTGTTGTGCACTTGGTAGTGTAATTGTATTTATTGAGCACTTGGTAGTGTAATTGTATTTGTTGAGCACTTGGTAGTGTAATTGTATTGAGCACTGGGTATTGTAACTGTATTTGTTGAGCACTTAGTAATGCAATTGTATTTGTTGAGCACTTGGTAGTGTAATTGTATTTGTTGAGCACTTGGTAATGCAATTGTGTTTGTTGAGCACTTGGTAATGCAAATGTATTTGTTGAGCACTTGGTAGTGTAATTGTATTTGTTGTGCACTTGGTAGTGTAATTGTATTTGTTGTGCACTTGGTAGTGTAATTGTATTTGTTGAGCAATTGGTAGTGTAATTGTATTTATTGAGCACTTGGTAGTGTAATTGTATTTGTTGAGCACTTGGTACTTTAATTGTATTTGTTGTGCACTTAGTAGTGAAATTGTATTTGTTGAGCACTTGGTAGTGTAATTGTATTTGTTGAGCACTTGGTAGTGTAATTGTATTTGTTGAGCACTTGGTAGTGTAATTGTATTTGTTGAGCACTTGGTAGTGTAATTGTATTTTTTGAGCACTTGGTAGTGTAATTGTATTTGTTGAGCACTTGGTAGTGTAATTGTATTTGTTGAGCACTTGGTAGTGTAATTGTATTTGTTGAGCACTTGGTAGTGTAATTGTATTTGTTGAGCACTTGGTAGTGTAATTGTATTTGTTGTGCACTTGGTAGTGTAATTGTATTTGTTGAGCACTTGGTAGTGTAATTGTATTTGTTGTGCACTTGGTAGTGTAATTGTATTTGTTGAGCACTTGGTAGTGTAATTGTATTTGTTGTGCACTTGGTAATGCAAATGTATTTGTTGTGCACTTGGTAGTGTAATTGTATTTGTTGTGCACTTGGTAGTGTAATTACATTTGTTGAGCACTTGCTAGTGTAATTGTATTTATAAAGCACTCGGTAGTGTAATTGTATTTGTTGAGCACTTGGTAGTGTAATTGTATTTGTTGTGCACTTGGTAGTGTAATTGTATTTGTTGTGCACTTGGTAGTGTAATTGTATTTGTTGTGCACTTGGTAGTGTAATTGTATTTGTTGTGCACTTGGTAGTGTAATTGTATTTATTGAGCACTTGGTAGTGTAATTGTATTTGTTGAGCACTTGGTAGAGTAATTGTATTTGTTGAGCACTTGGTACTTTAATTGTATTTGTTGTGCACTTGGTAGTGTAATTGTATTTGTTGAGCACTTGGTAGTGTAATTGTATTTGTTGAGCACTTGGTAGTGTAATTGTATTTATTGAGCACTTGGTAGTGTAATTGTATTTGTTGAGCACTTGGTAGTGTAATTGTATTTGTTGAGCACTTGGTAGTGTAATTGTATTTGTTGAGCACTTGGTAGTGTAATTGTATTTGTTGTGCACTTGGTAGTGTAATTGTATTTGTTGAGCACTTGGTAGTGTAATTGTATTTGTTGTGCACTTGGTAGTGTAATTGTATTTGTTGAGCACTTGGTAGTGTAATTGTATTTGTTGTGCACTTGGTAATGCAAATGTATTTGTTGTGCACTTGGTAGTGTAATTGTATTTGTTGTGCACTTGGTAGTGTAATTACATTTGTTGAGCACTTGCTAGTGTAATTGTATTTATAAAGCACTTGGTAGTGTAATTGTATTTGTTGAGCACTTGGTAGTGTAATTGTATTTGTTGTGCACTTGGTAGTGTAATTGTATTTGTTGTGCACTTGGTAGTGTAATTGTATTTGTTGTGCACTTGGTAGTGTAATTGTATTTGTTGTGCACTTGGTAGTGTAATTGTATTTATTGAGCACTTGGTAGTGTAATTGTATTTGTTGAGCACTTGGTACTTTAATTGTATGTGTTGTGCACTTGGTAGTGTAATTGTATTTGTTGTGCACTTGATAATGTAATTATATTTGCTGAGCACTTGGTAGTGTAATTGTATTTATTGAGCACTTGGTAGTGTAATTGTATTTATTGAGCACTTGGTAGTGTAATTGTATTTATTGAGCACTTGGTAGTCTAATTGTATTTGTTGTGCACTTGTTAGTGTAATTGTATTTGTTGTGCACTTGGTAGTGTAATTGTATTTGTTGTGCACTTGGTAGTGTAATTGTATTTGTTGTGCACTTGGTAGTGTAATTGTATTTGTTGTGCACTTGGTAGTGTAATTGTATTTGTTGAGCACTTGGTAGTGTAATTGTATTTGTTGTGCACTTGGTAGTGTAATTGTATTTGTTGTGCACTTGGTAGTAATTGTATTTGTTGAGCACTTGGTAGTGTAATTGTATTTATTGAGCACTTGGTAGTGTAATTGTATTTGCTGAGCACTTGGTACTTTAATGGTATGTGTTGTGCACTTGGTAGTGTAATTGTATTTATTGAGCACTTGGTAGTGTAATTGTATTTGTTGAGCACTTGGTAGTGTAATTGTATTGAGCACTGGGTATTGTAACTGTATTTGTTGAGCACTTAGTAATGCAATTGTATTTGTTGAGCACTTGGTAGTGTAATTGTATTTGTTGAGCACTTGGTAATGCAATTGTGTTTGTTGAGCACTTGGTAATGCAAATGTATTTGTTGAGCACTTGGTAGTGTAATTGTATTTGTTGTGCACTTGGTAGTGTAATTGTATTTGTTGTGCACTTGGTAGTGTAATTGTATTTGTTGAGCAATTGGTAGTGTAATTGTATTTATTGAGCACTTGGTAGTGTAATTGTATTTGTTGAGCACTTGGTACTTTAATTGTATTTGTTGTGCACTTAGTAGTGAAATTGTATTTGTTGAGCACTTGGTAGTGTAATTGTATTTGTTGAGCACTTGGTAGTGTAATTGTATTTGTTGAGCACTTGGTAGTGTAATTGTATTTGTTGTGCACTTGGTAGTGTAATTGTATTTGTTGTGCACTTGGTAGTGTAATTGTATTTGTTGTGCACTTGGTAGTGTAATTCTATTTGTTGAGCACTTGGTAGTGTAATTGTATTTGTTGTGCACTTGGTAGTGTAATTGTATTTGTTGTGCACTTGGTAATGCAAATGTATTTGTTGTGCACTTGGTAGTGTAATTGTATTTGTTGTGCACTTGGTAGTGTAATTACATTTGTTGAGCACTTGCTAGTGTAATTGTATTTATAAAGCACTCGGTAGTGTAATTGTATTTGTTGAGCACTTGGTAGTGTAATTGTATTTGTTATGCACTTGGTAGTGTAATTGTATTTGTTGAGCACTTGGTACTTTAATTGTAAGTGTTGTGCACTTGGTAGTGTAATTGTATTATTGAGCACTTGGTAGTGTAATTGTATTTGTTGAGCACTTGGTACTTTAATTGTATGTGTTGTGCACTTTGTAGTGTAATTGTATTTATTGAGCACTTGGTAGTGTAATTGTATTTGTTGAGCACTTGGTAGTGTAACTGTATTTATTGAGCTCTTGGTAGTGTAATTTTATTTGTTGAGCACTTGGTACTTTAATTGTATTTATTGTGCACTTGGTAATGCAAATGTATTTGTTGTGCACTTGGTAGTGTAATTGTATTTGTTGTGCACTTGATAATGTTATTATATTTGCTGAGCACTTGGTAGTGTAATTGTATTTATTGAGCACTTGGTAGTGTAATTGTATTTATTGAGCACTTGGTAGTGTAATTGTATTTATTGAGCACTTGGTAGTGTAATTGTATTTGTTGTGCACTTGTTAGTGTAATTGTATTTGTTGTGCACTTGGTAGTGTAATTGTATTTGTTGAGCACTTGGTAGTGTAATTGTATTTGTTGTGCACTTGGTAGTGTAATTGTATTTGTGGAGCACTTGGTAGTGTAATTGTATTTATTGTGCACTTGGTAATGCAAATGTATTTGTTGTGCATTTGGTAGTGTAATTGTATTTGTTGTGCACTTGGTAGTGTAATAATATTTGTTGTGCACTTGGTAGTGTAATTGTATTTGTTGAGCACTTGGTAGTGTAATTGTATTTGTTGTGCACTTGGTAGTGTAATTGTATTTGTTGTGCACTTGGTAGTGTAATTGTATTTGTTGAGCACTTGGTAGTGTAATTGTATTTATTGAGCACTTGGTAGTGTAATTGTATTTGCTGAGCACTTGGTACTTTAATGGTATGTGTTGTGCACTTGGTAGTGTAATTGTATTTATTGAGCACTTGGTAGTGTAATTGTATTTGTTGAGCACTTGGTAGTGTAATTGTATTGAGCACTGGGTATTGTAACTGTATTTGTTGAGCACTTAGTAATGCAATTGTATTTGTTGAGCACTTGGTAGTGTAATTGTATTTGTTGAGCACTTGGTAATGCAATTGTGTTTGTTGAGCACTTGGTAATGCAAATGTATTTGTTGAGCACTTGGTAGTGTAATTGTATTTGTTGTGCACTTGGTAGTGTAATTGTATTTGTTGTGCACTTGGTAGTGTAATTGTATTTGTTGAGCAATTGGTAGTGTAATTGTATTTATTGAGCACTTGGTAGTGTAATTGTATTTGTTGAGCACTTGGTACTTTAATTGTATTTGTTGTGCACTTGGTAGTGAAATTGTATTTGTTGAGCACTTGGTAGTGTAATTGTATTTGTTGAGCACTTGGTAGTGTAATTGTATTTGTTGAGCACTTGGTAGTGTAATTGTATTTGTTGTGCACTTGGTAGTGTAATTGTATTTGTTGTGCACTTGGTAGTGTAATTGTATTTGTTGAGCACTTGGTAGTGTAATTGTATTTGTTGTGCACTTGGTAATGCAAATGTATTTGTTGTGCACTTGGTAGTGTAATTGTATTTGTTGTGCACTTGGTAGTGTAATTACATTTGTTGAGCACTTGCTAGTGTAATTGTATTTATAAAGCACTCAGTAGTGTAATTGTATTTGTTGAGCACTTGGTAGTGTAATTGTATTTGTTGTGCACTTGGTAGTGTAATTGTATTTGTTGAGCACTTGGTAGTGTAATTGTATTTGTTGAGCACTGGGTAGTGTAATTGTATTTGTTGAGCACTGGGTAGTGTAATTGTATTTGTTGAGCACTTGGTAGTGTAATTGTATTTGTTGTGCACTTGGTAGTGTAATTGTATTTGTTGAGCACTTGGTAGTGTAATTGTATTTGTTAAGCACTTGGTACTTTAATTGTATGTGTTGTGCACTTGGTAGTGTAATTGTATTATTGAGCACTTGGTAGTGTAATTGTATTTGTTGAGCACTTGGTACTTTAATTGTATGTGTTGTGCACTTGGTAGTGTAATTGTATTTATTGAGCACTTGGTAGTGTAATTGTATTTGTTGAGCACTTGGTAGTGTAACTGTATTTATTGAGCTCTTGGTAGTGTAATTTTATTTGTTGAGCACTTGGTACTTTAATTGTATTTATTGTGCACTTGGTAATGCAAATGTATTTGTTGTGCACTTGGTAGTGTAATTGTATTTGTTGTGCACTTGATAATGTAATTATATTTGCTGAGCACTTGGTAGTGTAATTGTATTTATTGAGCACTTGGTAGTGTAATTGTATTTATTGAGCACTTGGTAGTGTAATTGTATTTGTTGTGCACTTGTTAGTGTAATTGTATTTGTTGTGCACTTGGTAGTGTAATTGTATTTGCTGTGCACTTGGTAGTGTAATTGTATTTGTTGTGCACTTGGTAGTGTAATTGTATTTGTTGAGCACATGGTAGTGTAATTGTATTTGTTGTGCACTTGGTAATGCAAATGTATTTGTTGTACACTTGGTAATGTAATTGTATTTGTTGTGCACTTGGTAGTGTAATTGTATTTGTTGTGCACTTGGTAGAGTAATTGTATTTATTGAGCACTTGGTAGTGTAATTGTATTTGTTGAGCACTTGGTACTTTAATTGTATGTGTTGTGCACTTGGTAGTGTAATTGTATTTATTGAGCACTTGGTAGTGTAATTGTATTTGTTGAGCACTTGGTACTTTAATTGTATGTGTTGTGCACTTGGTAGATTAATTGTATCTGTTGTGCACTTGGTAGTGTAATTGTATTTGTTGAGCACTTGGTAGTGTAATTGTATTTATTGAGCACTTGGTAGTGTAATTGTATTTGCTGAGCACTTAGTACTTGAATGGTATGTGTTGTGCACGTGGTAGTGTAATTGTATTTATTGAGCACTTGGTAGTGTAATTGTATTGAGCTCTGGGTATTGTAACTGTATTTGTTGAGCACTTAGTAATGCAATTGTATTTGTTGTGCACTTGGTAGTGTAATTGTATTTGTTGTGCACTTGGTAGTGTAATTACATTTGTTGAGCACTTGCTAGTGTAATTGTATTTATAAAGCACTTGGTAGTGTAATTGTATTTGTTGAGCACTTGGTACTTTAATTGTATTTGTTGTGCACTTGGTAGTGTAATTGTATTTATTGAGCACTTGGTAGTGTAATTGTATTTATTGAGCACTTGGTAGTGTAATTGTATTTGTTGAGCACTTGGTAGTGTAATTGTATTTATTGAGCACTTGGTAGTGTAATTGTATTTGTTGAGCACTTGGTACTTTAATTGTATTTGTTGAGCACTTGGTACTTTAATTGTATGTGTTGTGCACTTGGTAGTGTAATTGTATTTATTGAGCACTTGGTAGTGTAATTGTATTTGTTGAGCACTTGGTAGTGTAATTGTATTTATTGAGCACTTGGTAGTGTAATTGTATTTGTTGAGCACTTGGTACTTTAATTGTATGTGTTGTGCACTTGGTAGTGTAATTGTATTTGTTGTGCACTTGGTAGTGTAATTGTATTTGTTGAGCACTTGGTAGTGTAATTGTATTTATTGAGCACTTGGTAGTGTAATTGTATTTGTTGAGCACTTGGTACTTTAATGGTATGTGTTGTGCACTTGGTAGTGTAATAGTATTTATTGAGCACTTGGTAGTGTAATTGTATTTGTTGAGCACTTGGTAGTGTAACTGTATTTATTGAGCTCTTGGTAGAGTTATTTTATTTGTTGAGCACTTGGTACTTTAATTGTATTTATTGTGCACTTGGTAATGCAAATGTATTTGTTGTGCACTTGGTAGTGTAATTGTATTTGTTGTGCACTTGATAATGTAATTATATTTGTTGTGCACTTGGTAGTGTAATTACATTTGTTGAGCACTTGCTAGTGTAATTGTATTTATAAAGCACTCGGTAGTGTAATTGTATTTGTTGAGCACTTGGTAGTGTAATTGTATTTGTTGTGCACTTGGTAGTGTAATTGTATTTGTTGAGCACTTGGTAGTGTAATTGTATTTGTTAAGCACTGGGTAATGTAATTGTATTTGTTGAGCACTTGGTAGTGTAATTGTATTTGTTGTGCACTTGGTAGTGTAATTGTATTTGTTGAGCACTTGGTAGTGTAATTGTATTTGTTGTGCACTTGGTAGTGTAATTGTATTTGTTGAGCACTTGGTAGTGTAATTGTATTTGTTGTGCACTTGGTAATGCAAATGTATTTGTTGTGCACTTGGAAGTGTAATTGTATATGTTGTGCACTTGGTAATGTTATTATATTTGCTGAGCACTTGGTAGTGTAATTGTATTTATTGAGCACTTGGTAGTGTAATTGTATTTATTGAGCACTTGGTAGTGTAATTGTATTTATTGAGCACTTGGTAGTGTAATTGTATTTGTTGTGCACTTGGTAGTGTAATTGTATTTGTTGTGCACTTGGTAGTGTAATTGTATTTGTTGTGCACTTGGTAGTGTAATTGTATTTGTTGAGCACTTGGTAGTGTAATTGTATTTGTTGTGCACTTGGTAATGCAAATGTATTTGTTGTGCACTTGGTAGTGTAATTATATTTGTTGTGCACTTGGTAGTGTAATTGTATTTGTTGTGCACTTGGTAGAGTAATTGTATTTATTGAGCTCTTGGTAGTTTAATTTTATTTGTTGAGCACTTGGTACTTTAATTGTATTTATTGTGCACTTGGTAGTGTAATTGTATTTATTGAGCACTTGGTAGTGTAATTGTATTTGTTGAGCACTTGGTACTTTAATGGTATGTGTTGTGCACTTGGTAGTGTAATTGTATTTATTGAGCACTTGGTAGTGTAATTGTATTTGTTGAGCACTTGGTAGTGTAATTGTATTGAGAACTGGGTATTGTAACTGTATTTGTTGAGCACTTAGTAATGCAATTGTATTTGTTGAGCACTTGGTAGTGTAATTGTATTTGTTGTGCACTTGGTAGTGTAATTGTATTTGTTGTGCACTTGGTAGTGTAATTGTATTTGTTGAGCACTTGGTAGTGTAATTGTATTTATTGAGCACTTGGTAGTGTAATTGTATTTGTTGAGCACTTGATACTTTAATTGTATTTGTTGTGCACTTGGTAGTGAAATTGTATTTGTTGAGCACTTGGTAGTGTAATTGTATTTGTTGAGCACTTGGTAGTGTAATTGTATTTGTTGAGCACTTGGTAGTGTAATTGTATTTGTTGTGCACTTGGTAGTGTAAATGTATTTGTTGTGCACTTGGTAGTGTAATTGTATTTGTTGAGCACTTGGTAGTGTAATTGTATTTGTTGTGCACTTGGTAATGCAAATGTATTTGTTGTGCACTTGGTAGTGTAATTGTATTTGTTGTGCACTTGGTAGTGTAATTACATTTGTTGAGCACTTGCTAGTGTAATTGTATTTATAAAGCACTCGGTAGTGTAATTGTATTTGTTGAGCACTTGGTAGTGTAATTGTATTTGTTGTGCACTTGGTAGTGTAATTGTATTTGTTGAGCACTTGGTAGTGTAATTGTATTTGTTGAGCACTGGGTAGTGTAATTGTATTTGTTGAGCACTTGGTAGTGTAATTGTATTTGTTGTGCACTTGGTAGTGTAATTGTATTTATTGAGCACTTGGTAGTGTAATTGTATTTATTGAGCACTTGGTAGTGTAATTGTATTTGTTGTGCACTTGTTAGTGTAATTGTATTTGTTGTGCACTTGGTAGTGTAATTGTATTTGCTGTGCACTTGGTAGTGTAATTGTATTTGTTGTGCACTTGGTAGTGTAATTGTATTTGTTGAGCACATGGTAGTGTAATTGTATTTGTTGTGCACTTGGTAATGCAAATGTATTTGTTGTACACTTGGTAATGTAATTGTATTTGTTGTGCACTTGGTAGTGTAATTGTATTTGTTGTGCACTTGGTAGAGTAATTGTATTTATTGAGCACTTGGTAGTGTAATTGTATTTGTTGAGCACTTGGTACTTTAATTGTATGTGTTGTGCACTTGGTAGTGTAATTGTATTTATTGAGCACTTGGTAGTGTAATTGTATTTGTTGAGCACTTGGTACTTTAATTGTATGTGTTGTGCACTTGGTAGATTAATTGTATCTGTTGTGCACTTGGTAGTGTAATTGTATTTGTTGAGCACTTGGTAGTGTAATTGTATTTATTGAGCACTTGGTAGTGTAATTGTATTTGCTGAGCACTTAGTACTTGAATGGTATGTGTTGTGCACTTGGTAGTGTAATTGTATTTATTGAGCACTTGGTAGTGTAATTGTATTTGTTGAGCACTTGGTAGTGTAACTGTATTTATTGAGCTCTTGGTAGTGTAATTGTATTTGTTGAGCACTTGGTACTTTAATTGTATTTATTGTGCACTTGGTAATGCAAATGTATTTGTTGTGCACTTGGTAGTGTAATTGTATTTGTTGTGCACTTGATAATGTAATTATATTTGCTGAACACTTGGTAGTGTAATTGTATTTATTGAGCACTTGGTAGTGTAATTGTATTTATTGAGCACTTGGTAGTGTAATTGTATTTGTTGTGCACTTGGTAGTGTAATTGTATTTCTTGAGCACTTGGTAGTGTAATTGTATTTGTTGTGCACTTTGTTAATGCAAATGTATTTGTTGTGCATGTGGTAGTGTAATTGTATTTGTTGTGCACTTGGTAATGTTATTATATTTGCTGAGCACTTGGTAGTGTAATTGTATTTTTGTGCACTTGGTAGTGTAATTGTATTTATTGAGCACTTGGTAGTGTAATTGTATTTATTGAGCACTTGGTAGTGTAATTGTATTTGTTGAGCACTTGGTAGTGTAATTGTATTTATTGAGCACTTGGTAGTGTAATTGTATTTATTGAGCACTTGGTAGTGTAATTGTATATGTTGTGCACTTGGTAATGTTATTATATTTGCTGAGCACTTGGTAGTGTAATTCTATTTATTGAGCACTTGGTAGTGTAATTGTATTTATTGAGCACTTGGTAGTGTAATTGTATTTATTGAGCACTTGGTAGTGTAATTGTATTTGTTGTGCACTTGTTAGTGTAATTGTATTTGTTGTGCACTTGGTAGTGTAATTGTATTTGTTGAGCTTTTAGTAGTGTAATTGTATTTGTTGTGTATTTGGTAGTGTAATTGTATTTGTTGAGCACTTGGTAGTGTAATTGTATTTATTGTGCACTTGGTAGTGTAATTGTATTTGTTGAGCACTTGGTAGTGTAATTGTATTTGTTGTGCACTTGGTAGTGTAATTGTATTTGTTGAGCACTTGGTAGTGTAATTGTATTTGTTGTGCACTTAGTAGTGTAATTGTATTTGTTGAGCACTTGGTAGTGTAATTGTATTTATTGTGCACTTGGTAGTGTAATTGTATTTGTTGAGCACTTGGTAGTGTAATTGTATTTGTTGCGCACTTGGTAATGCAAATGTATTTGTTGTGCACTTGGTAGTGTAATTGTATTTGTTGTGCACTTGGTAATGTTATTATATTTGCTGAGCACTTTGTAGTGTAATTGTATTTATTGAGCACTTGGTAGTGTAATTGTATTTATTGAGCACTTGGTAGTGTAATTGTATTTATTGAGCACTTGGTAGTGTAATTGTGTTTGTTGTGCACTTGTTAGTGTAATTGTATTTGTTGTGCACTTGGTAGTGTAATTGTATTTGTTGTGCAATTGGTAGAGTAATTGTATTTGTTGAGCACTTGGTACTTTAATTGTATTTGTTGTGCATTTGGTAGTGTAATTGTATTTATTGATAACTTGGTAGTGTAATTGTATTTGTTGAGCACTTGGTACTTTAATTGTATGTGTTGTGCACTTGGTAGTGTAATTGTATTTATTGAGCACTTGGTAGTGTAATTTTATTTGTTGAGCACTTGATACTTTAATTGTATGTGTTGTGCACTTGGTAGTGTAATTGTATTTATTGAGCACTTGGTAGTGTAATTGTATTTGTTGAGCACTTGGTAGTGTAACTGTATTTATTGAGCTCTTGGTAGTGTAATTGTATTTGTTGAGCACTTGGTACTTTAATTGTATTTATTGTGCACTTGGTAATGCAAATGTATTTGTTGTGCACTTGGTAGTGTAATTGTATTTGTTGTGCACTTGATAATGTAATTATATTTGCTGAACACTTGGTAGTGTAATTGTATTTATTGAGCACTTGGTAGTGTAATTGTATTTGTTGAGCACTTGGTAGTGTAATTGTATTGAGCACTGGGTATTGTAACTGTATTTGTTGAGCACTTAGTAATGCATTTGTATTTGTTGAGCACTTGGTAGTGTAATTGTATTTGTTGAGCACTTGGTAATGCAATTGTGTTTGTTGAGCACTTGGTAATGCAAATGTATTTGTTGAGCACTTGGTAGTGTAATTGTATTTGTTGTGCACTTGGTAGTGTAATTGTATTTGTTGTGCACTTGGTAGTGTAATTGTATTTGTTGAGCACTTGGTAGTGTAATTGTATTTATTGAGCACTTGGTAGTGTAATTGTATTTGTTGAGCACTTGGTACTTTAATTGTATTTGTTGTGCACTTGGTAGTGAAATTGTATTTGTTGAGCACTTGGTAGTGTAATTGTATTTATTGAGCACTTGGTAG
Organism: Bulinus truncatus; assembly: GCA_021962125.1. Classification (NCBI taxonomy): domain Eukaryota; kingdom Metazoa; phylum Mollusca; class Gastropoda; family Planorbidae; genus Bulinus; species Bulinus truncatus. The sequence goes on along the minus strand of JAGDYQ010000010.1, from coordinate 4,775,013 downwards.
TGTAATTGTATTTGTTGAGCACTTAGTACTTTAATTGTATTTGTTGTGCACTTGGTAGTGAAATTGTATTTGAGCACTTGGTAATGCAAATGTATTTGTTGTGCACTTGGTAGTGTAATTGTATTTGTTGTGCACTTGGTAATGTTATTATATTTGCTGAGCACTTGGTAGTGTAATTGTATTTATTGAGCACTTGGTAGTGTAATTGTATTTATTGAGCACTTGGTAGTGTAATTGTATTTATTGAGCACTTGGTAGTGTAATTGTATTATTTGTGCACTTGTTAGTGTAATTGTATTTGTTGTGCACTTGGTAGTGTAATTGTATTTGTTGTGCACTTGGTAGAGTAATTGTATTTGTTGAGCACTTGGTACTTTAATTGTATTTGTTGTGCACTTGGTAGTGTAATTGTATTTATTGAGCACTTGGTAGTGTAATTGTATTTGTTGAGCACTTGGTACTTTAATTGTATGTGTTGTGCACTTGGTAGTGTAATTGTATTTATTGAGCACTTGGTAGTGTAATTGTATTTGTTGAGCACTTGGTACTTTAATGGTATGTGTTGTGCACTTGGTAGTGTAATAGTATTTATTGAGCTTTTGGTAGTGGAATTGTATTTGTTGAGCACTTGGTAGTGTAATTGTATTGAGCACTGGGTATTGTAACTGTATTTGTTGAGCACTTAGTAATGCAATTGTATTTGTTGAGCACTTGGTAGTGTAATTGTATTTGTTGAGCACTTGGTAATGCAATTGTGTTTGTTGAGCACTTGGTAATGCAAATGTATTTGTTGAGCACTTGGTAGTGTAATTGTATTTGTTGTGCACTTGGTAGTGTAATTGTATTTATTGAGCACTTGGTAGTGTAATTGTATTTGTTGAGCACTTGGTACTTTAATTGTATGTGTTGTGCACTTGGTAGTGTAATTGTATTTATTGAGCACTTGGTAGTGTAATTGTATTTGTTGAGCACTTGGTACTTTAATGGTATGTGTTGTGCACTTGGTAGTGTAATAGTATTTATTGAGCTTTTGGTAGTGTAATTGTATTTGTTGAGCACTTGGTAGTGTAATTGTATTGAGCACTGGGTATTGTAACTGTATTTGTTGAGCACTTAGTAATGCAATTGTATTTGTTGAGCACTTGGTAGTGTAATTGTATTTGTTGAGCACTTGGTAATGCAATTGTGTTTGTTGAGCACTTGGTAATGCAAATGTATTTGTTGAGCACTTGGTAGTGTAATTGTATTTGTTGTGCACTTGGTAGTGTAATTGTATTTGTTGTGCATATGGTAGTGTAATTGTATTTGTTGAGCACTTGGTAGTGTAATTGTATTTATTGAGCACTTGGTAGTGTAATTGTATTTGTTGAGCACTTGGTACTTTTATTGTATTTGTTGTGCACTTGGTAGTGAAATTGTATTTGTTGAGCACTTGGTAGTGTAATTGTATTTATTGAGCACTTGGTAGTGTAATTGTATTTGTTGAGCACTTAGTACTTTAATTGTATTTGTTGTGCACTTGGTAGTGAAATTGTATTTGTTGAGCACTTGGTAGTGTAATTGTATCGAATGTAGCCTTGACCGCCGGTCAGTGATTGTGAAGACGAGACGGTTCGTAGTGATTTTTCTTCTGTTCCCACGGATGCCAATGTGAGCAGTTTTAAATATTGGCCTGGGACTTTCTACCAACTCGCGGACATTGGCCTCACACATCGGCCAAAGTACGAAATGGCCGGCCAATTCGGGAAAAGGCCCGAATTTCGGGCTTTGGCTGTAACATATACACTAACACGTTCACCGTATGTGAGGAGTATTAAGGCAAGGGAGGCTATTATCCCAGAACCTTACCCAGGTGAATAATAGATACAGCTCAAGTACGAATATATATATATATATATATATATATATATATATATATATATATATATATATATATTGTATATCATGTATTTTCATGAAAAATCGATTTTAAAGCTTAAGACGTTTGCAAGCTGTTTCTTGTGTAGAATAATGTATTAGTCATTGAAACCTAGATATCTTTGTTTTTTTGTTCTAGTCTAATGTTTATGTTACATATAAGTGTTATCAACCATTCAGAGGGCTGAATAGCAGCAGATGTTACAACCACATGTTGCTGTTGTTGTTTTTACTAGGAAGTACATTTAAGTTCCTTAACATCCTTGTTCATTAATGTGTATTTGACGCAATTACAAAATGTAAATGTATTTTATAACAGATGATTTAAAGAAAATAAAGTTTATATTATCAATGTCCAAAAACTATAATCTGATTGTTCTATTAATAGACTGACCTGTTAATACAAAAGCTTAACAGACACGTTTCTTTTATGTTGCGCGACTGGGTATACCCGAGTGAGTCTTGGCCCTTGGCTCATACAATACAACAGTGCGCACACACAATACTTTAGTTTGCACATATAACAATACAATAGTTTACACATACAACAATAAAACAATTTGCACATACAATTCAACAGTTTGTACATATGTCTGATTTAGTTGGTCGATATACTATTATGTTGTGCAAACTTGTGCATATAATTATAATAGAACTTCCTAATTCGCATTAAGAGAATTTTGTTCGTCTTATTTAGGAAATAGGAGCTAACATTAAATGTTTCCATACAAACCTGTTCACCATTATTTGCAGTGTATAACAATGAACCATTAAATACATTTCCCCCCAGATTGTTCAATTAGAACTATTATTTATTGAAGTAAGCATGTAAAAATTGTGTTTTAAATTTATAACATATAGTGAAGCCTGCGTCCATACATACGTTATATTTGACACTCATGGTATTAGACATAGTGTGCCGATACATATTTAACATACGACACACCTAGACATAACAAGTTGTATCTATACAAATGTAACGTAAGACACACCTAGACATAACAAGCTGTACCTATACAAATATAACGTATGACACACCTAGACATAACAGGTTGTACCTGTACAAATGTAACGTATGACACACCTAGACATAACAGGCTGTACCTATACAAATGTAACGTATGACACACCTAGAGATAACAGACTATATCTATAATACAAATTTTACATCATGTGTTCCGGTGTCTGTCATCGCTACTTCCGTCGGTCATCCAACATGGCGGCATATAAAATTCAAAGATGGCAGAAACATTTACTGTTTTCCTCTTAACATGCATTATCCGGCTACCAACTGGCCAGCCAAGTAAGAATTGTCTCCTACATGGCTGCCAGAAATGACATTGGACCAGCCATATGTTTAGTGCCGAGGTGACGAATCACCGTACACTAACATACGGCAGGTAAGATCATGAATGCCAAATGGCAATCACAATATAATACTGTTTTCGACCGCCTCATTCATTACCAATGGGCAATAAAGCGATCTTAGGAGAAGCAACACAAAATCATGCCAAATATTCTGTGATATTCTTCGAAACAAATGTACACCGAAAAGTAGTTCCATAGATCTATCTATATCTCACAATATCATAATAAATTTATGGTGTTCAATTTGTTATTGAACGAGTAGCGACCATACAATAAATATTTACAGAAATCGTTCAATTAATATTCTGTGTTATGTTTCACAATTTAAATTTTAAATCAAAATTATGGATACCTCAATATAATGTAATATTTATATTGTTTAAATTGTTTTTATTTCTAAAATATGTCTATTTCTAATGTTCAATTATTTCCCTTTATTGCTAACCTAAAATACGTCACATTTTTTTTTCATTTTTTGACTATTACGTCACATGAATGAATTGAATAAGGGTTGAGTTTGAGTAGCGCCGTACACAACGTTTACAATGCAAACTAACCCATTTATGATGGGGGCTTCACACAGAGGGTGTATGGAGGGGGCCCAGTTTGAGGAGGGCCCCCAAAATATTTTTTAAACTAAATATTAAGTACATTATCTCATGTCAAAATGTAGTGGCTCCCGAAGATGCCTAAAATCCCTTGGTTCGGCATTGGCTTCACAAAACTATAATGTTGAAAGCTTTGATATGTCTTTTTTTTTAAGAGGCCTAATGTTTTCTGCGTCTGCGGCCTCAACTGCAATGATGGAATATTTTTTTAATTGAAGGTCAGATAAAAGCTACACAACGATTATATCTTTCCGGGCCCCAGCTTGAGGGTTGCCCCAAAATATTGTTTACATTAAATATTCATTTCATTATCTCATGTCATGGTGTCGAATGTCAAAATGCAGAGACATCTAAAGAGGCCAGGCCCACAGGGCCCAATAATCCATAGGTTCGACACTGCCGGGTTGGCAGTATTATCTTAGTATATTCTCAGTACGATATGTTGTGCTATACTACAATGTGTATAACAGTAAGTAAACCACCTGCTAAACATGTAGTGTTTTGCTTAAATTACAGGCACTCACTCACGTCTCTCTCTTTTTTTTTGTAAATAAGTCATGTTGAACATCATAAAACATAACATGAAGAACTGTTTGGAAAGGAAACCATTAAAATATTATGAAGAATTAAGATTTATCAATGATAAGGTTTTGTGTGCGCAAATTATGTTGGCTATAGTTGGATGTTAGATTCAACGTTTAATAGTCGGAGGTTCTTTTTTTTAAGCTTCTGAGCCCATAATGAGGATTATTCTCTTGGGAATGAGATTTAAGTATTATCGCAGCTTTAGAAGCGTCAAAAAATTATCTCATGTCAAAATGCAGAGGCAGCCCCCAAAGAGGCCAAGCCCACCGGGCCCCTAAATCCTTAGGTTCTGCACTGCCGAGTCGGCAATTTTTCTTAGTTGTACTATGCTACAATGTGTATAACAGTAAATAAACCACCTGATAAACATGTAGCGTTTTGCTTAACACAAGCACTCACTCATGTCTCTGTTTTTTTTTAAATACTCCATGTTGAACATCATAAAACATTAAATGAATAACTGTTTGGAAAGGAGTCCATTAAAATATTATGAAGGAATATGATTTTAAGAGTTGTTGTTTATGTTTACCCATAGTGAGGATTATTTTCTTTGGGAGGAACTATTTAACATATGAACTTCATTTGATGTATTATTAGGTGTCCCTATTCTCAAATGTATTTTGGCTACAATAATCTGTTCATGTCCTTGGGGCCACTGCAAGTATATAGACTGATTGTTAACGAGCTAATATATATATCACCATTTTCAACTCCAACTGTGTGCCTACTCGCCGGTCCGGGTACCGGGCCTTTGATAACTAGTCTATAATACAAAAAATACATCATGTGTTCCGGTGTCTGTCATCGCGACTTCCGTCTGTCATCGCTACTTCCGTCTGTCATCCAAGATGGCGGCATAAAAAATTCAAAGATGGTAGAAACATTTACTGTTTTCTTCTTAACATGCATGATCCGGCTACCAACTGGCCGGCCGAGTAAGATTTGTCTCCTACATGGCTGCCAGAAATGACATTGGACCAGCCATATGTTTAGTGCCGAGGTGACAAAACGACGTACACTAACATACGGCAGGTAAGATCATGAATGCCAAATGGAATTCACAATGTAATACTGTTTTCGACCGCCTCAATCAATGAAAAAAAAATATATAATTCATAAACCCAATAGAATAACCCAACTATTTCTATGTTTTTCACTTTTAAAAGAAAAATCAAAATATCACACTTGTACGGCGTACCGGCACCTTTTTCAGTGTTGGGAAAATATTACTTTCCTTGTATTTAAAGAGGATTTAAGTTAGTTAATTATAAAATAAAATTGTTTTAGACATTTAGTATCTTTGCAGTTGTGATTTAGCTTTCATCGAGGTGCGAACTTGTAGTTATAAGTTAAGCAATACATCACTGAGTACCGGCACCTATTTTCGTACAAAAAAAGCACTGCTATCAACTATTTGTTCAATGTTTCAATGAACGACAGAAAAGAAAACTTAATTTCTTTTTTGATCGATCTGTCAGTTATTTAAAAACTTGAAAAACTTGCACTCTTTATATTTTAAATAATAATATTTTTCTGTTCTCAAAAGTATTGGTATTGTATTGGTATCGATTTTGGCAATACACTTTTACTTGAGTATTTGTATTGCTATTGGCGATACTCTTTTCATGAAGTATTGGTATTGGTATTGACAATACAATTTAAGATTATTGTTAACAACCCTGATGATGACAAACAATAAATTGCCCCAGAGTTCCATCTCAATTACTGATGTTTGGAAGTGATCGAAAATTTAATTTTGGGAGCTTCCTGTAGTTTTGAAAATCCTGTAGCATGATATTAAATGATCAAGAAAGACCATGTCATCTCGCCAGCACTCTTGTTCTGATTTCTTTTGTGGTGCTCCAGCATTATCAAATGATGTTTTGAGTTGTTCATACTTTTCTGTTATTGTTAAAACAAACGAGTAGCTGATGTTTGGTGAAGATGTTGAGGTACCAAAATCATCATTCATAAAGTGTTTCAATATTGTATATAGAATGTGGTGTTGGCTTCCAATGTATACAGATTTTTCTAATCCATCATCATGAAAGTGTTTCTGTAATAGTGTGACTGCACCAATACTTCTACAAGTATATGCTGCAGTTGAGTCAGAGACAATCATTTTTATTCATTGAGCAAAGTTTTTATTCGGGAAAAGTTAGAAGAGTAGTATGGAAGGCCAAGGCCCCTAAATGAGATGTGAAGCCAAAGAAAGAAAGAATTAAGGCAAATTTTATTCCATTGGATATTTTCTCTCCTTTTGCATTTGCATGTTGAAGAACAGCGAGTCGCACCTCCCCTTTTTTAATTTTTTTTTTTATTTTTTATTTTGTCGGCCTTTCTATCAAAGTATAAGCACCAGTGTTCTTTTTTAACTTTTTCCTTAAAGTTCATTTTTTAAAATTTTCTCCTTCTGTCAATTGACCTTTGTAAACGCCGCTTTCCAGTTCCCGACAAAATTTCACACTTTTTTTAGGCCTTCCTTGTGCTCAATTTTGCGGCAGTCACTAAACGCACTGCAGAATCAGTTGTTCGTCTTTTAGACTTTAATGGTTTCTCATTATCTTCACTTTTACTAGAACACTGTTCTTCGCTCACAAAATCTTCTTAACTCACAGAATCTTCTGTATCCAAAATTGTTAAGACACTTGATTCAAAACTTTCTTCAGTAAAGCTTTCCCTGAGTGGCACTCTCCCATTTCATTTTCCTGGGATGCATGGGCGTCGCTAGAAATTTGTCCGGGGGGGGGGGCACAAATACACATTTGTTAATTTAACTGACAATGACATACAGGTTCATTTTTCAATTTAATTTAAGTTAAGTATAACATTGATTATTTATATTGACATAAATAAATGCATTTGAAAATTCAAACATTTTGACAACAAACACAAGAAGGTTTCGATTTTATTTATTTTGTTGTTAAATTGACCTTTTATAACTTGATTAGGCCTTCAGAAATACTCTTGGCATTGAGCTTTTTTTAAAACTGCCAACTCTTGTTGGTTTATAATCTTCTGCCATTGAGTGAATTTTTAAATAAATGCTAAATTAATTCCGATCCCTGATAAAAAGTATGATTTTAGAGCGACAATGATGGAAACAGAGTTTTTAGATATGCATGGTTATCAGACTATTCACCGTGGCTTGTATGTTAAAAAGGTGCCTTTTGCAAATATTGCGAATTGTTTCCGCAAAAAAAAGTAATTCAAGCAAATCAGGGGGCCTTTGTCAGCAAACCATGCACAAAATTTAAAGATTTCAACGAAGATGCAACTAGCCTGATGCATAGCACATGGCACAAAGACTCATGAAGATGCAAGCAATTTTGTTGCATGATTGGAAACCAAAGCAGTTTCTATAGATGAGCAGTTGAACTCCTCATTTAGAAGACCATTTCAAGAAAATCGTAACTAACTGGATCCCATCGTTTCTACAGTCCTATTTAGCGGCATGCATGATTTAGAACTTCGTTGAAAAGAATCAAATTGTGGTAATTTTTATGACCTGGTTCTTGGTAATCATTTGTCAATTGGTTATTGTAGTGCTAAGTATATCTCGGCAACTACGCAAAACACTATAATCGAAATTTGTGGGTCCCACTTGCGCGAAGACATTCTTCGTGAAGCAAATAATTCAGTTGCATTTTCTACACTTGCCAACGAGACAACTGAATTTTATGCATTGAGCGGATGTCACTTGGTGTTAAATTTGTCAAAGAACAAAATGGGAAAGAATAATTCCACGGATATATTCCTATATTTGTAGTTTGTTCAGTTATTCAAAAATATTCAAAGCTAGAAGCTGTGACCCAAAAAACTGCACTCAGTGCATTTAGTTTTACTGGCAGTACAAACATACATTGAAGAATTGTTGACTACATTGATCGACAGAATTGTGGTAAGAGGTATAAGGAAATTTTGAGAGTTACAAAAGGTGTTGTAGATGACATTGGTGTCGACATTCCACCTCCAGGACAAGCTGGATGACAAATGAACAGGGAAAATCCAAAAGTTGATTTGCCTGAGAATTATTTAGAATAACTGTTTTTATACCCTACCTTTATTCTATTATATCATCGCTGAAAATTCGGTTTTGAGTAGAAAATAAACCAGCATTTTCCCTTTTAGTTTTGAATCCCTTTTTGATGACAAAACTGGAAACTCGCATTTTAAGGACCAAGCCAGGGCTATTGCTGATTATTATGCATTTGACAATTCAATCGGGGAGAGTGAAACCTGGTATGATATATGGAAATGTAAAAGTAATAAAGGGGAAAAAACAGAAACAATGACTCTATGTCAGGTTTTAGATGAAACAATTTTTTGCCCATCATTAAGATGGATTTTTTGACAGAATTGGCTCTTCCAGTGTGTGAAGTACCTGTAATTATGAGATAAAATTTCTTAAATCATTTAAACCACTAATGGGACGGTTTTTATGGTGCCCTTCTTTCATCCCCACCATAGCCGATAGTGCAATGGTCATGGAGGCACCACGGGAGATATAGCGGGGACTTAAGCCATGACCTGAAATATCATTTGGTCCACACACGGTGCTCGAACCAGGGACCCTCAGGTCGACAGTCGAGTGCTTTATCATACGACCATCCGTCCCCCTGGCTCTTCCAGCAACAACATGCAAAATCGAGAGATCATTTAGCACTCTAAGACGAGTACAAATGTTGCTACGCTCAACAAATGGTGCTGATCGTTTATCTGGTCATTGTATGATGAGTATCAAAAATTTAAACAAAATGTTATCAATCGACTTGAACAAATACCAAGACGTTAACAATTTTTGTTCAAGAATAAATAGTTTAAAATTACAATATTATTTCTATATCAGTGTAATTTATAATTGTATACTTTATTTTATTAGTATAATAATTGTTCGACACTGAAACCATTATTTTAAAAATTACATTAATGTAATCAGTTATACTTGCAGATATAATTCTATTTTATGTTTGATATATGTACATTTTCTTCAATGTAATAAACTTTCAAGAAATTTAGTTCACTTTTATTGTGACAACTTCATGACATTTTTCCAAAATGTAGGGGGGGGAGGGCTAATGCCCCCTTGCCTCCCTTGAATACGCCCATGCTTGGATGAATCTTTTGTGAATCAACTTCTGAAGTACAATAGCCTACTTTTCCTTTTGTTGAAATCTGAAGTGCAGAAAACTTTCTGTCTTCTCGGCACAACCATTCTCATCTGTTACATTTAACATCGCTGTGTCATCTTTTTCCATAACTGTTTTACTTCACCCGCTTTCTGTGCGATCCTGTCTTTTCTGCTTTTTAAATCAAAAGTAAATGTTTTATATCTGTTCACGTTATGTAGTTCCAGCGGTATTTTTTACATTAGAACAAGACTTTCAACAGTACTATGCGTTCGTGATTTAATGCCATTTCGGAACTGCACTAGATTTGAAGACCAAATTTTCTTGCTCTTCTCGGAAGCTGGATCATTTTTTTGACATAACCGCTCTGAGACAATCCAGAAATGACACATATACTTTTTATGCATAAATTAGTCGCCAATTAAAATGCTGACGGTGCATGGAACAACAAAGAACACAATTACAGTTAAAATACTAAATGCGAGTATGACATACGATTTTGCTAGGCGTGTGGAGTTGAGGGCTGTTATTGATATTTTTTGTGCTTGCTACCTGCGATATAATAAGAAATCCTTCTTGTGTTTAGATTTCCAGTTTTGGAATTCCCCAGACTATTTTTAGCCGAACTTGCGAGTTAACTCCCCTTGAGTGAGACTAAAATTTTGGAATTCACAGTCTATTTTTAGCCGCCGAAGTTATACACACGGTCTACCGCCTGTACGCACGCCTAGGTTAGCTGATTATGCGTTAGATTTTTTTTAAATACTATTGCACCATAATATTGATACACGATAGCACAATAATACAAATACGGTGGCCTTTGAAAATGTGTATTTAAATTTACGATGTATAATCTGTATTATGTGATTCCTATTATTATTTGAGTAAATTGTTTCATTGTATTGACAAATCTACGAAGGTCTATTTTCAAGTTAATGTTTTTTTTATTTATATCTTTCTCTCTCTCTTTGAATCTGTATTGATGTAAAAACAAGGCTTGCAGAGCCGGCATTTTTCCGGCTCTGCTCCGGCTCAGGCTCCCAAAAATTTGACGGCTCCGGCTCCCTATAAAGGAAGTATCACAAAAGACAAAATTTGTGCAATTGTGTCACGCAAACATTTGGGAGTAGTGTGTCATCCGATGTTCATTGTGTATTTGTAGTGTGTCATCCGATGATCATTGTGTATTTGTAGTGTGTCATCCGATGTTCATTGTATATTTGTATCTGTTGGTATTGGGGAGTAGTGTGTCATCCAATGTTCATTGTACATTTGTATCTGTTGGTATTGGGGAGTAGTGTGTCATCCGATGTTCATTGTATATTTGTATCTGAGTATTTTACGACGTAAAAGAACACACAGTGTTTATTTTAAAAAAAGATACTGTAATAAGTCAAACACATATATACATCTGTAATTTTACACAGGAAATATATGAAACCTATAGATATTTCTAAAAAAAAACAAATATTTCATATGAAACATGTTGAAGTATCATTAAACATGTTATATAATATTCACTTGGACACATACATCTGCAGCTAAGCGCATATGCTTGATATGTCAAACATAGCCATATTTAAACATACATATGAATTAGCTATACAAAGATATAATAATGCACATTAGGGTGCATCACCACAATAGAGGAAAAAATTGATTGTTTGTTTTTGAGCTGTCTATGTTTCTAATTTGTTCTAATATCATTAATAATAACTTGTGTAAAATATTTTTCAAATCAGAGTTGATTTAGAGGTCTACCCTCCCCCCCCCCGCCCAAGAAATCACAAAACATGTAAAGAAAAAAAAAGTTAATTCTAGCCTATATAAAAATTACATTAAAGTATTAAATTATTTATTACTGTTGCATTTAATTCAGTATAACTTTGTTGCACGTTTGTAAGGTTTACGCACATTTGAGATGTTTTTGCGGTCCATTTCTACCACTTGAAGAATGTTTTGAAAATGTTCATCCGTTCGCGCTGCTGCAACAAAGTCAGATGCCAGTTTTACTCCTCTCTCGGCACAATCGTTAACAACGTTAATAGCGGCAACATTTTCTGCACTGGCAATGTAAGAAGCTGTTTGGCACCAATCATCAACAGGCAGTTGGAGAAATCCTGTGTCCAGTTGAAGTCTGTATATAGTAAACCACGAGTCAACTCCAGCCAGATCACACAACTGAGTTTTAGAATCAATTGATTGGAATCGTGGTTTTCCCCAGCCATTTCCAAATCGATTCTGTGGAGTTTGGAGGGCAACCACTGGTCGAAGCCTTAGCAGAGCATCTGCTAGAGCTCGCTTTTCCAACACAGGTACTTCATTGCTGAACAGAGCAAGTGGGATCATTTCAGCAGTGAGGTACCACAGATGCCTATTCAGGGCACGGATTGCTGAATTGGATTTGTCTCTGTTGACATCGTTATAATCCAAAAGTCGCTTGTATAGCTGTAGATCATTCCATGGTGCATCCACACTCTTTTTGCAAGTGAGCCACCACACGACATAAACATGTGTTACAAATGTAGCAAATGCACAAATCTTTGGCACTTGATCACGTGTGGTAATAGTACCTGGAGGCAATAATTGAATTTGTTTCTCACACAGTGCAATCTTGAGGCAATATATCAGCTTTGCCATCCATCGTACTTTGTGCAGGGCACCTGGTCTTTTAAAGTTAACCTCCTTATTTGTAGCATTCAGGTAAACAAGGGACAGCTTAAGGAATTCGTGGTAGTCGTCTCGCAAGAATTCTGTTTGTTTACTAGAGTTGGCATGTGCAGTTACCGCATCTCTCATTATCGTCAGTCGCTCTTGAGCCTTCAGATCTTGATCAGCTAACGTAAACGAACGACGTACATGAGACCAATCATGTGCCACCAACTCCCAATTACTTCGCAGCTTGGTGAACAAAGTTATATCCGGGGATTTGGAAACTTCTATTTTCATGTCTGCAAACACATGCGAGAGGATAACTTCACCAATGTGATGGCGACAACCTGACCACAGAAGAGCACGTTGCAGCATATTTTGTATGGCAATGCAGGCAGCAGTCTGATGACCAGTGTTTGATCTTGTCGTGTCGAATGTCATATTAACGATACAATCATTACAATGCCACTCTGTCATTAGCTTCATGGTTAATTCTGCAATTATTTCACCAACGGGTTTCTTTGTTGCCTTAGCATAATTTTGCACTCCTAGAAGTTTCAATTGCTTTGCATCACCGACAACAACTGTTATGCGTTCTTTAGTGACACGATGATTTTTTAGAGAAGGTGTCAGTTTGCCATCCCAGTGGAGAGTGCAGAGTTTGGGTGGTTCCCATGAGTCGTGGATCTTTGTAGATATCTCACAACTTTGCGACGTGAACGATCTGCAGTGGCATAGGAAGAAGGCCCTGTGTGAAAGCTGCCTGCTGTGTTGGTGTAATCTTAAATCTTGTCGCTAGTGACACAAGATTTGGTCGGCTTAAAACATCTGGAGGTACAAATACCAAAGCTCCTGTTGCCTTTCTTCGCTTTTGCAATGGCATTATATCATCCAAACAGTTATCAACAAACTCCATATTATCTTCAGATTTAGAAGTAGAATCATCGGGTTCGTCACTGCTACCTTCACTGGAAGGCACTGATATCGTTGAACATACTGCATTTTCTTCTCTTGCGCGTTTCTGACGTTCCAATGTTGCGACTTTTTTTGCAAGTGTTTTGTCAAATGATCCAAAGCTGGAAGACCTGTCTCCTTTCATAGACCTCAAGAATGCTAGATCTTCTGCATTCTTGATAATAGTCTCGACATTTGGTGGCTACAGTTGAAAAGTTGTTGCCAACTTAGATTTCATTTGTTCCAGTTTACTTTTGGTGGCTGGTGTGTTTCGGCGACTTTTATCAATTGAACGAAGTTTATTGTATTCATCAAGAAGCTGAACAATCTTCTCACAAGCTCTCCTCTCTGTCATCATTGGAATGTTTGCTTTTTGTAGAAAGCAGTAACTTAATTCAGCACAATTTTGGCAGTTGTAAATCGAGAAGGTGCACCAAGAGAACCTGGACGCTCACTGTGTGCTGCTACATTGCAGTGATACATCATGCACCTCAAAACTTGTAAACAAGTTGGTAGTCGAAGAATTCCAGTAATTATAGCATCATCAACACAGATTGCAGGGCCAATGCCAAACAATTCAGTTTTCAGAAGAGTTTGTGGTTTCTTTGTTCGCAGGAGACGCAGTAATAACTGGATATGCAACTGTTGAAGTGATGCCAGGGTCAGGCAGCATTTCCTTAGAAGGTGTAAACATTTTATTGTTGTTTTTCATATCATTTCCATGTTCTGATTTTATAGGTCATGTGTATCAGAAATTAAAATAATATTAAGAAAGAAATTAAAATGCTTGCCTTAGTCATCAATATTTGTAAGGAAAAGTGTTGTTTTGCTAATAAAATGCGAATTTTAAATTTTATTTCTAGCACAACTGTTTATCAAAATAAATCATAGCTTCCAAACGTTATAAAACCAAAGACTATTAAACAATTTATATAGCGCTTTACTTTTTGTATGTAAGTCTGTAAGACTTTACAAGAAGGATGGTTTTATCTAGTTTTCGCTTAATTATGCAAACTTTGTTGAAGTCCGGGGGACCTCTAAATATTGTCAAATATTTTTGATTTTTTTACACAATGCTTTTTTTGATCAATGGAACAAATTTAAATAGCAGACAGATCAATTATTAATTTTTTTTTGGTGATGCACCCTAATGCACATGTAATCCAAGACATTCAGTTTATTTTACTGATGTTATTACTGATTTAACGTTTTTGCTACTCTACAAACCCAGTTATAGCCAACCAATAATTGAAGCGATATCTTACTTCAAACTACACCCAGAGTATGATTACCGTTACTTTAAGTTCTTACACACAGGCACACAAAACAAAATACAGCAGTTACGTCAAGAAATGTTGTTCTTACTCTCCCTTCTCATATTTCCTTTATCTCTGTTTCCTGCATCAGATGTTCGTATGAATCAAAGATAGTGATATGGTTAACTATTGAAGACTATAAAGGCTTCCATTCTGTAAAATATATGTCAGTGATAATTCTTGTTTATTCTGTTTTGGTTGAAAAGACGTATTTGTAATCACCATTGTTAGTCCGGTGTTTTGTACCAGCTACTGAGAAAAAAAATATGTACATTTTGTCGAAATTTTGTTAAATTCGGAATTCAAAAAGTTCTTCACGGGATAAAATACTTTTCCTGCGAATCGATTAATGAGCCAAAATTGGACTGATGCAATTCACTGGGATGGAAACCCTCTAAGGTAAATAGACATTTGTATTAACTCACAATATTCAAAGTAAACCTGGCAGTGTATTTAAAGAAATTGTGTTGGGGTGGGGTCGGTGGCTTTCTAGATTGAGGCAAGGGGAAGTAATGTGTAGATTAAGTCTGATTAAAGCTGGAGGTAATGGGGATTAGTGTGTAGATTAAGTCTGATTAAAGCTGGAGGTAATGGGGATTAGTGTGTAGATTAAGTCTGATTAAAGCTGGAGGTAATGGGGATTAGTGTGTAGATTAAGTCTGATTAAAGCTGGAGGTAATTGGGATTAGTGTGTAGATTAAGTCTGATTAAAGCTGGAGGTAATGGGGATTAGTGTGTATATTAAGTCTGATTAAAGCTGGAGGTAATGGGGATTAGTGGGTATATGGAATGTGATTAAAGCTGGAGGTAATGGGGATTAGTGTGTAGATTAAGTCTGATTAAAGCTGGAGGTAATGTGGATTAGTGTGTAGATTAAGTCTGATTAAAGCTGGAGGTAATGGGGATTAGTGTGTAGATTAAGTCTGATTAAAGCTGGAGGTAATGGGGATTAGTGTGTAGATTAAGTCTGATTAAAGCTGGAGGTAATGGGGATTAGTGTGTAGATTAAGTCTGATTAAAGCTGGAGGTAATTGGGATTAGTGTGTAGATTAAGTCTGATTAAAGCTGGAGGTAATGGGGATTAGTGTGTATATTAAGTCTGATTAAAGCTGGAGGTAATGGGGATTAGTGGGTATATGGAATGTGATTAAAGCTGGAGGTAATGGGGATTAGTGTGTAGATTAAGTCTGATTAAAGCTGGAGGTAATGTGAATTAGTGTGTAGATTAAGTTTGATTAAAGCTGGAGGTAATGGGGATTAGTGTGTAGATTAAGTCTGATTAAAGCTGGAGGTAATGGGGATTAGTGTGTAGATTAAGTCTGATTATAGCTGGAGGTAATGGGGATTAGTGGGTATATGGAATGTGATTAAAGCTGCAACACCAGCACTAATATATGACACCTGTCAATCAGGATCTAGATTCAGCTGATGTAAAAGAATCTGGACTTGATAATGTTAATCCGAACAACCAAGACAGAAAGCGCAAATGCAAGAACTATCATTATATTCTGAAGATGAGCCATTATACCTTGCTCCATTCCGACAGCTGTTGAGATATACATACTGGAGCAACAAATTGATAATGACTTGGATCCATTCAAGTGGTGGAAGCTACACATTGACAAATATCCAGTTAGTAAACAAAGATTTAGAATCCACTGCCACAACTGCCCCTTGTGAACGTCACTTTTTTTGTTCCTGGCTGTTGTTAACAAGAAGAAAGCATCACCGACGAATGTGAATAAACTGGTCTGTTTAATCAATCGGCTGAATAAATAAGAAGGCTAAGTTAACTGTTCTATTAATTAAATTTATTATTTTAAGATGTGATGTGGCTAGAAAAAAGAAATATTGCAGATAATAAATAAAGTATTTGCTCGATTAAATATGTGTTAATTTGTGATTGATATTTTAATTAATTAGAGCTGCTGTTCGATTTATAACATTGATCGAAATTATTGCAAGTTTGTTATTATATGTTATCATAACATGGGCATAATAAACAAGTCAGTTTAATTTACGAAAGAGTTATAATTAATTTTATCAAATCTATGAAGCATTATCATATATGTCTATTGAATTAGTTATTCAGACCAGTTTATTGACAACTATCAATCAAGTCAAGCGATGCGATTTTTCTAAAAATCTACAACAATACCAAACATATGTTTTTCCCGGAATGTATGTTCCAAACTCATGACACGTGTCAACCCCTCTCCCCTCCATCCCAATCATATTTTGCTACACTCTGCCCTCATGTAATTCTTGTTTACCCTTCCCTTCACTACCGTCCACGCCCCCCCCTCCAACTGCCCAGCCCAAAAAAAAGACACAATGCATCACTATCTCATATTTGCCTTTTCCTTCTTAAAGTAATAGTAAAGCCAGAAAGTAGACACTAACTGATATAATTAACGTCTTTTTTTTCATGATTTGTACCCCCTTTCCCTCCCGGTCATTTTTTGACAAACTTCGCGCCCCCTCTCCCCACAAAGATCATGTTACTAAACCAACTACTATACTATCCATTGTTTCAAATTCATGACACATGTCAATCAAACTAGTGGCAGACGTCTGAAGGTGTTCACTAATTGAATCATTCAGGGTCAGAAAATAGAATTAAGAAATGACAATTTTATTGTTTCAAAGTCATATAGCTGCTATGATTTTATGTGAAAGTGACAGTTCGTGAGTTTATTGTTGTAGTGATGGAGATAATGACAGAACTTCCCTCGTTGTAGTGATGGAGATAATGACAGAACTTCCCTCGTTGCAATGATGGAGAGATAATGCCGCTAAATATGCCCCATCTTGCAAAAATCGACATAATGACGTTACCTCCAGGGAGGAAGAGTATGCCCCTAATAACTTTAACCGACTTTGTGTTAGTCATACCAATAACCACATTCAAGCTACTGTAAACCAGATTTCTTTAACTTAATTAGATTCCCAGTATGGAAGCAATTTTTACTCTGAAAGTCTATTTCCTTATTCCTCTTGTTATTTCTGCCACCGGTGAGTGTCAAACGTATGACTGGGGAACTCATAGGTTAGTAATTACAGCCGTTAAACGTATAAACTAGTGTATGTAGAACTGGCATCAGCTTGCACACATAGAGCAACTGAGTCATCGTAATTTAAATGTAATATGTCTATGCCATGGGGATCGTCTCTTTACTGGTAAGGTCATGTATGTATCTCCCTTGTGCATGACAAAACCTCTGTGTCTCCCTTGTGCATTGCCACATTTATATGTCTCCTTAGTTGATGACCACATCTATGTGTCTCCTTAGTTGATGACCACATCTATGTGTCTCCTTAGTTGATGACCACATCTATGTGTCTCCTTAGTTGATGACCACATCTATGTGTCTCCTTAGTTGATGACCACATCTATGTGTCTCCCTAGTTGATTTAAAATCAATTTGTCTCCCTGGTGCATGACCACATCTATGCATCTCCCTGGTGCATGACCACACCTATGTACCCTCCTGGTGCATGACCACATCTATGCGTCTCTTTAGTGGATGACCACATCTATGCGTCTCCCTAGTTGATTTAAAATCAATTTGTCTCCCTAGTGGATGACCACATCTATGTATCTCCCTGGTGCATGACCACATCTATGCATCGCCCTGGTGCATGACTGTCAAGGTCCCCTTACGGGGTCCCTGCGGTCGTTGTCTAATGGTATGATCACCTACTGAGTCATGGCCAGCATTTATATATTTCCCAGCCACGTGGTTACACAGGACGCACAACACAACGATAAATTTAGCACAAACTCAAATGTGAATACGATACAACGAGTATTTATTTACATTAAAAGAATTAACATCAGAGGGTCCTAAAAAGGACCTAGCTTTACCAGCTACTACAAGACAATAATATACATCAGCCTAATACACATATACAGAATGGCCCTTACCTAGGATGGATAGTTCTCACAAGAACTCAGTACTAATCCGGTCGAAACCAGCCCAGACTGGTTTATCCAACCCGAGCCCACTCGTTCGACTTCACTGTTCGACTGATCAACGCTGACTGAATGACCCACGCCAACTGCTCGGAAGTTCCGCCACGCACATCTGCTCTCGCTCGAGAGCGACTTCACTGACCAATGGGCGGCGAGCCGGGTATGGCATGCTCATCGTGCGTGATCTGCTGCCCCCTCACTCGTGGACAGTTCCAGCCTTCAAGATAAAGGGGAGATAAAGGGACACTACTCTTTCGAACCTCTCGCTTGAATATAACAAGGTCGCAGATTTCTTCCCCTATAGACATTCTCTTCCCAGGTGACGATCAGTGATAAGTGGGTGCTAGAAAGACTGACCACAGTGTGAACACCTGGGAGACAAAGCCTTTGTCTATCCTATTGTGTTACCCCCCCCCTTGAGTCAAGACTTGGACTTGATTTCATTACAAAAAATCATAGAATGTGACAATGACCACAGCTATGTCTCTGCCTGGTGCATGACCACATCTATGCGTCTCTTTAGTGGATGACAATATCAGTGTGTCTCCCTAGTGAATGTCTAAATCAAAGTGTCTTCCTAGTGGATGACCACTTCTATGTGACATCGGTTTATATTCCTAGAATGATATTGCTACATTTATATTAATTGCTGCCATGGGTACATTCTAATTATTATTCAACAACAGTGTACTAAAGAACAACTACAATACACTGAAGTACAAATTTATTGTACTCAAGTACAAAAAATATGTGCTAATGGATAGCGTGGGATTTTGATACATTTTATAAAAGACTATAAAACTAACAAGAAATCTCTCAATAATATAATATGTAAGGCTGAAAGTGAAGTTCTTCACATTATCCTAGAAGTGATAAGTGCATCTCGTGTTACCTCTCCTTTACTTAGTGTTGTCACGGCAACAACAGATAGCATGAATAAATAAACTTGGACATGTCAAGTGACAATATACAAATCACCAACTCAAAATATAACTCTGTATTTGTCGCCTCAATAATATAAAATAAAAAAAAATGTAAGAATTAATATATTCAGTTTCATGGAGCTAACATCAACACTAGACAATAGAATGGGGTTTCTTTTAATATTTGTATCACCTTAAGATTGTGTAAAGAAACAGTGGGCAGCACCGTCTCTCCAGAAGGCTATTTAAAATTATACTAGTTACCACCAGAATGTTTAGTTTTTTTGCTCTTCACATACATATAACAAAACAAAACGTCGAGTTAACACTTAGTCTAATCCATCTCTACGATCATATAGCACTCCGTTATATATGTATATGACACTCTGTTATATATGACACTCTGTTATATATGACACTCTGTTATATATCTATGACACTCTGTTATATATGACACTCTGTTATATATGACACTCTGTTATATATGACACTCTGTTATATATCTATGACACTCTGTTAAATATTTATGGTACTCCGTTATATATCTATGGCAATCCGTTATATATATATGTGGCAATCTGATATATATTTATAGCGATCTGTTATATAAATGAAGTAAACTGTTATATATCTATAGCGATCTGTTATATAAATGTAGTAAACTGTTATATTTCTATAGCAATCTGTTATATAAATGTAGTAAACTGTTGTATATCTTTGGCCCTTCGTTAGTTATTTATGGCACTCCTATATGTATCAATAGCTCCATGTACTTACTGATTAACTTCCAATATTTGCACGATATATGACCAGGGTTGAAATAAAATAATGTAATCGCTGGGCCATTCCCCAGATATAAACATTAAAAAAAATTTTTAAAAATAAATTATTAATTACACAATTTAAATTTATTTACTTGAAGGTTTTAAAATACTGCGTATTCGTCGAGAATGCATATATTAACAGTATTATAGTTTTATATTATATGTAATACATGTATTAACAGTGTTAGAGTGTTATATTACAAGTAGTGAGACTGTTTAAGTTTTATATAAAATGATAGACAGTGAAACGATGTCTTAAAGGGAGCGTTCAAATAGCCCTTTTGTACCATCAGGGGAGATAAAATGTAGAATTAATCTGTTTCAGAATCCAATGTGTAGTTAGAACAACGCCCAGTCGCTATTACTTCCCAAAAAAATGTCAGTTGTCTATATAAAGTTGGTTGGGCTTGTGTTGTACAACTTTTAACCAACTTGTCTATGTAAAGTTGGTTGGGCTTGTGTTGTACAACTTTTAACCAACTTGTCTGTGTAAAGTTAGTTGGGCTTGTGTTGTACAACTTTTAACCAACTTGTCTGTGTAAAGTTGGTTAGGCTTGTGTTGTACAACTTTTAATAAACTTGTCTGTGTAAAGGTGATTGGGCTTGTGTTGTACAACTTTAAACAAACTTGTCTATGTAAAGTTGGTTGGGCTTGTGTTGTACAACTTTTAACCAACTTGTCTATGTAAAGTTGGTTGGGCTTGTGTTGTACAACTTTTAACCAACTTGTCTGTGTAAAGTTGGTTGGGCTTGTGTTATACAACTTTTAACCAACTTGTCTGTGTAAAGTTAATTGGGCTTGTGTAGTACAACTTTTAACAAACTTGTCTATGTAAAGTTGGTTGGGCCTGTGTTGTACAACTTTAAACCAACTTGTCTATGTAAAGTTGGTTGGGCTTGTGTTGTACAACTTTTAACAAACTTTTACATGGCCTTACAAAAATGTCATTGGTTCACGTCGAGGATCCACGCCCCCCCCCCCTAAAGCCAGATTCCTCTGAGGCACTCGCTCGATCACCCGAATCCCCATGTTGGTATATCTCAATTGTTTGTATTTGTTAACGTGCTAAATTACAGTCAATGTCAGTGCTGAGAGTGTGATGGTCATTAATTACAGTCAATGTCAGTACTGAGAGTGTGATGGTCGTTCATTACAGTCAACGTCAGTACTGACAGTGTGATGGTCGTTAATTACAGTCAATGTCAGTGCTGAGAGTGTGATGGTAATTAATTTCAGTCAATGTCAGTGCTGAGAGCGTGATGGTCGTAAATTACAGTTAATATCAGTGATAAGAGTGTGATGGTCTTAATTACAATCAATGTCAGTGCTGAGATTGTGATGGTCGTTAATTACAGTCAATGTCAGTGCTGACAGTGTGATGGTAATTAATTACAGTCAACGTCAGTACTGAAAATGTTATGGTCGTTAATAACAGTCAATGTCAGAGCTGAGATTGTGATGGTATTTAATTACAGTCAATGTCAGTACTGACAGTGTGATGGTAATTAATTACAGTCAATGTCAGTGCTGAGAGTGTGATGGTCGTTAATTACAGTCAATGTCAGTACTGACTGTTTGATGGTCGTTAATAACAGTCAATGTCAGTGCTAAGAGTGTGATGGAAGTAAATTACAGTCAATGTCAGTACTGACAGTGTAATGGTCGTTAATTACAGTCAATGTCAGTACTGACAGTGAGATGGTAATTAATTACAGTCAATGTCAGTGCTGAGAGTGTGATGGTCGTTAATTATAGTCAATGTCAGTACTGAGAGTGTGATGGTCGTTAAATACAGTCAATGTCAATACTGACAGTGTGATGGTCGTTAATTACAGTCAATGTCAGTGCTGAGAGTGTGATAGTCGTTAATTACTGTCAATGCCAGTGCTAAGAGTGTGATGGTCATTAATTACAGTCAATGTCAGTGCTCATAGTGTGATGGTTGTTAATTACAGTCAATGTCAGTGCTAAGAGTGTGATGGTCGTTAATTACAGTCAATGTCAGTGCTAAGAGTGTGATGGTCGATAATTACAGTCAATGTCAGTGCTAAGAGTGTGATGGTCGATAATTACAGTCAATGCCAGTGCTAAGAGTGTGATGGTCATTAATTACTGTCAATGCCAGTGCTAAGAGAGTGATGGTCGTTAATTACAGTCAATGTCAGGGCTGAGAGTGTGATGGTCGGTAATTACAGTCAATGTCAGCACTGAGAGTGTGATGGTCGTTCATTAGAGTCAATGTCAGTACTGACAGTGTGATGGTCGTTAATTACAGTCAATGTCAGTGCTAAGAGTGTGATGGTCATTAATTACAGTCAATGTCAGTGCTAAGAGTGTGATGGTCGATAATTACAGTCAATGTCAGTGTTAAGAGTGTGATGGTCATTAATTACAGTCAATGCCAGTGCTAAGAGTGTGATGGTCATTTATTACTGTCAATGCCAGTGCTAAGAGAGTGATGGTCGTTAATTACAGTCAATGTCAGGGCTGAGAGTTAGATGGTCGTTAATTACAGTCAATGTCAGTATTGACATTATGATGGTCGTTAATTAAGTCACTGTCAGTACTGACAGTGTGATGGTTGTTAATTACAGTCAATGTCAGTGCTAAGAGTGTGATGGTCATTAATTACAGTCAATGCCAGTGCTAAGAGTGTGATGGTCGTTAATTACAGTCAATGTCAGGGCTGAGAGTGTGATGGTCGATAATTACAGTCAATGTCACTGCTAAAAGTGTGATGGTCGATAATTACAGTCAATGTCAGTGTTAAGAGTGTGATGGTCGATAATTACAGTCAATGTCAGTGCTAAGAGTGTAATGGTCATTAATTACAGTCAATGCCAGTGCTAAGAGTGTAATGGTCATTAATTACTGTCAATGCCAGTGCTAAGAGAATGATGGTAGTTAATTACAGTCAATGTCAGGGCTGAGAGTGTGATGGTTGTTAATTACAGTCAATGTCAGTACTGACATTGTGATGGTCGTTAATTAAGTCAATGTCAGTACTGACAGTGTGATGGTTGTTAATTGCAGTCAATGTCAGTGCTAAGAGTGTGATGGTCATTAATTACAGTCAATGCCAGTGCTAAGAGTGTGATGGTCGATAATTACAGTCAATGCCAGTGCTAAGAGAGTGATGGTCGTTAATTACAGTCAATGTCAGGGCTGAGAGTGTGATGGTCGTTAATTACAGTCAATGTCAGTACTGACATTGTGATGGTCGTTAATTAAGTCAATGTCAGTACTGACAGTGTGATGGTTGTTAATTACAGTCAATGTCAGTGCTAAGAGTGTGATGGTCATTAATTACAGTCAATGCCAGTGCTAAGAGTGTGATGGTCATTAATTACTGTCAATGCCAGTGCTAAGATAGTGATGGTCGTTAATTACTGTCCATGTCAGTACTGACATTGTTATGGTCGTTAATTAAGTCAATGTCAGGGCTAAGAGTGTGATGGTCGTTAATAACAGTCAATGTCAGTACTGACATTATGATGGTCGTTAATTAAGTCAATGTCAGTACTGACAGTGTGATGGTTGTTTGTTACAGTCAATGTCAGTGCTAAGAGTGTGATGGTCATTAATTACAGTCATTGCCAGTGCTAAGAGTGTGATGGTCGTTAATTACAGTCAATGTCAGTACTGACAGTGTGATGGTTAATAATTACAGTCAATGTCAGTACTGACAGTGTGATGGTTGTTAATTACAGTCAATGTCAGTGCTGAGAGTGTGATGGTCATTAATTACAGTCAATGCCAGTGCTAAGAGTGTGATGGTCGTTAATTACAGTCAATGTCAGGGCTGAGAGTGTGATGGTCGTTAATTACAGTCAATGTCAATGTTAAGAGTGTGATGGTCGATAATTACAGTCAATGTCAGTGCTAAGAGTGTGATGGTCATTAATTACAGTCAATGTCAGTACTGACAGTGTGATGGTTGTTAATTACAGTCAATGTCAGTGCTAAGAGTGTGATGGTCATTAATTACAGTCAATGCCAGTGCTAAGAGTGTGATGGTCATTAATTACTGTCAATGCCAGTGCTAAGAGAGTGATGGTCGTTAATTACTGTCCATGTCAGTACTGACATTGTTATGGTCGTTAATTAAGTCAATGTCAGGGCTAAGAGTGTGATGGTCGTTAATAACAGTCAATGTCAGTACTGACATTGTGATGGTCGTTAATTAAGTCAATGTCAGTACTGACAGTGTGATGGTTGTTAATTACAGTCAATGTCAGTGCTAAGAGTGTGATGGTCATTAATTACAGTCATTGCCAGTGCTAAGAGTGTGATGGTCGTTAATTAAGTCAATGTCAGTACTGACAGTGTGATGGTTAATAATTACAGTCAATGTCAGTGCTAAGAGTGTGATGGTCATTAATTACAGTCAATGTCAGTGCTAAGAGTGTGATGGTCGATAATTACAGTCAATGTCAGTGCTAAGAGTGTGATGGTCAATAATTACAGTCAATGCCAGTGCTAAGAGTGTGATGGTCATTAATTACTGTCAATGCCAGTGCTAAGAGAGTGATGGTCGTTAATTACAGTCAATGTCAGGGCTGAGAGTGTGATGGTCGTTAATTACAGTCAATGTCAGTACTGACATTATGATGGTCGTTAATTAAGTCACTGTCAGTACTGACAGTGTGATGGTTGTTAATTACAGTCAATGTCAGTGCTAAGAGTGTGATGGTCATTAATTACAGTCAATGCCAGTGCTAAGAGTGTGATGGTCGTTAATTACAGTCAATGTCAGGGCTGAGAGTGTGATGGTCGATAATTACAGTCAATGTCAGTGCTAAGAGTGTGATGGTCGATAATTACAGTCAATGTCAGTGTTAAGAGTGTGATGGTCGATAATTACAGTCAATGTCAGTGCTAAGAGTGTGATGGTCATTAATTACAGTCAATGCCAGTGCTAAGAGTGTAATGGTCATTAATTACTGTCAATGCCAGTGCTAAGAGAGTGATGGTAGTTAATTACAGTCAATGTCAGGGCTGAGAGTGTGATGGTTGTTAATTACAGTCAATGTCAGTACTGACATTGTGATGGTCGTTAATTAAGTCAATGTCAGTACTGACAGTGTGATGGTTGTTAATTGCAGTCAATGTCAGTGCTAAGAGTGTGATGGTCATTAATTACAGTCAATGTCAGTGCTAAGAGTGTGATGGTCGATAATTACAGTCAATGTCAGTGTTAAGAGTGTGATGGTCATTAATTACAGTCAATGCCAGTGCTAAGAGTGTGATGGTCATTAAATACTGTCAATGCCAGTGCTAAGAGAGTGATGGTCGTTAATTACAGTCAATGTCAGGGCTGAGAGTGTGATGGTCGTTAATTACAGTCAATGTCAGTACTGACATTGTGATGGTCGTTAATTAAGTCAATGTCAGTACTGACAGTGTGATGGTTGATAATTACAGTCAATGTCAGTGCTAAGAGTGTGATGGTCATTAATTACAGTCAATGCAAGTGCTAATAGTGTGATGGTCATTAATTACTGTCAATGCCAGTGCTAAGAGAGTGATGGTCGTTAATTACTGTCCATGTCAATACTGACATTGTTATGGTCGTTAATTAAGTCAATGTCAGGGCAAAGAGTGTGATGGTCGTTAATAACAGTCAATGTCAGTACTGACATTGTGATGGTCGTTAATTAAGTCAATGTCAGTACTGACAGTGTGATGGTTGTTAATTACAGTCAATGTCAGTGCTAAGAGTGTGATGGTCATTAATTACAGTCATTGCCAGTGCTAAGAGTGTGATGGTCGTTAATTAAGTCAATGTCAGTACTGACAGTGTGATGGTTAATAATTACAGTCAATGTCAGTGCTAAGAGTGTGATGGTCATTAATTACAGTCAATGTCAGTGCTAAGAGTGTGATGGTCGATAATTACAGTCAATGTCAGTGCTAAGAGTGTGATGGTCAATAATTACAGTCAATGCCAGTGCTAAGAGTGTGATGGTCATTAATTACTGTCAATGTCAGTGCTAAGAGAGTGATGGTCGTTAATTACAGTCAATGTCAGAGCTGAGAGTGTGATGGTCGTTAATTACAGTCAATGTCAGTACTGACATTGTGATGGTCGTTAATTAAGTCACTGTAGTACTGACAGTGTGATGGTTGTTAATTACAGTCAATGTCAGTGCTAAGAGTGTGATGGTCATTAATTACAGTCAATGCCAGTGCTAAGAGTGTGATGGTCGTTAATTACAGTCAATGTCAGGGCTAAGAGTGTGATGGTCGTTAATTACAGTCAATGTCAGTGCTAAGAGTGTGATGGTGGATAATTACAGTCAATGTCAGTGTTAAGAGTGTGATGGTCAATAATTACAGTCAATGTCAGTGCTAAGAGTGTGATGGTCATTAATTACAGTCAATGTTAGTGCTTAGAGTGTGATGGTCATTAATTGCTGTCAATGCCAGTGCTATGAGAGTGATGGTAGTTAATTACAGTCAATGTCAGGGCTGAGAGTGTGATGGTCGATAATTACAGTCAATGTCAGTGCTAAGAGTGTGATGGTTGTTAATTAAGTCAATGCCAGTGCTACGAGTGTGATGGTCATTAATTACTGTCAATTCCAGTGCTAAGAGTGTGATGGTCGTTAATTACAGTCAATGTCAGTACTGACATTGTGATGGTCGTTAATTAAGTCAATGTCAGTACTGACAGTGTGATGGTTGTTAATTGCAGTCAATGTCAGTGCTAAGAGTGTGATGGTCATTAATTACAGTCAATGTCAGTGCTAAGAGTGTGATGGTCGATAATTACAGTCAATGTCAGTGTTAAGAGTGTGATGGTCATTAATTACAGTCAATGCCAGTGCTAAGAGTGTGATGGTCATTAATTACTGTCAATGCCATTGCTAAGAGAGTGATGGTCGTTAATTACAGTCAATGTCAGGGCTGAGAGTGTGATGGTCGTTAATTACAGTCAATGTCAGTACTGACATTGTGATTGTCGTTAATTATGTCAATGTCAGTACTGACAGTGTGATGGTTGTTAATTACAGTCAATGTCAGTGCTAAGAGTGTGATGGTCATTAATTACAGTCAATGCCAGTGCTAAGAGTGTGATGGTCGTTAATTACAGTCAATGTCAGGGCTGAGAGTGTGATGGTCGTTAATTACAGTCAATGTCAGTGCTAAGAGTGTGATGGTCGATAATTACAGTCAATGTCATTTTTAAGAGTGTGATGGTCGATAATTACAGTCAATGTCAGTGCTAAGAGTGTGATGGTCATTAATTACAGTCAATGCCAGTGCTAAGAGTGAGATGGTCATTAATTACTGTCAATGCCAGTGCTAAGAGAGTGATGGTAGTTAATTACAGTCAATGCCAGTGCTAAGAGAATGATGGTCGTTAATTACTGTCCATATCAGTACTGACATTGTGATGGTCGTTAATTAAGTCAATGTCAGTGCTAAGAGTGTGATGGTCGCAATTAACAGTCAATGTCAGTACTGACATTGTGATTGTCGTTAATTAAGTCAATGTCAGTACTGACAGTGTGATGGTTGTTAATTACAGTCAAGTCAGTACTGACATTGTGATGGTCGTTAATTTAGTCAATGTCTGTACTGACAGTGTGATGGTTGTTAATTACAGTCAATGTCAGTGCTAAGAGTGTGATGGTCATTAATTACAGTCAATTCCAGTGCTAAGAGTGAGATGGTCATTAATTACTGTCAATGCCAGTGGTAAGAGAGTGATGGTCGTTAATTACAGTCAATGTCTGGGATGAGAGTGTGATGGTCGTTAATTACAGTCAATGTCAGTACTGACATTGTGATGGTCGTTAATTAAGTCAATGTCAGTGCTAAGAGTGTGATAGTCATTAATTACAGTCAATGCCAGTGCTTAGAGTGTGATGGTTATTAATTACTGTCACTGCCAGTGCTAAGAGAGTGATGGTCGTTAATTACAGTCAATGTCAGGGCTGAGAGTGTGATGGTCGTTAATTACAGTCAATGTCAGTACTGACATTGTGATGGTCGTTAATTAAGTCAATGTCAGTAATGACAGTGTGATGGTTGTTAATTACTGTCAATGCCAGTGCTAAGAGAGTGATGGTCGTTAATTACAGTCAATGTCAGGGCTGAGAGTATGATGGTCGTTAATTACAGTCAATGTTAGTACTGACATTGTGATGGTCGTTAATTAAGTCAATGTCAGTACTGACAGTGTGATGGTTGTTAATTACAGTCAATGTCAGTGCTAAGAGTGTGATGGTCATTAATTACTGTCAATGTCAGTGCTAAGAGAGTGATGGTCGTTAATTACAGTCAATGTCAGTACTGACATTGTGATGGTCGTTAATTAAGTCACTGTAGTACTGACAGTGTGATGGTTGTTAATTACAGTCAATGTCAGTGCTAAGAGTGTGATGGTCATTAATTACAGTCAATGCCAGTGCTAAGAGTGTGATGGTCGTTAATTACAGTCAATGTCAGGGCTAAGAGTGTGATGGTCGTTAATTACAGTCAATGTCAGTGCTAAGAGTGTGATGGTGGATAATTACAGTCAATGTCAGTGTTAAGAGTGTGATGGTCAATAATTACAGTCAATGTCAGTGCTAAGAGTGTGATGGTCATTAATTACAGTCAATGTTAGTGCTTAGAGTGTGATGGTCATTAATTGCTGTCAATGCCAGTGCTATGAGAGTGATGGTAGTTAATTACAGTCAATGTCAGGGCTGAGAGTGTGATGGTCGATAATTACAGTCAATGTCAGTGCTAAGAGTGTGATGGTTGTTAATTAAGTCAATGCCAGTGCTACGAGTGTGATGGTCATTAATTACTGTCAATTCCAGTGCTAAGAGTGTGATGGTCGTTAATTACAGTCAATGTCAGTACTGACATTGTGATGGTCGTTAATTAAGTCAATGTCAGTACTGACAGTGTGATGGTTGTTAATTGCAGTCAATGTCAGTGCTAAGAGTGTGATGGTCATTAATTACAGTCAATGTCAGTGCTAAGAGTGTGATGGTCGATAATTACAGTCAATGTCAGTGTTAAGAGTGTGATGGTCATTAATTACAGTCAATGCCAGTGCTAAGAGTGTGATGGTCATTAATTACTGTCAATGCCATTGCTAAGAGAGTGATGGTCGTTAATTACAGTCAATGTCAGGGCTGAGAGTGTGATGGTCGTTAATTACAGTCAATGTCAGTACTGACATTGTGATTGTCGTTAATTATGTCAATGTCAGTACTGACAGTGTGATGGTTGTTAATTACAGTCAATGTCAGTGCTAAGAGTGTGATGGTCATTAATTACAGTCAATGCCAGTGCTAAGAGTGTGATGGTCGTTAATTACAGTCAATGTCAGGGCTGAGGGTGTGATGGTCGTTAATTACAGTCAATGTCAGTGCTAAGAGTGTGATGGTCGATAATTACAGTCAATGTCAGTTTTAAGAGTGTGATGGTCGATAATTACAGTCAATGTCAGTGCTAAGAGTGTGATGGTCATTAATTACAGTCAATGCCAGTGCTAAGAGTGAGATGGTCATTAATTACTGTCAATGCCAGTGCTAAGAGAGTGATGGTAGTTAATTACAGTCAATGCCAGTGCTAAGAGAATGATGGTCGTTAATTACTGTCCATATCAGTACTGACATTGTGATGGTCGTTAATTAAGTCAATGTCAGTGCTAAGAGTGTGATGGTCGTAATTAACAGTCAATGTCAGTACTGACATTGTGATTGTCGTTAATTAAGTCAATGTCAGTACTGACAGTGTGATGGTTGTTAATTACAGTCAAGTCAGTACTGACATTGTGATGGTCGTTAATTTAGTCAATGTCTGTACTGACAGTGTGATGGTTGTTAATTACAGTCAATGTCAGTGCTAAGAGTGTGATGGTCATTAATTACAGTCAATTCCAGTGCTAAGAGTGAGATGGTCATTAATTACTGTCAATGCCAGTGGTAAGAGAGTGATGGTCGTTAATTACAGTCAATGTCAGGGATGAGAGTGTGATGGTCGTTAATTACAGTCAATGTCAGTACTGACATTGTGATGGTCGTTAATTAAGTCAATGTCAGTGCTAAGAGTGTGATAGTCATTAATTACAGTCAATGCCAGTGCTTAGAGTGTGATGGTTATTAATTACTGTCACTGCCAGTGCTAAGAGAGTGATGGTCGTTAATTACAGTCAATGTCAGGGCTGAGAGTGTGATGGTCGTTAATTACAGTCAATGTCAGTACTGACATTGTGATGGTCGTTAATTAAGTCATTGTCAGTAATGACAGTGTGATGGTTGTTAATTACTGTTAATGCCAGTGCTAAGAGAGTGATGGTCGTTAATTACAGTCAATGTCAGTGCTAAGAGTGTGATGGTCATTAATTACAGTCAATGCCAGTGTTAAGAGTGTGATGGTCGTTAATTACAGTCAATGTCAGGGCTGAGAGTGTGATGGTCGTTAATTACAGTCAATGTCAGTGCTAAGAGTGTGATGGTCGATAATTACAGTCAATGTCAGTGTTAAGAGTGTGATGGTCGATAATTACAGTCAATGTCAGTGCTAAGAGTGTGATGGTCATTAATTACAGTCAATGCCAGTGCTAAGAGTGTGATGGTCATTAATTACTGTCAATGCCAGTGCTAAGAGAGTGATGGTAGTTAATTACATTCAATGTCAGGGCTGATAGTGTGATGGTCGTTAATTACAGTCAATGTCAGTACTGACATTGTGATGGTCGTTAATTAAGTCAATGTCAGTACTGACAGTGTGATGGTTAATAATTACAGTCAATGTCAGTGCTAAGAGTGTGATGGTCATTAATTACAGTCAATGTCAGTGCTAAGAGTGTGATGGTCGATAATTACAGTCAATGTCAGTGCTAAGAGTGTGATGGTCAATAATTACAGTCAATGCCAGTGCTAAGAGTGTGATGGTCATTAATTACTGTCAATGTCAGGGCTGAGAGTGTGATGGTCGTTAATTACAGTCAATGTCAGTACTGACATTGTGATGGTCGTTAATTAAGTCACTGTCAGTACTGACAGTGTGATGGTTGTTAATTACAGTCAATGTCAGTGCTAAGAGTGTGATGGTCATTAATTACAGTCAATGCCAGTGCTAAGAGTGTGATGGTCGTTAATTACAGTCAATGTCAGGGCTAAGAGTATGATGGTCGTTAATTACAGTCAATGTCAGTGCTAAGAGTGTGATGGTGGATAATTACAGTCAATGTCAGTGTTAAGAGTGTGATGGTCGATAATTACAGTCAATGTCAGTGCTAAGAGTGTGATGGTCATTAATTACAGTCAATGCCAGTGCTAAGAGTGTGATGGTCATTAATTACTGTCAATGCCAGTGCTAAGAGAGTGATGGTAGTTAATTACAGTCAATGTCAGGGCTGAGAGTGTGATGGTCGATAATTACAGTCAATGTCAGTGCTAAGAGTGTGATGGTTGTTAATTAAGTCAATGCCAGTGCTAAGAGTGTGATGAACATTAATTACTGTCAATTCCAGTGCTAAGAGAGTGATGGTCGTTAATTACAGTCAATGTCAGTACTGACATTGTGATGGTCGTTAATTAAGTCAATGTCAGTACTGACAGTGTGATGGTTGTTAATTGCAGTCAATGTCAATGCTAAGAGTGTGATGGTCATTAATTACAGTCAATGTCAGTGCTAAGAGTGTGATGGTCGATAATTACAGTCAATGTTAGTGTTAAGAGTGTGATGGTCATTAATTACAGTCAATGCCAGTGCTAAGAGTGTGATGGTCATTAATTACTGTCAATGCCAGTGCTAAGAGAGAGATGGTCGTTAATTACAGTCAATGTCAGGGCTGAGAGTGTGATGGTCGTTAATTACAGTCAATGTCAGTACTGACATTGTGATGGTCGTTAATTAAGTCAATGTCAGTACTGACAGTGTGATGATTGTTAATTACAGTCAATGGCAGTGCTAAGAGTGTGATGGTCATTAATTACAGTCAATGCCAGTGCTAAGAGTGTGATGGTCGTTAATTACAGTCAATGTCAGGGCTGAGAGTGTGATGGTCGTTAATTACAGTCAATGTCAGTGCTAAGAGTGTGATGGTCGATAATTACAGTCAATGTCAGTGTTACGAGTGTGATGGTCGATAATTACAGTCAATGTCAGTGCTAAGAGTGTGATGGTCATTAATTACAGTCAATGCCAGTGCTAAGAGTGTGATGGTCATTAATTACTGTCAATGCCAGTGCTAAGAGAGTGATGGTAGTTAATTACAGTCAATGCCAGTGCTAAGAGAATGATGGTCGTTAATTACTGTCCATGTCAGTACTGACATTGTGATGGTCGTTAATTAAGTCAATGTCAGTGCTAAGAGTGTGATGGTCGTAATTAACAGTCAATGTCAGTACTGACATTGTGATTGTCGTTAATTAAGTCAATGTCAGTACTGACAGTGTGATGGTTGTTAATTACAGTCAAGTCAGTACTGACATTGTGATGGTCGTTTATTTAGTCAATGTCTGTACTGACAGTGTGATGGTTGTTAATTACAGTCAATGTCAGTGCTAAGAGTGTGATGGTCATTAATTACAGTCAATTCCAGTGCTAAGAGTGAGATGGTCATTAATTACTGTCAATGCCAGTGCTAAGAGAGTGATGGTCGTTAATTACAGTCAATGTCAGGGATGAGAGTGTGATGGTCGTTAATTACAGTCAATGTCAGTACTGACATTGTGATGGTCGTTAATTAAGTCAATGTCAGTGCTAAGAGTGTGATAGTCATTAATTACAGTCAATGCCAGTGCTAAGAGTGTGATGGTTATTAATTACTGTCACTGCCAGTGCTAAGAGAGTGATGGTCGTTAATTACAGTCAATGTCAGGGCTGAGAGTGTGATGGTCGTTAATTACAGTCAATGTCAGTACTGACATTGTGATGGTCGTTAATTAAGTCAATGTCAGTAATGACAGTGTGATAGTTGTTAATTACTGTCAATGCCAGTGCTAAGAGAGTGATGGTCGTTAATTACAGTCAATGTCAGGGATGAGAGTGTGATGGTCGTTAATTACAGTCAATGTCAGTACTGACATTGTGATGGTCGTTAATTAAGTCAATGTCAGTACTGACAGTGTGATGGTTGTTAATTACAGTCAATGTCAGTGCTAAGAGTGTGATGGTCATTAATTACTGTCAATTCCAGTGCTAAGATAGTGATGGTCGTTAATTACAGTCAATGTCAGTACTGACATTGTGATGGTCGTTAATTAAGTCAATGTCAGTACTGACAGTGTGATGGTTGTTAATTGCAGTCAATGTCAGTGCTAAGAGTGTGATGGTCATTAATTACAGTCAATGTCAGTGCTAAGAGTGTGATGGTCGATAATTACAGTCAATGTCAGTGTTAAGAGTGTGATGGTCGATAATTACAGTCAATGTCAGTGCTAAGAGTGTGATGGTCATTAATTACTGTCAATGCCAGTGCTAAGAGAGTGATGGTAGTTAATTACAGTCAATGCCAGTGCTAAGATAATGATGGTCGTTAATTACTGTCCATATCAGTACTGACATTGTGATGGTCGTTAAATAAGTCAATGTCAGTGCTAAGAGTGTGATGGTCGTAATTAACAGTCAATGTCAGTACTGACATTGTGATTGTCGTTAATTAAGTCAATGTCAGTACTGACAGTGTGATGGTTGTTAATTACAGTCAAGTCAGTACTGACATTGTGATGGTCGTTTATTTAGTCAATGTCTGTACTGACAGTGTGATGGTTGTTAATTACAGTCAATGTCAGTGCTAAGAGTGTGATGGTCATTAATTAGTCAATTCCAGTGCTATGAGTGAGATGGTCATTTATTACTGTCAATGCCAGTGCTAAGAGAGTGATGGTCGTTAATTACAGTCAATGTCAGGGATGAGAGTGTGATGGTCGTTAATTACAGTCAATGTCAGTACTGACATTGTGATGGTCGTTAATTAAGTCAATGTCAGTGCTAAGAGTGTGATAGTCATTAATTACAGTCAATGCCAGTGCTAAGAGTGTGATGGTTGTTAATTACTATCAATGCCAGTGCTAAGAGAGTGATGGTCGTTAATTACAGTCAATGTCAGGGCTGAGAGTGTGATGGTCGTTAATTACAGTCAATGTTAGTACTGACATTGTGATGGTCGTTAATTAAGTCAATGTCAGTACTGACAGTGTGATGGTTGTTAATTACAGTCAATGTCAGTGCTAAGAGTGTGATGGTCATTAATTACAGTCAATGCCAGTGTTAAGAGTGTGATGGTCGTTAATTACAGTCAATGTCAGGGCTGAGAGTGTGATGGTCGTTAATTACAGTCAATGTCAGTCCTAAGAGTGTGATGGTCGATAATTACAGTCAATGTCAGTGTTAAGAGTGTGATGGTCGATAATTACAGTCAATGTCAGTGCTAAGAGTGTGATGGTCATTAATTACAGTCAATGCCAGTGCTAAGAGTGTGATGGTCATTAATTACTGTCAATGCCAGTGCTAAGAGAGTGATGGTTGTTAATTACAGTCAATGTCAGTGCTAAGAGTGTGATGGTCATTAATTACAGTCAATGCCAGTGTTAAGAGTGTGATGGTCGTTAATTAAGTCAATGTCAGTGCTAAGAGTGTGATGGTCGTAATTAACAGTCAATGTCAGTACTGACATTGTGATTGTCGTTAATTAAGTCAATGTCAGTACTGACAGTGTGATGGTTGTTAATTACAGTCAAGTCAGTACTGACATTGTGATGGTCGTTTATTTAGTCAATGTCTGTACTGACAGTGTGATGGTTGTTAATTACAGTCAATGTCAGTGCTAAGAGTGTGATGGTCATTAATTACAGTCAATTCCAGTGCTAAGAGTGAGATGGTCATTAATTACTGTCAATGCCAGTGCTAAGAGAGTGATGGTCGTTAATTACAGTCAATGTCAGGGATGAGAGTGTGATGGTCGTTAATTACAGTCAATGTCAGTACTGACATTGTGATGGTCGTTAATTAAGTCAATGTCAGTGCTAAGAGTGTGATAGTCATTAATTACAGTCAATGCCAGTGCTAAGAGTGTGATGGTTATTAATTACTGTCACTGCCAGTGCTAAGAGAGTGATGGTCGTTAATTACAGTCAATGTCAGGGCTGAGAGTGTGATGGTCGTTAATTACAGTCAATGTCAGTACTGACATTGTGATGGTCGTTAATTAAGTCAATGTCAGTAATGACAGTGTGATGGTTGTTAATTACTGTCAATGCCAGTGCTAAGAGAGTGATGGTCGTTAATTACAGTCAATGTCAGGGCTGAGAGTGTGATGGTCGTTAATTACAGTCAATGTCAGTACTGACATTGTGATGGTCATTAATTAAGTCAATGTCAGTACTGACAGTGTGATGGTTGTTAATTACAGTCAATGTCAGTGCTAAGAGTGTGATGGTCATTAATTACAGTCAATGCCAGTGTTAAGAGATTGATGGTCGTTAATTACAGTCAATGTCAGGGCTAAGAGTGTGATGGTCGTTAATTACAGTCAATGTCAGTGCTAAGAGTGTGATGGTCGATAATTACAGTCAATGTCAGTGTTAAGAGTGTGATGGTCGATAATTACAGTCAATGTCAGTGCTAAGAGTGTGATGGTCAATAATTACAGTCAATGCCAGTGCTAAGAGTGTGATGGTCATTAATTACGGTCAATGCCAGTGCTAAGAGAGTGATGGTCGTTAATTACAGTCAATGTCAGGGCTGAGAGTGTGATGGTCGTTAATTACAGTCAATGTCAGTACTGACATTGTGATGGTCGTTAATTAAGTCACTGTCAGTACTGACAGTGTGATGGTTGTTAATTACAGTCAATGTCAGTGCTAAGAGTGTGATGGTCATTAATTACAGTCAATGCCAGTGCTAAGAGTGTGATGGTCGTTAATTACAGTCAATGTCAGGGCTAAGAGTATGATGGTCGTTAATTACAGTCAATGTCAGTGCTAAGAGTGTGATGGTGGATAATTACAGTCAATGTCAGTGTTAAGAGTGTGATGGTCGATAATTACAGTCAATTTCAGTGCTAAGAGTGTGATGGTCATTAATTACAGTCAATGCCAGTGCTAAGAGTGTGATGGTCATTAATTACTGTCAATGCCAGTGCTAAGAGAGTGATGGTAGTTAATTACAGTCAATGTCAGGGCTGAGAGTGTGATGGTCGATAATTACAGTCAATGTCAGTGCTAAGAGTGTGATGGTTGTTAATTAAGTCAATGACAGTGCTAAGAGTGTGATGAACATTAATTACTGTCAATTCCAGTGCTAAGAGAGTGATGGTCGTTAATTACAGTCAATGTCAGTACTGACATTGTGATGGTCGTTAATTAAGTCAATGTCAGTACTGACAGTGTGATGGTTGTTAATTGCAGTCAATGTCAGTGCTAAGAGTGTGATGGTCATTAATTACAGTCAATGTCAGTGCTAAGAGTGTGATGGTCGATAATTACAGTCAATGTTAGTGTTAAGAGTGTGATGGTCATTAATTACAGTCAATGCCAGTGCTAAGAGTGTGATGGTCATTAATTACTGTCAATGCCAGTGCTAAGAGAGATGGTCGTTAATTACAGTCAATGTCAGGGCTGAGAGTGTGATGGTCGTTAATTACAGTCAATGTCAGTACTGACATTGTGATGGTCGTTAATTAAGTCAATGTCAGTACTGACAGTGTGATGGTTGTTAATTACAGTCAATGGCAGTGATAAGAGTGTGATGGTCATTAATTACAGTCAATGCCAGTGCTAAGAGTGTGATGGTCGTTAATTACAGTCAATGTCAGGGCTGAGAGTGTGATGGTCGTTAATTACAGTCAATGTCAGTGCTAAGAGTGTGATGGTCGATAATTACAGTCAATGTCAGTGTTAAGAGTGTGATGGTCGATAATTACAGTCAATGTCAGTGCTAAGAGTGTGATGGTCATTAATTACAGTCAATGCCAGTGCTAAGAGTGTGATGGTCATTAATTACTGTCAATGCCAGTGCTAAGAGAGTGATGGTAGTTAATTACAGTCAATGCCAGTGCTAAGAGAATGATGGTCGTTAATTACTGTCCATGTCAGTACTGACATTGTGATGGTCGTTAATTAAGTCAATGTCAGTGCTAAGAGTGTGATGGTCGTAATTAACAGTGAATGTCAGTACTGACATTGTGATTGTCGTTAATTAAGTCAATGTCAGTACTGACAGTGTGATGGTTGTTAATTACAGTCAAGTCAGTACTGACATTGTGATGGTCGTTTATTTAGTCAATGTCTGTACTGACAGTGTGATGGTTGTTAATTACAGTCAATGTCAGTGCTAAGAGTGTGATGGTCATTAATTACAGTCAATTCCAGTGCTAAGAGTGAGATGGTCATTAATTACTGTCAATGCCAGTGCTAAGAGAGTGATGGTCGTTAATTACAGTCAATGTCAGGGATGAGAGTGTGATGGTCGTTAATTACAGTCAATGTCAGTACTGACATTGTGATGGTCGTTAATTAAGTCAATGTCAGTGCTAAGAGTGTGATAGTCATTAATTACAGTCAATGCCAGTGCTAAGAGTGTGATGGTTATTAATTACTGTCACTGCCAGTGCTAAGAGAGTGATGGTCGTTAATTACAGTCAATGTCAGGGCTGAGAGTGTGATGGTCGTTAATTACAGTCAATGTCAGTACTGACATTGTGATGGTCATTAATTAAGTCAATGTCAGTAATGACAGTGTGATAGTTGTTAATTACTGTCAATGCCAGTGCTAAGAGAGTGATGGTCGTTAATTACAGTCAATGTCAGGGCTGAGAGTGTGATGGTCGTTAATTACAGTCAATGTCAGTACTGACATTGTGATGGTCGTTAATTAAGTCAATGTCAGTACTGACAGTGTGATGGTTGTTAATTACAGTCAATGTCAGTGCTAAGAGTGTGATGGTCATTAATTACTGTCAATTCCAGTGCTAAGAGAGTGATGGTCGTTAATTACAGTCAATGTCAGTACTGACATTGTGATGGTCGTTAATTAAGTCAATGTCAGTACTGACAGTGTGATGGTTGTTAATTGCAGTCAATGTCAGTGCTAAGAGTGTGATGGTCATTAATTACAGTCAATGTCAGTGCTAAGAGTGTGATGGTCGATAATTACAGTCAATGTCAGTGTTAAGAGTGTGATGGTCGATAATTACAGTCAATGTCAGTGCTAAGAGTGTGATGGTCATTAATTACTGTCAATGCCAGTGCTAAGAGAGTGATGGTAGTTAATTACAGTCAATGCCAGTGCTAAGATAATGATGGTCGTTAATTACTGTCCATATCAGTACTGACATTGTGATGGTCGTTAAATAAGTCAATGTCAGTGCTAGGAGTGTGATGGTCGTAATTAACAGTCAATGTCAGTACTGACATTGTGATTGTCGTTAATTAAGTCAATGTCAGTACTGACAGTGTGATGGTTGTTAATTACAGTCAAGTCAGTACTGACATTGTGATGGTCGTTTATTTAGTCAATGTCTGTACTGACAGTGTGATGGTTGTTAATTACAGTCAATGTCAGTGCTAAGAGTGTGATAGTCATTAATTACAGTCAATGCCAGTGCTAAGAGTGTGATGGTTGTTAATTACTATCAATGCCAGTGCTAAGAGAGTGATGGTCGTTAATTACAGTCAATGTCAGGGCTGAGAGTGTGATGGTCGTTAATTACAGTCAATGTTAGTACTGACATTGTGATGGTCGTTAATTAAGTCAATGTCAGTACTGACAGTGTGATGGTTGTTAATTACAGTCAATGTCAGTGCTAAGAGTGTGATGGTCATTAATTACAGTCAATGCCAGTGTTAAGAGTGTGATGGTCGTTAATTACAGTCAATGTCAGGGCTGAGAGTGTGATGGTCGTTAATTACAGTCAATGTCAGTCCTAAGAGTGTGATGGTCGATAATTACAGTCAATGTCAGTGTTAAGAGTGTGATGGTCGATAATTACAGTCAATGTCAGTGCTAAGAGTGTGATGGTCATTAATTACAGTCAATGCCAGTGCTAAGAGTGTGATGGTCATTAATTACTGTCAATGCCAGTGCTAAGAGAGTGATGGTAGTTAATTACAGTCAATGCCAGTGCTAAGAGAATGATGGTCGTTAATTACTGTCCATGTCAGTACTGACATTGTGATGGTCGTTAAATAAGTCAATGTCAGTGCTAAGAGTGTGATGGTCGTAATTAACAGTCAATGTCAGTACTGACATTGTGATTGTCGTTAATTAAGTCAATGTCAGTACTGACAGTGTGATGGTTGTTAATTACAGTCAAGTCAGTACTGACATTGTGATGGTCGTTTATTTAGTCAATGTCTGTACTGACAGTGTGATGGTTGTTAATTACAGTCAATGTCAGTGCTAAGAGTGTGATGGTCATTAATTACAGTCAATTCCAGTGCTAAGAGTGAGATGGTCATTAATTACTGTCAATGCCAGTGCTAAGAGAGTGATGGTCGTTAATTACAGTCAATGTAAGGGATGAGAGTGTGATGGTCGTTAATTACAGTCAATGTCAGTACTGACATTGTGATGGTCGTTAATTAAGTCAATGTCAGTGCTAAGAGTGTGATAGTCATTAATTACAGTCAATGCCAGTGCTAAGAGTGTGATGGTTATTAATTACTGTCACTGCCAGTGCTAAGAGAGTGATGGTCGTTAATTACAGTCAATGTCAGGGCTGAGAGTGTGATGGTCGTTAATAACAGTCAATGTCAGTACTGACATTGTGATGGTCGTTAATTAAGTCAATGTCAGTAATGACAGTGTGATAGTTGTTAATTACTGTCAATGCCAGTGCTAAGAGAGTGATGGTCGTTAATTACAGTCAATGTCAGGGCTGAGAGTGTGATGGTCGTTAATTACAGTCAATGTCAGTACTGACATTGTGATGGTCGTTAATTAA
This sequence comes from Bulinus truncatus, assembly GCA_021962125.1. Lineage (NCBI taxonomy): Eukaryota > Metazoa > Mollusca > Gastropoda > Planorbidae > Bulinus > Bulinus truncatus. The sequence continues at coordinate 4,734,857 of JAGDYQ010000010.1, read as the reverse complement.
GTCAATGTCAGTACTGACAGTGTGATGGTTGTTAATTACAGTCAATGTCAGTGCTAAGAGTGTGATGGTCATTAATTACAGTCAATGCCAGTGTTAAGAGATTGATGGTCGTTAATTACAGTCAATGTCAGGGCTAAGAGTGTGATGGTCGTTAATTACAGTCAATGTCAGTGCTAAGAGTGTGATGGTCGATAATTACAGTCAATGTCAGTGTTAAGAGTGTGATGGTCGATAATTACAGTCAATGTCAGTGCTAAGAGTGTGATGGTCATTAATTACAGTCAATGCCAGTGCTAAGAGTGTGATGGTCATTAATTACTGTCAATGCCAGTGCTAAGAGAGTGAAGGTAGTTAATTACAGTCAATGTCAGGGCTGAGAGTGTGATGGTCGTTAATTACACTCAATGTCAGTACTGACATTGTGATGGTCGTTAATTAAGTCAATGTCAGTACTGACATTGTCATGGTTGTTAATTACAGTCAATGTCAGTGCTAAGAGTGTTATGGTCATTAATTACAGTCAATGCCAGTGCTGAGAGTGTGATGGTCGTTAATTACAGTCAATGTCAGTACTGACATTGTGATGGTCGTTAATTAAGTCAATGTCAGTACTGACAGTGTGATGGTTGTTAATTACAGTCAATGTCAGTGCTAAGAGTGTGATGGTCATTAATTACAGTCAATGCCAGTGTTAAGAGATTGATGGTCGTTAATTACAGTCAATGTCAGGGCTGAGAGTGTGATGGTCGTTAATTACAGTCAATGTCAGTGCTAAGAGTGTGATGGTCGATAATGACAGTCAATGTCAGTGTTAAAAGTGTGATGGTCGATAATTACAGTCAATGTCAGTGCTAAGAGTGTGATGGTCATTAATTACAGTCAATGCCAGTGCTAAGAGTGTGATGGTCATTAATTACTGTCAATGCCAGTGCTAAGAGAGTGAAGGTAGTTATTTACAGTCAATGTCAGGGCTGAGAGTGTGATGGTCGTTAATTACAGTCAATGTCAGTACTGACATTGTGATTGTCGTTAATTAAGTCAATGTCAGTAATGACAGTGTGATGGTTGTTAATTACTGTCAATGCCAGTGCTAAGAGAGTGATGGTCGTTAATTACAGTCAATGTCAGGGCTGAGAGTGTGATGGTCGTTAGTTACAGTCAATGTTAGTACTGACATTGTGATGGTCGTTAATTAAGTCAATGTCAGTACTGACAGTGTGATGGTTGTTAATTACAGTCAATGTCAGGGCTGAGAGTGTGATGGTCGTTAATTACAGTCAATGTCAGTGCTAAGAGTGTGATGGTCGATAATTACAGTCAATGTCAGTGTTAAGAGTGTGATGGTCGATAATTACAGTCAATGTCAGTGCTAAGAGTGTGATGGTCGATAATTACAGTCAATGTCAGTGCTAAGAGTGTGATGGTCATTAATTACAATCAATGCCAGTGCTAAGAGTGTGATGGTCATTAATTACTGTCAATGCCAGTGCTAAGAGAGTGATGGTAGTTAATTACATTCAATGTCAGGGCTGATAGTGTGATGGTCGTTAATTACAGTCAATGTCAGTACTGACATTGTGATGGTCGTTAATTAAGTCAATGTCAGTACTGACAGTGTGATGGTTAATAATTACAGTCAATGTCAGTGCTAAGAGTGTGATGGTCATTAATTACAGTCAATGTCAGTGCTAAGAGTGTGATGGTCGATAATTACAGTCAATGTCAGTGCTAAGAGTGTGATGGTCAATAATTACAGTCAATGCCAGTGCTAAGAGTGTGATGGTCATTAATTACGGTCAATGCCAGTGCTAAGAGAGTGATGGTCGTTAATTACAGTCAATGTCAGGGCTGAGAGTGTGATGGTCGTTAATTACAGTCAATGTCAGTACTGACATTGTGATGGTCGTTAATTAAGTCACTGTCAGTACTGACAGTGTGATGGTTGTTAATTACAGTCAATGTCAGTGCTAAGAGTGTGATGGTCATTAATTACAGTCAATGCCAGTGCTAAGAGTGTGATGGTCGTTAATTACAGTCAATGTCAGGGCTAAGAGTATGATGGTCGTTAATTACAGTCAATGTCAGTGCTAAGAGTGTGATGGTGGATAATTACAGTCAATGTCAGTGTTAAGAGTGTGATGGTCGATAATTACAGTCAATGTCAGTGCTAAGAGTGTGATGGTCATTAATTACAGTCAATGCCAGTGCTAAGAGTGTGATGGTCATTAATTACGGTCAATGCCAGTGCTAAGAGAGTGATGGTCGTTAATTACAGTCAATGTCAGGGCTGAGAGTGTGATGGTTGTTAATTACAGTCAATGTCAGTGCTAAGAGTATGATGGTCATTAATTACAGTCAATGCCAGTGCTAAGAGTGTGATGGTCGTTAATTACAGTCAATGTCAGGGCTAAGAGTATGATGGTCGTTAATTACAGTCAATGTCAGTGCTAAGAGTGTGATGGTGGATAATTACAGTCAATGTCAGTGTTAAGAGTGTGATGGTCGATAATTACAGTCAATGTCAGTGCTAAGAGTGTGATGGTCATTAATTACAGTCAATGCCAGTGCTAAGAGTGTGATGGTCATTAATTACTGTCAATGCCAGTGCTAAGAGAGTGATGGTAGTTAATTACAGTCAATGTCAGGGCTGAGAGTGTGATGGTCGATAATTACAGTCAATGTCAGTGCTAAGAGTGTGATGGTTGTTAATTAAGTCAATGCCAGTGCTAAGAGAGTGATGAACATTAATTACTGTCAATTCCAGTGCTAAGAGAGTGATGGTCGTTAATTACAGTCAATGTCAGTACTGACATTGTGATGGTCGTTAATTAAGTCAATGTCAGTACTGACAGTGTGATGGTTGTTAATTGCAGTCAATGTCAGTGCTAAGAGTGTGATGGTCATTAATTACAGTCAATGTCAGTGCTAAGAGTGTGATGGTCGATAATTACAGTCATTGTTAGTGTTAAGAGTGTGATGGTCATTAATTACTGTCAATGCCAGTGCTAAGAGAGAGATGGTCGTTAATTACAGTCAATGTCAGGGCTGAGAGTGTGATGGTCGTTAATTACAGTCAATGTCAGTACTGACATTGTGATGGTCGTTAATTAAGTCAATGTCAGTACTGACAGTGTGATGGTTGTTAATTACAGTCAATGGCAGTGCTAAGAGTGTGATGGTCATTAATTACAGTCAATGCCAGTGCTAAGAGTGTGATGGTCGTTAATTACAGTCAATGTCAGGGCTGAGAGTGTGATGGTCGTTAATTACAGTCAATGTCAGTGCTAAGAGTGTGATGGTCGATAATTACAGTCAATGTCAGTGTTAAGAGTGTGATGGTCGATAATTACAGTCAATGTCAGTGCTAAGAGTGTGATGGTCATTAATTACAGTCAATGCCAGTGCTAAGAGTGTGATGGTCATTAATAACTGTCAATGCCAGTGCTAAGAGAGTGATGGTAGTTAATTACAGTCAATGCCAGTGCTAAGAGAATGATGGTCGTTAATTACTGTCCATGTCAGTACTGACATTGTGATGGTCGTTAATTAAGTCAATGTCAGTGCTAAGAGTGTGATGGTCGTAATTAACAGTCAATGTCAGTACTGACATTGTGATTGTCGTTAATTAAGTCAATGTCAGTACTGACAGTGTGATGGTTGTTAATTACAGTCAAGTCAGTACTGACATTGTGATGGTCGTTAATTACAGTCAATGTCAGTACTGACATTGTGATGGTCGTTAATTAAGTCAATGTCAGTGCTAAGAGTGTGATAGTCATTAATTACAGTCAATGCCAGTGCTAAGAGTGTGATGGTTATTAATTACTGTCACTGCCAGTGCTAAGAGAGTGATGGTCGTTAATTACAGTCAATGTCAGGGCTGAGAGTGTGATGGTCGTTAATTATAGTCAATGTCAGTACTGACATTGTGATGGTCGTTAATTAAGTCAATGTCAGTAATGACAGTGTGATAGTTTTTAATTACTGTCAATGCCAGTGCTAAGAGAGTGATGGTCGTTAATTACAGTCAATGTCAGGGCTGAGAGTGTGATGGTCGTTAATTACAGTCAATGTCAGTACTGACATTGTGATGGTCGTTAATTAAGTCAATGTCAGTACTGACAGTGTGATGGTTGTTAATTACAGTCAATGTCAGTGCTAAGAGTGTGATGGTCATTAATTACAGTCAATGCCAGTGTTAAGAGATTGATGGTCGTTAATTACAGTCAATGTCAGGGCTAAGAGTGTGATGGTCGTTAATTACAGTCAATGTCAGTGCTAAGAGTGTGATGGTCGATAATTACAGTCAATGTCAGTGTTAAGAGTGTGATGGTCGATAATTACAGTCAATGTCAGTGCTAAGAGTGTGATGGTCATTAATTACAGTCAATGTCAGTGCTAAGAGTGTGATGGTCATTAATTACAGTCAATGTCAGGGCTGAGAGTGTGATGGTCGTTAATTACAGTCAATGTCAGTACTGACATTGTGATGGTCGTTAATTAAGTCAATGTCAGTACTGACATTGTCTTGGTTGTTAATTACAGTCAATGTCAGTGCTAAGAGTGTTATGGTCATTAATTACAGTCAATGCCAGTGCTGAGAGTGTGATGGTCGTTAATTACAGTCAATGTCAGTACTGACATTGTGATGGTCGTTAATTAAGTCAATGTCAGTACTGACAGTGTGATGGTTGTTAATTACAGTCAATGTCAGTGCTAAGAGTGTGATGGTCATTAATTACAGTAAATGCCAGTGTTAAGAGATTGATGGTCGTTAATTACAGTCAATGTCAGGGCTGAAAGTGTGATGGTCGTTAATTACAGTCAATGTCAGTGCTAAGAGTGTGATGGTCGATAATGACAGTCAATGTCAGTGTTAAGAGTGTGATGGTCGATAATTACAGTCAATGTCAGTGCTAAGAGTGTGATGGTCATTAATTACAGTCAATGCCAGTGCTAAGAGTGTGATGGTCATTAATTACTGTCAATGCCAGTGCTAAGAGAGTGAAGGTAGTTAATTACAGTCAATGTCAGGGCTGAGAGTGTGATGGTCGTTAATTACAGTCAAAGTCAGTACTGACATTGTGATGGTCGTTAATTAAGTCAATGTCAGTACTGACATTGTCATGGTTGTTAATTACAGTCAATGTCAGTGCTAAGAGTGTAATGGTCATTAATTACAGTCAATGCCAGTGCTAAGAGTGTGATGGTCATTAATAACTGTCAATGCCAGTGCTAAGAGAGTGATGGTCGTTAATTACTGTCAATGTCAGTACTGACAGTGTGATGGTTGTTAATTACAGTCAATGTCAGTGCTAAGAGTGTGATGGTCGATAATTACAGTCAATGTCAGTGCTAAGAGTGTGATGGTCATTAATTACAGTCAATGCCAGTGCTAAGAGTGTGATGGTCATTAATTACTGTCAATGCCAGTGCTAAGAGTGTGATGGTTGTTAATTACAGTCAATGTCCGGGCTGAGGGTGTGATGGTCGTTAATTACAGTCTTTGTCAGTACTGACATTGTGATGGTCGTTAATTAAGTCAATGTCAGTACTGACAGTGTGATGGTTGTTAATTACAGTCAATGTCAGTGCTAAGAGTGTGATGGTCATTAATTACAGTCAATGCCAGTGCTAAGAGTGTGATGGTCGTTAATTAAGTCAATGTCAGTACTGACAGTATGATGGTTGTTAACTACAGTCAATGTCAGATCTAAGTGTGTGATGGTCATTAATTACAGTCAATGTCAGTGCTAAGAGTGTGATGGTCGATAATTACAGTCAATGTCAGTGCTAAGAGTTTGATGGTCATTAATTACAGTCAATGCCAGTGCTAAGAGTTTGATGGTCATTAATTACAGTCAATGCCAGTGCTTAGAGTGTGATGGTCGTTAATTACAGTCAATGTCAGGGCTGAGAGTGTGATGGTCGTTAATTACAGTCAATGCCAGTGCTAAGAGTGTGATGGTCATTAATTACAGTCAATGCCAGTGCTAAGAGTGTGATGGTCAATTATTACAGTCAATGCCAGTGCTAAGAGTGTGATGGTCATTAATTACAGTCAATGTCAGGGCTGAGAGTGTGATGGTCGTTAATCACAGTCAATGCCAGTGCTAAGAGTGTGATGGTGGATAATTACAGTCAATGTCAGTGCTAAGAGTGTGATGGTCATTAATTACAGTCAATGCCAGTGCTAAGAGTGTGATGGTCATTAATTACTGTCAATGCCAGTGCTAAGATAGTGATGGTCGTTAATTACGGTCAATGTCAGGGCTGAGAGTGTGATGGTCGTTAATTACAGTCAATGTCAGTACTGACATTGTGATGGTCGTTAATTAAGTCAATGCCAGTGCTAAGAGTGTGATGGTCGATAATTACAGTCAATGTCAGTGCTAAGAGTGTGATGGTCATTAATTACAGTCAATGCCAGTGCTAAGAGTGTGATGGTCATTAATTACTGTCAATGCCAGTGCTAAGAGAGTGATGGTCGTTAATTACAGTCAATGTCAGGGATGAGAGTGTGATGGTCGTTAATTGCAGTCAATTTCAGTACTGACATTGTGATGGTCGTTAATTAAGTCAATGTCAGTAATTGACAGTGTGATGGTTGTTAATTACTGTCAAAGCCAGTGCTAAGAGTGTGATGGTCATTAATTACAGTCAATGCCAGTGCTAAGAGTGTGATGGTCGTTAATTAAGTCAATGTCAGTACTGACAGTATGATGGTTGTTAACTACAGTCAATGTCAGATCTAAGTGTGTGATGGTCATTAATTACAGTCAATGTCAGTGCTAAGAGTGTGATGGTCGATAATTACAGTCAATGTCAGTGCTAAGAGTTTGATGGTCATTAATTACAGTCAATGCCAGTGCTAAGAGTTTGATGGTCATTAATTACAGTCAATGCCAGTGCTTAGAGTGTGATGGTCGTTAATTACAGTCAATGTCAGGGCTGAGAGTGTGATGGTCGTTAATTACAGTCAATGCCAGTGCTAAGAGTGTGATGGTCATTAATTACAGTCAATGCCAGTGCTAAGAGTGTGATGGTCATTAATTACAGTCAATGCCAGTGCTAAGAGTGTGATGGTCATTAATTACAGTCAATGTCAGGGCTGAGAGTGTGATGGTCGTTAATCACAGTCAATGCCAGTGCTAAGAGTGTGATGGTGGATAATTACAGTCAATGTCAGTGCTAAGAGTGTGATGGTCATTAATTACAGTCAATGCCAGTGCTAAGAGTGTGATGGTCATTAATTACTGTCAATGCCAGTGCTAAGATAGTGATGGTCGTTAATTACGGTCAATGTCAGGGCTGAGAGTGTGATGGTCGTTAATTACAGTCAATGTCAGTACTGACATTGTGATGGTCGTTAATTAAGTCAATGCCAGTGCTAAGAGTGTGATGGTCATTAATTACAGTCAATGCCAGTGTTAAGAGATTGATGGTCGTTAATTACAGTCAATGTCAGGGCAGAGAGTGTGATGGTCGTTAATTACAGTCAATGTCAGTGCTAAGAGTGTGATGGTCGATAATTACAGTCAATGTCAGTGTTAAGAGTGTGATGGTCGATTATTACAGTCAATGTCAGTGCTAAGAGTGTGATGGTCATTAATTACAGTCAATGCCAGTGCTAAGAGTGTGATGGTCATTAATTACTGTCAATGCCAGTGCTAAGAGAGTAAAGGTAGTCAATTACAGTCAATGTCAGGGCTGAGAGTGTGATGGTCGTTAATTACAGTCAATGTCAGTACTGACATTGTGATGGTCGTTAATTAAGTCAATGTCAGTACTGACATTGTCATGGTTGTTAATTACAGTCAATGTCAGTGCTAAGAGTGTAATGGTCATTAATTACAGTCAATACCAGTGCTAAGAGTGTGATGGTCATTAATTACTGTCAATGCCAGTGCTAAGAGAGTGATGGTCGTTAATTACTGTCAATGTCAGTACTGACATTGTGATGGTCGTTAATTAAGTCAATGTCAGTGCTAAGAGTGTGATGGTCGTTAATAACAGTCAATGTCAGTACTGACATTGTGATGGTCGTTAATTAAGTCAATGTCAGTACTGACAGTGTGATGGTTGTTAATTACAGTCAATGTCAGTGCTAAGAGTGTGATGCTCATTAATTACAGTCATTGCCAGTGCTAAGAGTGTGATGGTCGTTAATTAAGTCAATGTCAGTACTGACAGTGTGATGGTTGTTAATTACAGTCAATGTCAGTGCTAAGAGTGTGATGGTCATTAATTACAGTCAATGTCAGTGCTAAGAGTGTGATGGTCGATAATTACAGTCAATGTCAGTGCTAAGAGTGTGATGGTCAATAATTACAGTCAATGCCAGTGCTAAGAGTGTGATGGTCATTAATTACTGTCAATGCCAGTGCTAAGAGAGTGATGCTCGTTAATTACAGTCCATGTCAGGGCTGAGAGTGTGATGGTCGTTAATTACAGTCAATGTCAGTACTGACATTGTGATGGTCGTTAATTAAGTCAATGTCATTATTGACAGTGTGATGATTGTTAATTACAGTCAATGTCAGTGCTAAGAGTGTGATGGTCATAAATTACAGTCAATGTCAGTGCTAAGAGTGTGATGGTCGATAATTACAGTCAATGTAAGTGTTAAGAGTGTGATGGTCATTAATTACAGTCAATGCCAGTGCTAAGAGTGTGATGGTCATTAATTACTGTCAATGCAAGTGCTAAGAGAGTGATGGTCGTTAATTACAATCAATGTCAGGGCTGAGAGTGTGATGGTCGTTAATTACAGTCAATGTCAGTACTGACATTGTGATGGTCGTTAATTACAGTCAATGTCAGTACTGACAGTGTGATGGTTGTTAATTACAGTCAATGTCAGTGCTAAGAGTGTGATGTTCATTAATTACAGTCAATGCCAGTGCTAAGAGTGTGATGGTCGTTAATTACAGTCAATGTCAGGGCTGAGAGTAAGATAGTCGTTAATTACAGTCAATGTCAGTGCTAAGAGTGTGATGGTCGATAATTACAGTCAATGTCAGTGCTAAGAGTGTGATGGTCATTAATTACAGTCAATGCCAGTGCTAAGAGTGTGATGGTCGTTAATTACAGTCAAGTCAGTATTAACTTTGTGATGGTCGTTAATTTAGTCAATGTCAGTACTGACATTGTGATGGTCGTTAATTAAGTCAATGTCAGTACTGACAGTGTGATGGTTGTTAATTACAGTCAATGTCAGTGCTAAGAGTGTGATGCTCATTAATTACAGTCATTGCCAGTGCTAAGAGTGTGATGGTCGTTAATTAAGTCAATGTCAGTACTGACAGTGTGATGGTTGTTAATTACAGTCAATGTCAGTGCTAAGAGTGTGATGGTCATTAATTACAGTCAATGTCAGTGCTAAGAGTGTGATGGTCGATAATTACAGTCAATGTCAGTGCTAAGAGTGTGATGGTCAATAATTACAGTCAATGCCAGTGCTAAGAGTGTGATGGTCATTAATTACTGTCAATGCCAGTGCTAAGAGAGTGATGGTCGTTAATTACAGTCCATGTCAGGGCTGAGAGTGTGATGGTCGTTAATTACAGTCAATGTCAGTACTGACATTGTGATGGTCGTTAATTAAGTCAATGTCAGTATTTACAGTGTGATGATTGTTAATTACACTCAATGTCAGTGCTAAGAGTGTGATGGTCATTAATTACAGTCAATGTCAGTGCTAAGAGTGTGATGGTCGATAATTACAGTCAATGTAAGTGTTAAGAGTGTGATGGTCATTAATTACAGTCAATGCCAGTGCTAAGAGTGTGATGGTCATTAAATACTGTCAATGCAAGTGCTAAGAGAGTGATGGTCGTTAATTACAGTCAATGTCAGGGCTGAGAGTGTGATGGTCGTTAATTACAGTCAATGTCAGTACTGACATTGTGATGGTCGTTAATTACAGTCAATGTCAGTACTGACAGTGTGATGGTTGTTAATTACAGTCAATGTCAGTGCTAAGAGTGTGATGTTCATTAATTACAGTCAATGCCAGTGCTAAGAGTGTGATGGTCGTTAATTACAGTCAATGTCAGGGCTGAGAGTAAGATAGTCGTTAATTTCAGTCAATGTCAGTGCTAAGAGTGTGATGGTCGATAATTACAGTCTATGTCAGTGCTAAGAGTGTGATGGTCGTTAATTACTGTCAATGCCAGTGCTAAGAGATAGATGGTCGTTAATTACAGTCAATGTCAGGGCTGAGAGTGTGATGGTCGTTAATTACAGTCAAGTCAGTATTGACTTTGTGTTGGTCGTTAATTTAGTCAATGTCAGTACTGACAGTGTGATGGTTGTTAATTACAGTCAATGTCAGTGCTAAGAGTGTGATGTTAATTAATTACAGTCAATTCCAGTGCTAAGAGTGTGATGGTCATTAATTACTGTCAATGCCAGTGCTAAGAGAGTGATGGTCGTTAATTACAGTCAATGTCATGGATGAAAGTGTGATGGTCGTTAATTACAGTCAATGTCAGTACTGACATTGTGATGGTCGTTAATTAAGTCAATGTCAGTATTGACAGTGTGATGATTGTTAATTACAGTCAATGTCAGTGCTAAGAGTGTGATGGTCAATAATTACAGTCAATGTCAGTGCTAAGAGTGTGATAGTCATTAATTACAGTCAATGCCAGTGCTAAGAGTGTGATGGTTATTAATTACTGTCACTGCCAGTGCTAAGAGAGTGATGGTCGTTAATTACAGTCAATGTCAGTAATGACAGTGTGATGGTTGTTAATTACTGTCAATGCCAGTGCTAAGAGAGTGATGGTCGTTAATTACAGTCAATGTCAGGGCTGAGAGTGTGATGGTCGTTAATTACAGTCAATGTCAGTACTGACATTGTGATGGTCGTTAATTAAGTCAATGTCAGTACTGACAGTGTGATGGTTGTTAATTACAGTCAATGCCAGTGTTAAGAGATTGATGGTCGTTAATTACAGTCAATGTCAGGGCTGAGAGTGTGATGGTCGTTAATTACAGTCAATGTCAGTGCTAAGAGTGTGATGGTCGATAATGACAGTCAATGTCAGTGTTAAGAGTGTGATGGTCGATAATTACAGTCAATGTCAGTGCTAAGAGTGTGATGGTCATTAATTACAGTCAATGCCAGTGCTAAGAGTGTGATGGTCATTAATTACTGTCAATGCCAGTGCTAAGAGAGTGAAGGTAGTTAATTACAGTCAATGTCAGTACTGACATTGTGATGGTCGTTAATTAAGTCAATGTCAGTGCTAAGAGTGTGATGGTCGTTACTTACAGTCAATGTCAGTACTGACATTGTGATGGTCGTTTATTAAGTCAATGTCAGTACTGACAGTGTGATGGTCGTTAATTACAGTCAATGTCAGTGCTAAGAGTGTGATGGTCATTAATTACAGTCAATGCCAGTGCTAAGAGTGTGATGGTCGTTTATTAAGTCAATGTCAGTACTGACAGTGTGATGGTTGTAAATTACAGTCAATGTCAGTGCTAAGAGTGTGGTGGTCATTAATTACAGTCAATGTCAGTGCTAAGAGTGTGATGGTCGATAATTACAGTCAATGTAAGTGTTAAGAGTGTGATGGTCATTAATTACAGTCAATGCCAGTGCTAAGAGTGTGATGGTCATTAATTACTGTCAATGCAAGTGCTAAGAGAGTGATGGTCGTTAATTACAGTCAATGTCAGGGCTGAGAGTGTGATGGTCGTTAATTACAGTCAATGTCAGTACTGACATTGTGATGGTCGTTAATTACAGTCAATGTCAGTACTGACAGTGTGATGGTTGTTAATTACAGTCAATGTCAGTGCTAAGAGTGTGATGTTCATTAATTACAGTCAATGCCAGTGCTAAGAGTGTGATGGTCGTTAATTACTGTCAATGCCAGTGCTAAGAGATAGATGGTCGTTAATTACAGTCAATGTCAGGGCTGAGAGTGTGATGGTCGTTAATTACAGTCAAGTCAGTATTGACTTTGTGATGGTCGTTAATTTAGTCAATGTCAGTACTGACATTGTGATGGTTGTTAATTACAGTCAATGTCAGTGCTAAGAGTGTGATGTTAATTAATTACAGTCAATTCCAGTGCTAAGAGTGTGATGGTCATTAATTACTGTCAATGCCAGTGCTAAGAGAGTGATGGTCGTTAATTACAGTCAATGTCATGGATGAAAGTGTGATGGTCGTTAATTACAGTCAATGTCAGTACTGACATTGTGATGGTCGTTAATTAAGTCAATGTCAGTATTGACAGTGTGATGATTGTTAATTACAGTCAATGTCAGTGCTAAGAGTGTGATGGTCAATAATTACAGTCAATGTCAGTGCTAAGAGTGTGATAGTCATTAATTACAGTCAATGCCAGTGCTAAGAGTGTGATGGTTATTAATTACTGTCACTTCCAGTGCTAAGAGAGTGATGGTCGTTAATTACAGTCAATGTCAGTAATGACAGTGTGATGGTTGTTAATTACTGTCAATGCCAGTGCTAAGACAGTGATGGTCGTTAATTACAGTCAATGTCAGGGCTGAGAGTGTGATGGTCGTTAATTACAGTCAATGTCAGTACTGACATTGTGATGGTCGTTAATTAAGTCAATGTCAGTACTGACAGTGTGATGGTTGTTAATTACAGTCAATGCCAGTGTTAAGAGATTGATGGTCGTTAATTACAGTCAATGTCAGGGCTGAGAGTGTGATGGTCGTTAATTACAGTCAATGTCAGTGCTAAGAGTGTGATGGTCGATAATGACAGTCAATGTCAGTGTTAAGAGTGTGATGGTCGATAGTTACAGTCAATGTCAGTGCTAAGAGTGTGATGGTCATTAATTACAGTCAATGCCAGTGCTAAGAGTGTGATGGTCATTAATTACTGTCAATGCCAGTGCTAAGAGAGTGAAGGTAGTTAATTACAGTCAATGTCAGTACTGACATTGTGATGGTCGTTAATTAAGTCAATGTCAGTGCTAAGAGTGTGATGGTCGTTACTTACAGTCAATGTCAGTACTGACATTGTGATGGTCGTTTATTAAGTCAATGTCAGTACTGACAGTGTGATGGTCGTTAATTACAGTCAATGTCAGTGCTAAGAGTGTGATGGTCATTAATTACAGTCAATGCCAGTGCTAAGAGTGTGATGGTCGTTTATTAAGTCAATGTCAGTACTGACAGTGTGATGGTTGTTAATTACAGTCAATGTCAGTGCTAAGAGTGTGGTGGTCATTAATTACAGTCAATGTCAGTGCTAAGAGTGTGATGGTCGATAATTACAGTCAATGTCAGTGCTAAGAGTGTGATGGTCATTAATTACTGTCAATGCCAGTGCTAAGAGTGTGATGGTCATTAATTACTGTCAATTCCAGTGCTAAGAGAGTGATGGTCGTTAATTACAGTCATTGTCAGGGCTGAGAGTTTGATGGTCGTTAATTACAGTCAATGTCAGTACTGACATTGTGATGGTCGTTAATTAAGTCAATGTCAGTACTGACAGTGTGATGGTTGTTAATTACAGTCAATGTCAGTGCTAAGAGTGTAATGGTCATTAATTACAGTCAATGCCAGTGTTAAGAGTGTGATGGCCGTTAATTAAGTCAATGTCAGTACTTACAGTGTGATGGTTGTTAATTACAGTCAATGTCAGTGCTAAGAGTGTGATGGTCATTAATTACAGTCAATGTCAGTGCTAAGAGTGTGATGGTCGATAATTACAGTCAATGTCAGCTCTAAGAGTGTGATGGTCATTAATTACAGTCAATGCCAGTGCTATAAGTGTGATGGTCATTAATTACTGTCAATGCCAGTGCTAAGAGTGTGATGGTCGTTAATTACAGTCAATGTCAGGGCTGAGAGTGTGATGGTCGTTAATTACAGTCAATGTCAGTACTCACATTGTGATGGTCGTTAATTAAGTCAATGTCAGTACTGACAGTGTGATGGTCATTAATTACAGTCAATGTCAGTGCTAAGAGTGTGATGGTCATTAATTACAGTCAATGCCAGTGCCAAGAGTGTGATGGTCGTTAATTACAGTCAATGTCAGGGCTGAGAGTTTGATGGTCGTTAATTACTTTCAATGTCAGTGCTAAGAGTGTGATGGTCATTAATTACAGTCAATGCCAGTGCTAAGAGTGTGATGGTCATTAATTACTGTCAATGCCAGTGCTAAGAGAGTGATGGTCGTTAATTACAGTCAATGCCAGGGCTGAGAGTGTGATGGTCGTTAATTACAGTCAATGTCAGTACTGACATTGTGATGGTCGTTAATTAAGTCAATGTCAGTACTGACAGTGTGATGGTTGTTAATTACAGTCAATGTCAGTGCTAAGAGTGTGATGGTCATTAATTACAGTCAATGTCAGTACTGACATTGTGATGGTCGTTAATTAAGTCAATGTCAGTACTGACAGTGTGATGGTTGTTAATTACAGTCAATGTCAGTGCTAAGAGTGTGATGGTCGATAATTACAGTCAATGTCAGTGCTAAGAGTGTGATGGTCATTAATTACATTTAATGCCAGTGCTAAGAGTGTGATGGTCATTAATTACTGTCAATGCCAGTGCTAAGAGTGTGATGGTCGTTAATTACAGTCAATGTCCGGGCTGAGGGTGTGATGGTCGTTAATTACAGTCTTTGTCAGTACTGACATTGTGATGGTCGTTAATTAAGTCAATGTCAGTACTGACAGTGTGATGGTTGTTAATTACAGTCAATGTCAGTGCTAAGAGTGTGATGGTCATTAATTACAGTCAATGCCAGTGCTAAGAGTGTGATGGTCGTTAATTAAGTCAATGTCAGTACTGACAGTATGATGGTTGTTAACTACAGTCAATGTCAGATCTAAGTGTGTGATGGTCATTAATTACAGTCAATGTCAGTGCTAAGAGTGTGATGGTCGATAATTACAGTCAATGTCAGTGCTAAGAGTTTGACGGTCATTAATTACAGTCAATGCCAGTGCTAAGAGTTTGATGGTCATTAATTACAGTCAATGCCAGTGCTAAGAGTGTGATGGTCGTTAATTACAGTCAATGTCAGGGCTGAGAGTGTGATGGTCGTTAATTACAGTCAATGCCAGTGCTAAGAGTGTGATGGTCATTAATTACAGTCAATGCCAGTGCTAAGAGTGTGATGGTCATTAATTACAGTCAATGCCAGTGCTAAGAGTGTGATGGTCATTAATTACAGTCAATGTCAGGGCTGAGAGTGTGATGGTCGTTAATCACAGTCAATGCCAGTGCTAAGAGTGTGATGGTGGATAATTACAGTCAATGTCAGTGCTAAGAGTGTGATGGTCATTAATTACAGTCAATGCCAGTGCTAAGAGTGTGATGGTCATTAATTACTGTCAATGCCAGTGCTAAGATAGTGATGGTCGTTAATTACGGTCAATGTCAGGGCTGATAGTGTGATGGTCGTTAATTACAGTCAATGTCAGTACTGACATTGTGATGGTCGTTAATTAAGTCAATGCCAGTGCTAAGAGTGTGATGATCGATAATTACAGTCAATGTCAGTGCTAAGAGTGTGATGGTCATTAATTACAGTCAATGCCAGTGCTAAGAGTGTGATGGTCATTAATTACTGTCAATGCCAGTGCTAAGAGAGTGATGGTCGTTAATTACAGTCAATGTCAGGGCTGAGAGTGTGATGGTCGTTAATTACAGTCAATGTCAGTACTGACATTGTGATGGTCGTTAATTAAGTCAATGTCAGTACTGACAGTGTGATGGCTGTTAATTACAGTCAATGTCAGTGCTAAGAGTGTGATGGTCATTAATTACAGTCAATGTCAGTACTGACATTGTGATGGTCGTTAATTACATTCAATGTTACTACTGACAGTGTGATGGTTTGTTAATTACAGTCAATGTCAGTGCTAAGAGTGTGATGGTCGTTAATTACAGTCAATGTCAGTACTGACAGTGTGATGGTCGTTAATTACAGTCAATGTCAGTGCTAAGAGTGTGATGGTCGTTAATTACAGTCAATGTCAGTACTGACAGTGTGATGGTAATTAATTACAGTCAATGTCAGTACTGACAGTGTGATGGTAATTATTTACAGTCAATGTCAGTGCTGAGAGTGTGATGGTCGTTAAATACAGTCAATGTCAGTGCTGAGAGTGTGATGGTCGTTAATTACAGTCAATGTCAATACTGACAGTGTGATGGTCGTTAATTACAGTAAATGTCAGTGTTGTTAGTGATTTGTCACAATTTACATTGCAGCAGGGATGAGCTGGCCTAGAACGACCATTCGCCATTTGGGTTGGGAAAAAATTACATTCATAAAATCTTTAGCAGCAAATGGATACAATTTATTTAAAAAAAATGGTTTTTGAATGTTATTCAATGTGAAATTTAGCTTTATTAAGTATATAATATTTAATCTACAACCGAATTACATAAACTTTTAAATAAATCCTAAACAAACAGCCCAAACTGTCAGTAAAAAACCATCGCAGACATTTTTTTAGCGTCGTTCGTTATTGAGATTTTTGAGTGACAAGTTCTTTTATGATTTACTTTCAGGTTTCTGTCCCAGGATTGCGTGATCCCGGTCAATGCATCGATATGTAAACAATTTCCGTGAATTTTTCTATAATTTTATTTCAATGGTTTAATTAACTTTACAAACTAATGCGTCTTTAAAAATATTTTATCCAAGGATTTCCAGGTTTCCGAAAATTTGGTTTGTATTATCTCTATATTTGTGACCCAATGTCAACATTATAGTGACCATGATGGTGACCTTAACAAGTCCACTAGTGTGATACTTTCAGAACTTCACCTAAAGTTAATGCTGTGTCTCATGATTCTATTCATTTAGTTACAGCGACACGGTTTAATGTATTCTATATCAGCCATGAAAAAATTACGGCCCGCGGGCAAAATAAGGTCCATCATTCAGCAGGGCCGCCTTAGACCACTACAACCTATGCGGCCACAGTGGGCACCACACTTTCATAGACCCCGCGCTAATTCTAAGTGTAAATTATTAAATTAAACCAATATAACTTACTTGTCGTCCCGCGGCGTAGCATACCAATATCAATATAATTACTAGGGAGCGACCGATAATCGGATCGGTATTGGACCGATATTGGCACTATCGGTTAATATCGGATCAACCGATTTTTGTTTGGAGCGACCGATAGTCGAACCTATATTGGTACTATGGGTTAACTATCGAACCGGCCGTTTTTTGGCTGCCGATACTTTTTTTTTCACAATAGAGTTGTAAAAAAAAAATCCGTAAATAACCCAATTCTATAACCAGATCAGACAAAAAAAAAAGAAAAAAAAAACCCGTACACAGAAATTGTCACGTCCACAAAAATTGTATCAGCCATATGACCTTGAAACAATAAGATTGACATTTTTTAATTCTAATGTATGACCTTGAATGATACAATTAGTGAACATCTGTGTGTATTTTTTTTTGGGATGGGAAGTGGGAGGGGGGGGGAGGAACAAGACTTACGTGTAGGTGAAGTGTTACGAAATATGACAGGGAAGGGTCGAGCATGGGTTGACATACGTCATTAGTTGTAGCACGAGAAAAACACGTGCTTGGCATTGTTGTTGACTAAAAAAAATATCGGTATCGGTAAAATGCTGGGGAAAAATATCGGTATCGGACTATCGGTAAAAAGGCATATCGGTCGCTCCCTATTAATTACTGTAATTTTTTTTTTTAAATAAGCAATCAAACAAAATAATAGGCTGACATATTCGGAGAAAATACATACTATGTAAAGTTGAACTTTGACCTATCATTTGCAGACTTTATGGTCACTATCTGGTACCTTCCAGCAAATTGTTTTTTATTTTATTGTTGAAAGATTTTTAGTTAATTCTTTAGATGCCTTGATTGTCGTTGAGCTGCCAGACTTAATTTTCTATTTTTCTCTTTATTGGTTAGATATATTTTAATGCCTTTTTTAAGATCAGAATTGTTTTTCATTCAGATTCTAACAAATATATTTCCGGGGGTGGGTGTTTTAATTTGGATTGCTTTTTTTATTTTTGGTTCACTTTGTGTCTGCCTCAATCCACCCTTTCCCCCAGCACACTATAGTGTTATTTTGATATAACATTTTTTTTTCATTCAGGCCATGCCAGTCTCCATATTGCCTGTTTTGTGTATTTTTTAGACTTGCTCAACACAGCTTAAGATTCTTTCAATATAACCTTCATCCTACACTTTTCAGTACAGATAGATGTTAGTTAATATTTTTTTGTAATTCGTACATATTCTGAAACAGTTAACATTTGTTTATAATGCGCCATACATATTTATAATTTACTTAATCAGTTTTTCCCCCTAAACAGCAGCACAAAGAAATCAAAACAAAAGATTTCACCATATGTAATATTTTGTTGTCTACACTTCAGCGTTGAATGTGTTCTCTTGACCCACTTTGTAGCATAATGTTAGCGCCGGGCCCAGCCGCAGCATATTCTAATCTTATCTATATTTATACACCTTTTTTTTTTAATTCTAAAATATGAAATTAGTTCAATATTACTTTATTCTTCACACATAATTGTATTATTAAATGTTTTTATTATTATTTTTTTTACAATAATCAGTTGACAGATTCATTTTATGTACAACATTCCCCCATTTTCCGCGATTAAACGGCTACATAATTTACCGCGACTGGGGATAAATGTGAAATTAAAATAATCCGGTTTTATAAAAGAAATTCGAAAACAACGCGAGTTGTCGAACGTTATTGAACGCGTCTTGCTTTCTGTGACGTATTCGGGAATTATTCGGGAATACTCGGAGGCCGCCGTTGTCTCCCAAGGTTGGGCGAAGAAGATATATATATATATATATATATATATATATATATATATATATATATATATATATATAATAATGTATAGGCCAGCGTGTTTATTCTGTCTTTTATGTTTTTACGATGTTTTTTTTTAAATCTATAACGTAGTTGTTGCAAATAATTGGGGGGGGGGACATATTCGACGTGTTACCAATGGAGAAATTCATGATAATTACATGGGAAAGAAGATTCATAACGAACTCATTACTGTAGTAGTTGATGCTGTTGTGAGAATGCAAAGTATTTTTCAGTGATATTTGATTGTACATCAGACATAAGTCACAACGTGCAGATGTAAATAAGTATCCGGTATGTATCAGATGGGGTTAACGTGAAAGAGCCTGTGGTTGTACATGAACTTTTTATAAAGTTTCTTCCTGTGGAAAGTACTAGTGGACAGGACTTGTGTGATGTGCTAGTGAATGAGCTGGAGAAGCTTGAATTAAATGTTGAAAATATTCGTGGACAAGGCTATGATAATGGTGCGAACATGAAAGGCGTCCATTCTGGAGTTCAAAAACAAAACAGCTTTTAAATATTAACAGAAGAGCATTTTTTTTAATCTATGTGCGTGTCATAATTACTAGGGATGTGACGAAGTTCGATTTCGAATCCGACGACATTCGAACCTTGACGTTTTTTGAGCAAATTCGAATCCGACGGATTTTAAAAAAAAAATCCGATCGGATTCGAATTTGAAAAAAGCAGTGGCTAGATTTCGTCTAGAGTATAGACGGACGCCGTATTATTTTTTTTCGGGGTCCGTCTATAGATGTGCGCATGCGCGTAAATTGAGATTAAAAGTAAAGATGTCCGCATGCACGGCAATTATTCTTTATTACTTTTTTCGGGTCTGTCCAAACCTAATAAAGGCGGAGGAAAACAATATCATTCAAACTACAAAAATTAACGCATAAAACAAAAAAATATGCGCTAAATTAGCATCTACCGCACCCCCCCTTTCCCAGAAACCATATAAAATACACGTTTTTTTTTCTTATGCTTATATTAAATACCAACGAAGTCTTGGGGGGAAAAGACAGTGACATTTTTTAAACAAATAAACACTGTATAGTTCTTTTTTTTCACTATTGATAAAGATTATAAAACAAGCAATTAAGCCTGTTCCATTCTGGACACAGGACGTGTTAGCGCATTTTCATGTTATGTATCAGTACGTTTGTTAGCTTTCAGTAAATATTTGTAAATTTTGGAAATGTTTATAAATTCAATTGTGTAATGCATATATCTGTAAAAAAAATATCTATTGCTGGTCGGAGGAAAAAAAAATATTATTCTAGTTTGCTGGTCGAGTAACAATAGACCCCTCACTAAATCATTCAATTCAGCTTGGCCAATCATCTAGAGGTTCATTTGCATCACTCTCCTGCTCCATGTGACTTTTCTCATCATCATCTTCGCTTTTACTATCAATGCATATTGCAGGATTGGAAACTGGATTTTGTTCATCGTGTGGAACAGATTTCAAAGCAGTCATAATTTGGATAATGAATTGCTGATTTGTTTTTTTTTTTTTTTGGAATATCCATCAATATTTGTCATGCAAAAGTAGCAGTCCGAATGATAATCTCTTTGCTCTCGACATTTCATTGGTACGCAAACGGCTTAGACTTCCTTTTGCCATTTAGCCACTGGGTGAGCCCCACATAACAAACACTGCAGCAAATATGTGGCGCCCAGGTTCTGTTTTGATCGCACATTTTGACGCCGAAGTAGTGATGATAGGCAACCTTCACTTTTCTTGTAAGTTTTTCCGGTGATCACGGGAGTAAAATGTCCACAGATATAACAGAAATAGTCTGGATGATTCAAGCAACCCTTTTTAACTTTCTTCATATTGTTTTGAAATTAATACACAATCAGTCTAGATAAAAAGCTTGACATTTAATGGTAAAGCACACAGCACGGCAAGTGTACAACATAAATAAGCTATTATAATAGCTAGCTACAACATGCAATTTTACCAAACATGTTAAAGTCATGTAACTCAAGAACCTGACGTGCTAGAAAAATTCTGATTACACCAATCTAATGAGCGCGTCAGAATTAGTCAGACTGACAAGTTTTTTCTCAGGTAGCAGACCGAAAATTTTTATGTTCCCTAGTCAGCCCTAGTGTAATCTGCGGAACTCGGGCATGCCTACAATGACAATATACACAGTTTATTCAGGTCTGTCTGCATATCTATTAAATCATAACATTAAACAATATACAGAGTTTATTCAGGTCTGTCTGGATATCTATCAAATCATAACACTAAACAATATACACAGTTTATTCAAGTCTGTCTATCAAATCATAAAACTAAACACGCCTGTCTCGCTGACGTCACTCTATTGCTATAATAGAGAGCTGGACTGACCTATAAAAACTGTGACATTTGACACGGGTTGCCAGGATGTCGTTTTTCCCTCCAGATTGGGCGGTGTTTACTGGACTCCGGGTTATTTGATTTTGAATTGAGGGTTCACCGGCTGCTGTGATAGTTTTATATTTAGACTTACATGTATGGGAGGAGGGAATAAAGGAAATGATGTTTTAAAGAAATATTTTGAACCTGTTTATATTTAAATACCAGAGGATAGCAACACATTACAGTAAGCCTTTCATTAAATTGACATATTGCTTGAAAGTTACTGCCCTTGAGTACAACATTTCACTGAACTCCGTTTGGAGGAGGGGGGTCAAGTTAGAAATATACTTTCTTTGATTTAATCTATCATTTCTTTTTTTTTTGTGTCGTCTCTAGATGATATAAGGCAGACGGTATGATAGGTTAGTGACTATGAAGAGAGTTAGTGCTCTTGTCTCTATAGGATAATAAGTAGGGCTGCTGATTAAACTGCGTTAATTTGCGATTAACACGTCAAAAAAGTTGTGCGATTAAAATTTTTAACGCAACACCAAAATGCGTTGATTTTACCAAAATGATGAAAGTTCACCAAATCGATAAATAACAGAATTTTACTCAACAATATGAAGCTAATATCCGTTGACTTATTAAAGTAGATCTACCACCCCTACTCTGTCGCAATTAGCTCACACCCTTCCCGGTGGATGTATAAAGAGAAAAGTTTTATTTACTATACTATAGTGTATTGGTGGAGGTACTATAGTGTATTGGTGGTGGTACTATAGTGTATTGGTGGAGGTACTATAGTGTATTGGTGGAGGTACTATAGTGTATTGGTGGAGGTACTATAGTGTATTGGTGGAGGTACTATAGTGTATTGGTGGAGGTACTATAGTGTATTGGTGGAGGTACTATAGTGTTTTGGTGGAGGTAAAAACAATAACAAGTGTATAATGAACCTGGTTATAATTAGATAAAAATGGGATGCTAGAAATTTTGTATCATACTTGTTTGTATTTTTATAATACAGCTGTGGTCACGTCTGCAACAACTGCACTAATAGTTTCATATACTTGACACTATAATTAGTGTCTAAACAGTGCCTAGACATGGTCTGTACACGAGACGGTGGTTGTATTTTTCAGAATAATTGTGATACTGAGTTAAATTTTATATAGGGCTGTTGATTTACTGCAATTAAAGAATAATTATTGCGTTAAAATATGCGATTACATTTTTTTAACACAAACACCTAAATGCGTTAAATTTTACCCTAAATGCTAGCATTTCAGAGTTGTAGAGCAAATATAAAAATCAGTAAATAACCAAATTATATAACCGGATCAGACCAGATTTTTAAAAAGCAAGAAAAAAACTCGAACACAGAGTGTTACGTTTACATAAAATCATATCAGCTATATGACCTTGAAACAATAGGATTGTCATTTCTTAATTCTAATTTATGACCTTGAATACAGTTAATGAACATCTGCAAAAGCGTTCTATAGTTTGACACATGCCATAATGTAACTTGTGTAAACTTATTTTGGGACAGAGGTGGTAAGGTGGTTGGTAAGCAATAAGCAACGTCATCTTTATGGGGAGAGACTGCTAACTGTATCAAAAATGTAACTGGGTTGGGCAAGGGTGTAGCCGAAAGCTCCCCGCCTAAGGTGGCCGGCACCATGACTGACATTGGCAGGACACTGCTCACGGGTGAAGCCGAAAGCTCTCCGCCTAAGGTGTCCGGCGTGACAAAAGTGACTGGGAACTGTCAAGCCCAGCCCTCGGCAAAAAACGCTGATTGCTCTGTCAGCGGGAAGTCGAAAGTTGTGGAGAGCAGGTCACTATTTCCGGGTGCAGCCGAAATCTCTCCGCCTAAGGTGGCCGGCACCACGACTGACAAGCGAAGACTCGGGAAACGCTCTGGTAAGAATCAATTCAGGATTGTCCACCTGAATGTCCGGGGTCTCATCCCCAAGAGCCTAGAAGTCGCAAAGCTTTTGAACGAGAATGACGTGGATGTTGCAATGTTACAAGAGTGCATTCTTGGACTTATTCGTGCTTCCGTCATGGGTGCAAGAACTGCAGGGGATTGGTGACCCTGGTCAGAAATACGCTAAATGCTCAGCCGAGCAGCGCCCACGGCTCACGCGGGAAAACGGATACGCTTGCGGTGGATGTTTATAAGGATGGGAGGAAGTACCACTGTGTTAATGTGTACAACATAATAACATCTGAGGATACTCTGCTTGGCACCTTTGTATGTGGTGATTTCAACGCCATGTTTCCGGCATGGGGGTATGAACGTACCGACGCGGCAGGCCGGAGGATTGAGGAGATTTGTAGCAATACAAATTTAGTTCGGTTGCAGGACCAAGATTCTGAACCCACCTTGCTGCACGGTAGCACTGGGAGCGAAACGAGATCCGACTTAACAATCGTGTCGGCATATCTGGCCTGTAACACCCCTTTCCGTGTGCTTGACTGTAGTGATCATAAACCTGTTCTCGTCTCAGTAGATATTCCTCCACCAGAGAGAAACCCAGGAGCTAAGCACAGGTGCTGGGTCTATTCAAAAGCAAATTGGGACGTCTTCAGGGTAGCAGCTGTCGCTGCCCAGGAGAGGGTAGATACCGAGCGCGGAACAGTCGACGTTGTGTACAAGGAGATCATTGAAGCGATCTTATGGGCCGCAAGTAGGACGGTCCCAAGGACCCTTCCGAAACGCAAGTTCAGACCACTTTGGACTACAGCCCTTACAAGGTTAGTTCGGCAAAGGCAAGCCGCTCGAAAGAAAGCTTGCCGATTGAAAACGGCTAAGGCGCGCCGTGAGTACAATAAACTAAATGAGCAAGTAAAAAGGGCGTCTGCCGAGGCCAAAGGCAGAAATGGACTGATACATATGAGAAGCTGGATCTAAGGGAATGCCAGAAGACGTTGGAAACTTCTGAAAAACTTTACCCAGGCTAGGGCGATTAGAACTGGCGCCCCGTTGCAAACGGACTCAGGTCTGAGGTTAGCGATAGCAAGAAGGCCGAAGTGCTTAACAGGCAATTTACAGAGGTCAGTAAGTCAAGTAAGAAAAGTACACTGTCCAAGGCACTGGGTAAAGTCCGACGAGTCAAAGAAAAGGCTGAGTTTGGTTCGGAAAATCGAGGCGCGTTCTGAGCCCCATTCTCTGTCAATGAATTGGCATACGCAGTCAGGAAGTGTTGCATGAGAAAGACCCCAGGCAGTGATCAAATCAGCAATGAGATGATCATACACCTCGGGGCAGCGGGACAAGCAAAGCTTCTCCAGTTTATCAGTCGCACGTAGTTGTCTGGAGACCTCCCTCAGAGGTGGAGGGAGGCTGTCATAGTGCTGGTACTTAAAATAGGGGAAAAGACTGACCAAGCAGAAAGCTACCGTCCTATTTCCCTCACTTCGTGTGTTGGGGAAGAAGCCGAACGCATGGTCAACCGAAGGTTGATGTGGTTCCTAGAGGAATAAGGGCTCATTACTCCAAAGTAAGGAGGCTTTCGGCGGGGTAAGAGTGCGAGGGACATGGTCACGCTCCTCGTCCAAGAAATAGCCGACGGCTTTCAGAAGGCTGAGTCAACGGCGGTAGTTTTACTAGATCTCAGGCAGGCTTACGATCGAGTCTGGCGACCAGGAATATTGTTGAAGCTACAGCGGTTGGGTGTCACCGCTGAGTGGGACGGATGGCCGAGTGGTGTAGATACTTGACTGTCAACCTGAGAGTCCTAGGTTTGATCCTCGGTGAGGCCCATGGAATTTTTCCAGGTGAAATTTGGTGCAGTCGTCCCACAAGTCCACCCAGCTTTAAATGGGTACCTGACTTAAGTTGGGGAAGTAAAGGCGGCTGGGCGTTGTGCTAACCACACAATCCCTTCATATGCCGAGTTTATAGAAACAGGTGAATTCTACACTTCATCTGCCCCGATGGCCCGTAAGGGCTAAGAAGGGAACTTTACTTACTTACTTTACTCAGGCTAGCTTACGATCGAGTCTGGCGACCAGGACTATTGTTGAAGTCACCGCTGAGATGTACATTTGGTTACGCAGTTACCTCAGTAATCGTGCTATCATGACACGTGTTGGGGATAGCGTGTCGAGGAAACGGGGACCCTCGAACAGGGTCTCCCACAGGGCTCCGCCCTCAGTTGTACATTATTCCTAGCTTTCATCAATGACCTGCCTGAGTTTCTGGGTTGTAAAAGCCTACTAAATGCCGACGACTTAGCAGTCTGGAAGACCGGAAAGAGTGCCCCAGTCCTTGAGAGAGCACTCTAGAAGGACCTGACTACGGTCGGGTGTTATACTAGGATGTGGGGGCTAGAGATTAACGTCTCGAAGACAGTCTACTCGCTGTTTACCATGGGCACGAGTATCGTCAAAGAGCCATTTAGACTGGAGGTAGAGGGTGCGGTTCTTGCTCTGGAACCGAAGCCGAAGTACCTGGGAGTTACACTTGACAGAAAGCTTACTCTCTGCACACATCTTTCGGAGGTTGCCCGCTGCGCCTCCGATCGGCTGAGTATTGTCAAAAAGTTGGCGAGCACGTCCTGGGGGGGCTCGAGCAGATGTCCTGAGGTCACTGTACATGGGTGCAGTAAGGTCTCAGAAAGTTTACAGCCAGTTAGTGCAAGTCTATGGGTCTCGGTCCTCATTAGAGGCCCTTGACGTTGTACAAAACCAGGCTCTCCGACTGATCACAGGCACTTTTCGAACGGCACCCACAGCAGCGGTGGAAATCATGGCAGATGTGCCACCTCTGGGCATCCGTAGAGAGCAGGCCGTTATAACTGCTTATGAGCAGTATAAACGGCAGGAGGAGACCTCTGTCCTAAGGGAGATGGTTGATGGCTGGGTGGAAAGAAAGCGGCTCTCGATGCAGTCTTTTATGCTCTTTACAGTGAGACTTGCCTCCGAGATCAAGCTGCCAACTGACCGCCTAATGCTAGAAACAGTTTCCAGGGTCCCTCCTGGCGAGGATTTCTACATGCCTGAGGTCCGCACGACCCTGGTCGAAACCAATGATGGGAACGCAAAGGATCGCCGAACCATCCATGATGTGGCTATGGAGACGATTGAATCCTATCCGGGGGACGCTAACCTGGCCTATACTGATGCTTCTGTAACCAGTACTGAAGGTCGGACAAGCTCCTCGTTTGGGACCCACATCACTCTCCCACAAACTGGCTTTGTGAAAGACCATGCTGGCCTCTGTGCTTACGAGGCAAAGATGACAGCCATTACTGAGGCAGTGGACCACATAGGAGAGCTAATTCGGAAGGGACTTTGCCTGCTACGAGCATTGTCATCCTGACCGATGCGCTCTCTGTTCTCCAAGCTGTAAAAGAAACGGGAGAATGACCGCTTCTGCTGGAAGCCATGCTGATGGCAATACAGGGTCTTGCGTCCCAACATCACGTACATGTGACCCTTCAATGGGTTCCCGGGCATGTGGACGTGCCCGGAAATGAAAGGGCAGACTGCATTGCCAAGGCAATCCAACAGTCGACAGATTCCCAAGTGCTGCCCATGAGAGCAAGAAAGAGCTCATTCGAGGCAGCGCGTGCCAAGATCTGTCTCTTTGGACAATCGAAGTGGTTCTCGAGCTGGGACAATGGGGTGAACGGAAGGAATGTCCGTATGTTTCTAGAGCGGCTGTCCAAAACTGACCCGTGGTGGCAGCTTATGCGAGTCGAGCAGGCGCTAATTGCTCAGTTCCGTACAGGGCACTGTTCTATAGTCGCATACTTTGGGAGTTTGAGGCCCACTGTCGACATCTTTTGCAGACACTGCAGGGGAGTGGAGGAAACCGTGGATCATGTGCTTTTCGAGTGTCCCGGGCTGGCGGACCACAGGGTGGACCAGTCTGGAAGCTTGCTGGCCATTAGGCTTATGGCAGTGTCCAGATGTTGAGAGACACAGCAAGTCTGATCTCACGGGCTTTTAGAGACTAAGTCTCAGCCCGCAGTTTACTGAGAGAGTTCAAAGAGAGAGAGAGGGGAATATTTAAAAAAAACGCATTAATAATAAGGGAGCGAGTACATTCTGGCTATACTATTATTTAATGAAGGAAAAGGCACATTTGAGATATAAATGACGAGTGTATTTTTTTTTTGGGGGGGGAGGGTGACGCGGAGGGGGTAAGTAGATTGGGGAGGGTAGGGTAAACAATACTTAAGTGTAGCAAAATATGACAGAGAAGGGGGGAACAGGGGTTAACATACGTCATTGGTTCGGATACTACGGTACGAAAAAAAACACTTGTTTGGCACTGTTGTTGATTAAAAAGAAAACAATTCGAAACACTTAACATGATTGATACATGTCAATAAACTGGTCTCAATAACTAATTCAATAGACATATATGGCATTATATGCTAATGCTTAATAAATCTTTCACAGTTAATTATATCTCTTTCGTAAATTAATCTGACTAGCTTATTATGCCAATATTATGCTATGATATTATGACATACTAGTTTGAATACAAAGAAATGTATTATAGTGTCGATTAAATGTGCATTAATTTGCGTTAAAATATTTAATCATGCGTTAATTTCGATCAATTTTTTTAATCGAACTGCAGCTCTAATAATAAGGTGTGTGCAATAAAATTTTAAACTTCTGGGAAAAAACTCAACATGGTCTAAAAGATTAAATTATATCCTAGGAGAGAAAACATCCACACAATATATACCAGCAGTCTATTTATGTAAGTCATCCACACAATATATACCAGCAGTCTATTTATGTAAGTCATCCACACAATATATACCAGCAGTCTATTTATGTAAGTCATCGACACAATATATACCAGCAGTCTATTTATGCCACATGCAAAGCACATGGGACAAAGACTCTTATAAAGGATTCAAGCTATTTTGTTGCACTATTGGTAGCCAAAGCAGTTTTTATAGATGAGCAGTTGAACTCATCATTTAGAAGACATTCTAGAAAACTGGGTCCCTCCATTTCTACAATCTTTTTTTTTGCGGCATGCATGATTTGGCTCTTCGTGGAAAAGAATCACATTCTGGTATTTTTACGACCTGTTAGGGTCGTGTTGTATCTGGTGATGAAGTTCTAGGTAATCATTTGTCAATTAGTTCTTGTATTGCTAAGTATATCTCGGCAACCAGTGGCCTTCGAGGGGCAGAGGGCAAATGACCAGGGACCCGGCGAGTTTTAGGGGCCCGGACTGAGCTTGCCAATCAACTTTTGAAAATATTATTATCAGCACGAGGCCCGCGACAGCCCTGCCCAGGGGCCCGAAATTTCTGTCGGTGGGCCTGTCGGAAACTACACAAAACACTATGATCGAAATTTGTGGGTCTTTCTTGCTTGAAGACATTGTTCGTGAAGCAAATAATTCAGTTGCAATTTCTATACTTGCCGACGATACAATATAATTTTAGGCATTGAGCAGATGTCATTTGGTGTTAGATTTGTAAAAGAACACCATAATTACAAATTCATTAGAATTTGGATTAGATACAGTGAAAATTCTACAGCAGGGGCAAGCTATAGCGGGGGGGGGGGGGGCAGAAAATAAATTTGACTAAGTAGAGCAAACAAGCAAAGGGGCCAGACAAAACGCAGGGAGGGCCAGGCTCCCCCTGCCCCCCGCACGCTCCGGGTCTGATTAGATATGACAATTTTGTTGGTCAAGGATAAGACGGATGTTCTACTATGGCAAGTAAAGAAGGAACAGTCCAAGCAATAATTCGAAAAAAAAGACTCAAAAGCAGCAATTGTACATTGCAGTTCACATAAATTAAATCTTTGAATGGTGATTTAAATAATGTGAATGCTGTGCAAACACAATAGGACAAATTAAGTGAATTATAGTTTTTCCCTGAGAAATTAATCAGCGAAGAAAACTAGCTCCAAATGTTCCTTTGCTATGTGAAACTAGATGGACACATATATATAAAAGGCTGCAGATTTTCGCTGAAATGTGACAGAAAAATTGTTAAACAACTGGAATATTTAGAACAATCTGGAAAAAGCAAGCAAGTTGCACATTAGTTACTTTCAGCTGTTAGAGGTTAGGTTTGGGGTACAGTTGTTGTTTGTTTAGTTATACTTTAATGTAATAAACTTGCCCCAGTGAATACGCTCATGGCTACATGTACATGCGTTCGGGCCGTACATGTAAAATACTCTGGCGGGCCGCATGCGGCCACAGTTTGCCCACGCCTGTTATATGATATCATATGGGTGGGATGAAATGACAGTAACAAATTTAAAGTACTTTTATAAATCAAACTACAATTCTGTATATTTTTCAAATTAGGTGTATGAAATATTTTACTGTATAGCTAACCCAAGAAAAAACTTA
Source organism: Bulinus truncatus (assembly GCA_021962125.1). Classification (NCBI taxonomy): domain Eukaryota; kingdom Metazoa; phylum Mollusca; class Gastropoda; family Planorbidae; genus Bulinus; species Bulinus truncatus. The sequence goes on along the minus strand of JAGDYQ010000010.1, from coordinate 4,705,267 downwards.
AAAATAAAACAATATGCATGGAATTTTTACTCTTGGTCAATTTTAAAAAATTAAGATAACACAAAACATTAGGATAGGTCAACTTTAATAACAAAATGTCATCTAAGAGTATGTCTGTTTCAGCTCATCAACTTTAGCTATATAGTCTCTCATTGCATCTTCTTTAGGCTTTCCTGTTTGAAAAAAAATACATTCACAATGTTAGATAAAAATCTTCAAATTTTTCTAGAAAAAGTAAGTATTTTGTCAGTTTATATGTGCAAGTGCTATCATCGCTATTTAAAACATAAATGTGACTTTTAAAAAATGGCCCCAACCTAAAAGGTAACCCAAAATCATTTTTTTTTTACGCAGTAGCTACGAATTTTTTTTTCGGGTACCAGCCATACTTATTATTGCATATTTACTTTTGTTTTTGGGGCTAGTGTTAGGGTTAGGAATAGGGTTAGGGTCCACTATAATATAGATATCTAAATATAGCGGCAGTCGCTGCACTGAGCTATATAACAACATATAAGTCTGCACTTATCTATTCCTAACCCTATCCTAATCCTAACCCTAACACAACCCCGAAAACAAAAAATATGCCCGAAATAATAAAATATGCAATAACAAGTATGGCTGGTACCGAAAAAAATACGACCGAACCGTAGCCACTGCGGGTCACTGCGTTTTTTTAATTGATTTGAATTAAAACATTAAGATAAAATAGGCATGGTCTTATGTTGTTTTCAATAAATGATTGCTATTTGTTTTACCTTCTGCTATAAAATGTGTGTCTGGCGTGATGATTAAAAGGTAGAATTAAGATACGGTCAGTCTTGACCTTGAGCAAAAACTATTACTTTTGTTTGTTTTACCTAGTAAGATAAGCTGCCTGTTGATGTAAAGTTAACAAGGATTGACATTTGACCAATGTGGCTCAACTGGCTAATGCAGCTTATCGGGGGTACTTTAAAAATAATTCACTTAAAAATACGTATTTTATATATATTTACATCCAGGTATTATATATTACATTTTATAATAAAAATGAGGGCCAAATAATAGATTTTATAAGATAGGTCCAGTGGGGGTTATGTCCGCCGGGTGTTTTGTCCGGATACCGTCTAATATATTAGGTACTTTGATAAAAAATTCAAAATTGTTTTATCAAAATAAAACTAGTATAGATGAATAGATCTTGCAGAGATCATTCTAAAAACACCTCATTTGTGATTATATCTTAATTATAGACGAAGTTATGATTTTTTTAGTGATTTTTTTTTACTATGACATATGAGAAAACAAGTGACCAAATTTTTCAAATGTAACTCCAAAAATGCATATCTTGAGAGTCTTTAAAGACAGAAGGTTCAAATTTCACCACCTATTTGTGATTATGTGTAGATGATAAATCATGTGATATATATTTATTTAATTTTTATGTTGATTAATAACAATTAGAATTACGATATAAGTATTGTTGCAAGTATTTTGTCAGTTTATATCTGCAAAATTCTTTTCATCGCCTATTTAAAACATAAATGTGACTTTAAAAAAAATGGCTAAGGTCACCTAAAATCATATTTTTTTATTAGTTTGAATTGAAACATCAAGATAATAAAGTAAAACTTGTGGATTGTGTTTCAATTGTATTGATTTAATAAGATTGGAAAAGACTTTAAATAGCAAGCTGACATTACAGTTTAAAATGTGTAATGTTTACTTCCGGTAAAGGTAATGTTTCTAAAAATAGACCGAAAAAAATACAGCAGCATGCTAACTTTAAAGTAAAATATCTTTTTTTCTGAGACAGGATTTTGCAAAAACGAAACACATTTTTAGATAGTGTAAGGTCAAAGCATATAGATGTATTAGATTTTGTTCTTCTAAATTGAGCTTTGGGTACCGAAAAAAAAAGCCAAAACCTAGTTCCAAAGGCGGATCAGGCAGGCTTCCACAGTCTTCCGGAAGCCGGTCAGAAATAAAGAATGACAATTTGTTTTAGTGGCAGCCAGTCGATCTTATGTTAATTGGGGGGGGGCTTTCTAGAAACGTGATTGGAAGACGGTCAGAATTTGAGCTGGATCCGCCCCTGAGTTCGTCTTTATATAATCTCTGTTAAGAAACAATACTTATATCGTAATTCTAATTCTTATTAATCAACATAAAATTAAATAAGTATATATCACATGATTTATCATCTACATAATCACAAATAGGTGGTGAAAATTTGAACCTTCTGTCTTTAAAGACTCTCAAGATATGCAGTTTTAAGTTACATTAATGGTCACTTCGAATTAAAATATCTTTTTTCTGAGAGGAGATATCTTAAAGAATGTGCACATTTTTAGAAACTAGAAAAGACGAAGAATATGAATATATTAGTTTGCTCCGATAAAATAAATATTTCAAACATAATTAATTTATAAACTTACCTGTTGTTACCGAGTAGAAAAATCGAACTTAAATAATGCAAGATTTTGAAATAACATTAATTTTCATAAAGGTCTAACTTTTCATGATTTAAATTCATTATTGACACATTTATTGGGGATAAACAACAGACACAATCTAGATCACTGATATTGCACTCATTTTCGGCCGCTTAATTCACGGTCACAATTTTTGAGTTATTTCCGGCAATCGCAAAACATATCGGAAATGGGTTTATCACAGTACCTAAATATATGTAATAGCTTCATTAAATACTTTATAAACTTAGTGAATTTCTCATTGATTTTTAAGCACAGTCCTATTGGTTTACTTTGTCTGACAATTTATATAGCTTCATAAATGTAACAATATACCAGCTTTTCTTTATTAGAAAATGCCAAGAATATAGACAAGAAGAAAACTGAATAAGGTTTAATCCCATTAGATGTCATGAAGAAAGCTGTTGATACATTGAAGGCTGGCCCAGTCTGTAAGATCAATGGCAATGATGTATTTAATATTGCAGCTTGGATGCTAGGATGTTACAAATGTTGGAAAACAAATCAGAATTTATCAACTAATAATAGCTTCAACATATACCAGCTAACCATGGTGAGTCTATTTTAATGGTTTCTACGTCACACGACTTTATAGTACCATCTCCAAGCTTGATGTGTGTTTTCTTTGACATGTACTGATCTTTGTTAACCAGACTTCTTTTAACAACTACAGTAGTACAACCTGAATCTCTAAGACATTTTATTTGTTGACCATTAACGATAGCAGGATGAAATATTATTTGACCTTTTGTATTTATAATATTTGCACAGTATTGTTCTGTTTCACCATTATCTTGAACTTTCTGTTTTGGATATTTTCTATCAGCATACTTTTGCGTAGAATTAAGTTCTGGTCTGTTTCTGTTTTGACGTAAGTGAAGTTTTTCTGGTCTATGTTGTTCTAGTTCTTTCTTTCTCACGTAGCAGTACTTCAAAATGTGACCTTTTTTCTTACACTAATGACAAATTCTTCTTTCAGAATAAACAGTATTATCTTTAGATTGACTCATGTATCTTGGTTTGTATCTATCATTCTTTAATTTGTATGTTTCATTCCGTGGTTTGAATTTATCGATAGAGAACCGCTACCCATAGCGGAAGATTTAATCAATGAAGTTGCAAAAGGAAAGATATTTACTCACCTCGACATGACGAGAGGGTTTTGGCAGATTCCACTAGAACAGAATTCGAAGCAGTATCAGGCTTGCGGAGCCGGAGCCGAGGAGCCGGGAGCCGATACTTTTTGCTGGAGCCGGAGCCGGAGCCGAAAAAATCTGGCGGCTCCACGGCTCCCAAATGTTTTTTTTTTACAGCAGAATTTTTTTTTAGCTTTAAAATTACAAATTTGTTTGATTTTTTGCCTCCTACAATTTGTAATAGACTAAAAACAAAATGGTAGCTTTCTGTATTTAACAATTTTATTATAAACAGAATATCTGAAATAGAGCAGATAAATTTATAAGGCTGTGGCTATTCGGACCAGGGTCCCAATAAAATTCGATTGTTATTCGGACCCGTGGCAAATATGCAATAAGCTTAGCTATATTTAAACTTTATTAGACGGAACCCGAAAAAATAATAATACAGAGTCCGCTTAGTGAAACCCTAGACACTGAGTAACGATTGAATCATACAATTCAAACAATTATAAAAAAAATAAATAAACAAAAAACAATAATAAAGTTTATGTATAGCTAAGCTAAGTGCATATTTGCCACGGGTCCGAATAACAATCAGACTTTATTGGGACGGGGTCCGAATAAAAATCGGAGTTTATTGGTACCCGGGTACAAGCCCGTAGCCAGAGGGGGGCTAGGGGGGCTGACCCCCGTTCATGAGCTGAGCCCCCCCCGTGCATGATTTGAGCTTTTTGACAAAAATTTTAATAATAACGGCTATAAAACATCAATCATTTTGTTCAATTTTTGTTTTTAGGGGCCTGGACCGAGCTGGCCAATCAACTTTTGAAAATATTAATATCAGCACGGGGGCCCGTGTCACTTCTTGCCCAGGGACCCAAAAATTTCTGTCGGTGGGCCTGTTCGCCAACCCTTGTAATAGTTTTATATATTGATATCTTCTGAGGACAACTAGCAACTTAAATAAGTTAATAAAATAATATTGACTTCTGACTTCACTTTTATACATATGTATAATAAAATAATAAAGTACAAAATCCGTGATTTCTGAGTGATGTTATTTAATTTGCAAATTTACTTTTTAGCAGAATTAATTTTATTTTAAATTGAATAATTGCGACTGGTCAATTCGTTGTTGATAGATCTGTTCTTTGTTTTCAATATTATATAAGAAATATCACACAAATAACTAAGCTATATTCGTGCATCTTTGTCGTTCTTCCCGGGTTGTACGTTAAACCAACAGTATAATACTATAAATCAGGTATCTATTATGTAACAATTGTGTAGCAGAACAAATGGTCAATATATTTATAACAGGAATCAGAAATTGCTCAGCCTCAATACATTTTTGTCATTAAAATTATATATTTCTAATTAATAGCTAAACAATCGGTACTAAAATGCACCATTCCAGATATGGAACTGCTAAAAATTTCTTGGGGAAGGGACTCACTGAGGGCCGGAATTATGGGGAGGGGCCGGGGGGCATGTCCCCCCCCCCCCGGTTATCGCAAGTTTAGGTAATACATCATTAAATTAGCGAAATATTTTTTGTTCAAAGACCAATTTTCAACAATGAAAACAGTTTCGCCCCGCCCCCCGGGGTCAAAGTTTTGCCCCCCCCCCGTCAAAGTTGTCTAGATCCGCCGCTGTACCCCAGAATCAGTTCTTCGGCACTCATTACCCCCTCCCGCCGAAAAAAAATTCTCCCCCCCCTCCCCTAATGCAATAATCCTGGCTGTGGGCCTTCCCGGGTCCGAATAGTCACTTCGAATTTATCAATAATAAATATAAATACTGAAGTCTTTAAAATATTTTAAATAATGTATCAATTTACTATTTGCTAAATTTGATCATTGAAATAACTTTTATTATTTATGAAAATGGCGACTAGTGAAACCTCGATCGAAAATAATGATACGTTTCTGGATGAACTGAAATGGTTTGTTTTTAGTAAAACCGACAATGGACAATGCGTATATTATTCAAGTTCCTGACTATGGGGGTGAACGCGGCAAAATTTGCATTACTTTTTATCAGTGGGATGTTAGCATGGAGCAATTACAAAAATTTTGTCTCGAGTGATACTATCTTAATAGGGAGCCGGAGCCGTCAAATTTGTGGGAGCCGGAGCCGGAGCCGAAAAAAAAATGGCTGCTCCGCAAGCCTGAGCAGTATACTGCATTTCAAACAAAAGATGGCCTCTCTCAATGGACAAGAATGCCCTTTGGCCTTGTTAACAGATACTCAGAGGTGTGAAGAATATTGTTCACTAAGTGGACTATATATGTATTTTCACTGAAAACTGGGAAGATTATTTAACTGTACTAGAGACGGTATTTGGCAGGTTGCGAGAGAATGGATTAACTGTAGCACCAGAGAAATGCAAAATAGGTCAACAAGAAATAAATTTTTTGGGTTTTAAAATAGGACGAGGTGGTTGCAGCATGCAAGAAGAGATAAAAGAAAAGGTCTTAAACATCAAAGTACCTACCACAAAGAAAGAAGTGAGAGCCATCTACAAATTCCAGATTAAATACATAAAGAGTACAAACAATCATATACCAGATCTATTGTCGAGAATGATAATTGGGACATCTACAGACAATTAATGAATGTGGATTACTACTTAAATGGAGAAGTTTTATACTGTCGTCATCGACATTGAGATGTCAACGATTTTGTCACACACAAATGTATGTTGATTGAGTTATTGTTGTTTGAGCTGATGTCACAAGACTTTTTTTATCAACGCAAGTTATCGTTGAGCACATTTTGCTCAATTTTTCGTCACAGTTAATGGAGCAATTCATCGTTATTGTGAGCAGTCTTTGCTCAATTTTTCGTCGCAGTTAATGGAACAATTCATCGTTACTGTGAGCAGTCGTTGCTCATATTGCCATCCTGACAATGTTAAACGTGAACACTGTGAAAACAATTTCGCCATGGACATTTATTAGTATAGAGACTATTTTGTGTAGAGACTATTTTGTGTAGAGACTATTTTGTGTAGAGACTATTATGTGTAGAGACTATTATGTGTAGAGACTATTTTGTGTAGAGACTATTTTGTGTAGAGACAATTATTGATTTTTTTGTGCTTAACTTTGACCTGACGTCATTGAAGCAAGACAGAATGTAGTAAGAAATATGTTACACATATCCGTCGTCGTCCTGATGTTGATGAGATGATGGACTACACATCTACTCAAGGAGAACCATATATATATATATATATATATATATATATATATATATATATATATATATATATATATATATATATTTTAAAGTTTGTTATACATGCGTTTATTATTGACATCTGTATAGAGATGTAATTGTATTTATATTTTTTTTAAGATTGGCATGTATTACATTTGTTTTATTGAAAAGATTGAGAAATAATAGAATAATTAATAATGATATATCATAAGCATGTAATGCTATAAATAATGGCAAGAAAGTAATGTTAGGTGATTTTATTTAAAATTGTGATATTGCCAAAATTTCATTAGGTAATGAAATTTTTTTGGGGATAATGGGGGGTGTCCTATCCCTTGTCATTAAGCTTTGTTTACGTTTCATGTTATTGCCTTATTTGGTCCATGAGCATCAACAACCCCCCCCCTCACCCCTTTACCCTATTCCGCAACGAACCCAACTTCTTCCGCGAGAACTATTTTAACCTTATGACCCCGTACGTGGTCCCCCATTATAAGTTCCCGTGTTGTTCCCGTCTGTTGCTCCACTCCTATGTGTTCCAGATATATAAACATCCTATAACGTAAACAATTTACACCTTCCATTTCCTCGACATGAACTGATGGAAGCAAGATAGACCATACACGAATTACAAATAATATTTCCTGTAGCTTTTCAAAAAAAAAAAAAAATAAATAAAATTAAAACGATTTCAACCACTGTATTTCTTTCTCACATAAGTTAGTGTATTTAGAATAAAATTACACTTAATTTGAAAAGAAATATATTTTAATCAGCCAAAAGATGATTCATTGGAGTTTGTAATCGGACATGCATTGGAACTTTTTGAGGTCTCAGAATCGTCATCGATTTTCAGAATGTGTATCCAGTCTATGATTCCTCATCTGATTCATTGAACCCACACACCCCATCCAAATTGTTTTCATGCATTCCATAAAGTCTGTTATTCTATATTTCAATTCAGGAACTGAGCCTGAATCGGTAGTTTAGATAAGAATTGGTAACTTCATCGGATTCGGTAAAAATTTGACATTTTCCTATCACCTCTTTAAACCCCTGTCGTTTTTTTCTAGATAAGAAGTAAATTTATCTATTTAAAATTAGTTTTGTTTTCACCTATTGAGAAGAACGAAATCCAAGATTAAATATCTTCATTGGCACACACAGTTAAAGCGATATAAACTTTTTTTTGATTTGAAAAAAAACAAACAAAAGAATACACATTTGAAAGGTTTATTTTTGTATGAGACTGATGATTTTAGGATTTGAAGATGTTGATTTGAGAAATTAGATATTTAAAAAAGTAAGGAAACGAGAGCAGCAGACATAACAAATAGAAATAATGGGTACCTGGGATTTGAGAGTATGGTGAAACATTTGCCGTTGGAAAAGGCTTGTCAGATAAACCTTATGTTTTGAATGTACGTTTGTTGAATAAACAACTTATGGGGGTAAATATATGTGCTAGTTAAACATGTTATTTGAGTATTCATGTGTTAAACAAAGAACTTAGCCAAGTTGTTATTTAAGCATGTTATTTAAGTATTGATCTGTTAAATAAAATGTGAGCTATGAGATCATGTATGCTCAATCAACATATATTGTGGGAATAAGTGTTTCACATTATCGAGTGTTATGTGAATATCCGTTTCAATCATGCAAGTCAAAATATGATTAGGGATTCACGTATCCAGGGAAATGTACTGAGTTCAACTATATATACCTTAAAATAATAACAAACAGTTTTTTGTTAACAGAAAATTTTAATAAATACACAAAATAGAATAGAACCAGATCGTGAGTGCCATACAAACTTCCACATATTACATTGTACCTGGATGTGTGCACATTTTACATTGTACCTGAATGTGTGAACATTTTACATTGTACTTGGATGTGAGCACATTTTACATTGTACCTGAATGTGTGAACATTTTACATTGTACCTGGATGCGAGCACATTTTACATTGTACATGTGTGTGAACATTTTAACATTGTACCTGGATGTGAACATTTTAACATTGTACCTGGATGTGAACATTTTAACATTGTACCTGGATGTGAACATTTTAACATTGTACCTGGATGTGAATATTTTAACATTGTACCTGGATGTGAACATTTTAACATTGTACCTGGATGTGAGCACATTTTACATTGTACCTGGATGTGAGCACATTTTACATTGTACCTGGCTGGGAGCACATTTTACAGTGTACCTGGATGTGTGAACATTTTAACATTGTACCTGGATGTGAGCACATTTTACATTGTACCTGGATGTGAGAACATTTTAACATTGTACCTGGATGTGAGCACATTTTACATTGTACCTGGATGTGAGCACATTTTAACATTGTACCTGGATGTGTGAACATTTTAATATTGTACCTGGCTGTGAGCACATTTTACATTGTACCTGGATGTGCGCACATTTTAACATTGTACTTGGCTTTGAGCAAATTTTACATTGTACCTGGATGTGTGAACATTTTAACATTGTACTTGGCTTTGAGCACATTTTACATTGTACCTGGCTGTGAGCACATTTTACATTGTACCTGGCTGTGAGCACATTTTACATTGTACCTGTGTGTGAACAATTTAACATTGTACCTGGATGTGAACATTTTAACATTGTACCTGGATGTGAACATTTTAACATTTTACCTGGATGTGAACATTTTAACATTGTACCTGGATGTGAACATTTTAACATTGTACCTGGATGTGAGCACATTTTACATTGTACCTGGATGTGAGCACATTTTACATTGTACCTGGCTGGGAGCACATTTTACAGTGTACCTGGATGTGTGCACATTTTAACATTGTACCTGGATGTGTGAACATTTTAACATTGTACCTGGATGTGAGCACATTTTACATTGTACCTGGATGTGAGAACATTTTAACATTGTACCTGGATGTGAGCACATTTTAACATTGTACCTGGATGTGAGCACATTTTAACATTGTACCTGGATGTGTGAACATTTTAATATTGTACCTGGCTGTGAGCACATTTTACATTGTACCTGGATGTGCGCACATTTTAACATTGTACTTGGCTTTGAGCAAATTTTACATTGTACCTGGATGTGTGAACATTTTAACATTGTACTTGGCTTTGAGCACATTTTACATTGTACCTGGCTGTGAGCACATTTTACATTGTACCTGGCTGTGAGCACATTTTACATTGTACCTGGATGTGAGCACATTTTACACTGTACCTGGCTGTGAGCACATTTTGTATTGTACCTGGATGTGTGAACACTTTACATTGTACCTGGCTGTGAGCACATTTTAACATTGTACCTGGCTGTGAGCACATTTTGTATTGTACCTGGATGTGTGAACATTTTACATTGTACCTGGATGTGCGAACATTTTACATTGTACTTGGATGTGTGAACATTTTAACATCGTACCTGGCTGTGAGCACATTTTACATTGTACCTGGATGTGCGCACATTTTAACATTGTACCTGGCTCTGAGCACATTTACATTGTACCTGGATGTGCGTACATTTTAACATGGTACCTGGCTCTGAGCACATTTTACATTGTACCTGGATGTGCGTACATTTTAACATTGTACCTGGCTGTGAGCACATTTTACATTGTACCTGGATGTGTGAACATTTTAACATTGTACCTTGCTGTGAGTACATTTTACATTGTACCTGGATGTGTGAACATTTTAACATTGTACCTTGCTGTGAGTACATTTTACATTGTACCTGGATGTGTGAACATTTTAACATTGTACCTTGCTGTGAGCACATTTTAAACTCCTATTAACCAATATTAAGGATTTTGTCATTTTACAAACTGGAGCCAGAAAAATGTTTGAAAGACACTTCATAAAAATATAATTTCTCACATCTTGGAGAGGGGGGGGGGTGAGACGGCTTGCTTTGCTTCTGGCCCTTTCCCTTTACGATGACCCCACTGCATTTAATCGTACTTACAAATACAATATTTCATGTCGCTGGTGTCCAATAATCATGTGACAGTGTATTGTGTAGGATTGTTGCAATGATCACAATTTGCCCAGGAGAATTGTCATCAGCGGAGGTTAGTTTTGCTCTGATATGTGATCAGGGGAAAGTGAGAAGGAGAGGGGGATAATCCTGAAATCGGTTTATGCCGGTATATTGGAGACAGATGGACATTTCTTTTTAATGAGTGAAATTGTCAATTAGTTGAACTTTTTCTTTACTTTATTCTTCTTTCTTTTTGTTGCAGGTGGATCGAGAGAAAACAAGGACAGGTTTTATAGTCGGTCGTGACAGAACCGGACAGATTTTTAGTGGGTCGTGACAGAACCGGACAGGTTTTTAGTGGGTCGTGACAGAACCGGGCAGGTTTCAAGTGGATCGCCATAGCACCAGGCAGGTTTCATAGTGGGTCGTGACAGAACCGGGCAGGTTTCAAAGTGGGTCGTGACAGAACCGGGCAGGTTTCAAAGTGGGTCGTGACAGAACCGGGCAGGTTTCATAGTGGGTCGCCACAGAACCGGGCAGGTTTCAAAGTGGGTCACGACCAAATCGATCTGGTCTTAAGTCGGTCGCAATTGTGAAAAGCCTGAAAAATACTTCAATAGTGAATTCATGTAGTGTTTTTTTTATATCATAGCTAAAGTGCAGATAACAAGAGAATGTTTCATAGAGGATGTGTAGAAGCATTAACCTAAGTAGGTCAAACTCCGTGTGTGTGGTACAGATTTTGTTTGTATGAACAATAACAACAAAAGACCTTGCTACAACATTCAGGTTTACCTTTAGTCGTGCTATAGGAGATGAGGGCCACCCGCATTCATCTCAATCAGTCGACCCCCTCCCCCCCTCCCCACCCACCCCTCCATTTGTTACACCCAGCTTAAAAATTTGTTTGCAAGCTTCCAAACCGAATTTACCTTTCCCATTATCTCCCCTTGTCTATCTCCAGCTAGCGGGTAATGTCGCGTGCTTATCTCGTACATATCAAGTTTCTTAATCTTTTTTTTTAATGCTGCATCCATGCGAACATTTAAGATGGGATGTTATATATATTTTAAAATATATATATATATATATATATATATATATATATATATATATATATATATATATATATATATATATTGAGGGTAAGGAGAGAAAAATTTAGTGAGTAGTTCAAGAGCAGAAGGTGAGTCTAGATAAAAAAACGAACAGAAATACCCGAGACCATTATATCGGCACGTTTTTAGAATACACTTTTAAATTTCTTCACCGACTGACTGTCACAGTGAACCTTGACCCGCCACTAGCTTACCATCGACCGAAGGGTGTAGAGACTTCGTCATTGTTGTACTTATATCGTTCAATGGACCTTATGTACCAATGATTGTTGTAGATTTATTATTTGACGTTTTTTATTAATTCACTGAAACTTCCGGAGTACACAAATAATAAACAAATAAAACGAGGAAAAAGAGGGGAAATAACTACGCAAAAAATAAAGAGTTATCGGGACATTTTCAGGGCAGAGAATTTCTGTTTGGATAAATAAAAGAGATTACAAGTTTGATATGGATTTTTACTAACATAATGGTTGTTTTTTAAAGTTATATCATTGACAGAGCCTTTCCTATGTACTCGGAGGCTCAAGCAGAGTTTTCAGGGGATGTTTGGGGGAGGGGGGCAAGACAAAGATTTCAGGAGATGTTTGGGGGGGGGGGTCCAAGGTAGGGATAGAGAATGTCTGGGGGCCCAATGCAGAGACTTCAGGAGATGCCTGGGGGCCCAATGCAGAGACTTCAGGAGATATTTTGTGGCCTAAGGTAGAGATTTCAGGATATATTTTCTGGCCCAAGGTAGAGACTTTAGGAGATGTCTTGGGGGCCTTAAGCAAAGGTACCTGTTGAGAATTTCATACCGTGAGATTTAATAAGAATTATTTCTTGAAGCGGGCCCTTATGATGGGGGCCCGTACGCTGTCGCCTTGCCGACCTATTTAAAAAGAAGGACCCAGCTGACTGTATTCCGACATTAGTTATTTCATCTTTCTTATTTCTGTTTTGAGTGTGTGTGTGTGTATGCGTATTTATTTATGTATACTCATGCACGTATAAAAAGTAAAAAAAAAACACCTTAATAGCCTGACGTGCCAAAAGTTTATCTTCTCCACCCCCCACACACTCACACACACACCCTGTTTTTTTCCCCTTCTTCTGGTAGACACCCGAAGTTTAAATTTATGATCCAGGTTTGAAAGGGTTAAAATGTATCAGCCGACCGACTGTGTTCAATTAATGTGTGCATTTAATGTTTTCACTCTTCGAGCACTCCATCATGTCCAACGCATTTTAAGGATGACAACTTTAACCCTTTCGCTTACCACCTCCTTTATTTTAAGGTGGCTAAAGAAATAGGAAGCCCTTTTTTATTTTACAATGCAGCGAATAAATTGTTAAATTTCTCGGAGGGGAAAAGACAAAAATGTTTGACAAGGACAATATATAGTTTGGTGACGGGGTGTTTAAAATCGAAGCAGCTTCAGCCATTGCTCATTTTCCCTATATAAAATACGGTAAATAAATAAAATGTGTTTTTTTTTTAAAAGCGCTTTCAAAAAGTAAAGACAAAATAAATAAAATTCAATACATCATACAAATATTTATTATATAAATTATCATGACTTAAAATATAAGCTTGGCTGCCCATCTATGTAGGCCTATGTAGTTCATTTATTTGTTTATGTATGGCTACTTATCAACTAATGTAATAACATATTTAGTTCAGTAAACTGTAATCTCCCACGCTTTAAGTAGTATGGACGATACTCGTATTGACGATACTCGTATGGACGATTCTCGTATGGACGATTCTCGTATAAACAATTTTTGAATGGACGATTCTCGTATAAAGAATTTTTGAATGGACGATTCTCGTATAAACAATTTTTGAATGGACGGTTCTCGTAAAAACAATTTTTGAATGGACGATTCTCGTATAAACAATTTTTGAATGGACGGTTCTCGTATGGACAATCAAAGATCTTAGATTAAAAACCAAATAAACGAGCGAGTATCTTTGAGTACATGTTTGTATTATGGTCGGCAAGCGCACTACAAAACTCCCACCGTTCTAAGTCTGTACAAATTTTTGTTTCAAAGTTGTAAGATCAAACTATTTGCAACAAAGTTGGTGTAAAATCTTTCGATAAATAAAAACAAGCAATTAAGCCTGTTCCATTCTGGACACAGGACGTGTTAGCGCATTTTCATGTTATGTATCAGTACGTTTGTTAGCTTTCAGTAAATATTTGTAAATTTTGGAAATGTTTATAAATTCAATTGTGTAATGCATATATCTGTAAAAAAAATATTATAAAGACGTTTCTTTATATTTGAAAAAAAATATTTTCTCTTAAATCTAACTACAAGTGGTTTGTGGTTACTGAAATAGGACTCATAATTGAAAATATTCGAAATTGTAGTAATTTAATCGTCCGAAAACTCCGTCAATTGTTGCATAGCTCTGATACTTTCAATTAAACTCAGAACACAAACTTACTATTTCATTTGATGAGTTTCTTAATAAATCTTGGTGAAACTACGTGCTGCAGTATTTCGCACCAAATGAATGGGTTATTGAACGTACAAGGTGTAGAATGGGGCCATATATATAATATATAAGCCCCTTAGGAGCCCTGAAGCCCGGCCCTCAGAGGTCCTATCGCGAAATGAACTTTTGATGTACATATGGCAGGCCAAGACCTAAAAATGATATATACATCATGGGTCTAGGACTTATGGTTGCTGAGATATAGGGCGCTCCTTTATTAATATAGCTTATATAGTAAAAAACGGTACTTTATAAGGCCCCTTTTACGGCCCTGAGAGGTCAGATCGCGAAATGGAAAAAAGTCATTTCTTGGCAGGCCAAGACCTACAAAATGATATATACATCATGGGTCTAGGACTTATGGTTGTTGAGATCTAGGGTGATGACGGACAGACAGACAGACAGACAAAAAAAATTGAATATATCCTATCGAGGCCATGAAATGTACAACTAAAACTTTCCTTAGACCCATTGTATGGGACCCGATGGTTATTAATATATAACTAAAACCAGCGGCGTAGCGTGGGTATCGGCCGCCCAGGGCGGAAGACGATTTTGCCGCCCTCTCATTTAGGTAATTCAATTTAATCTATACATTTTTGCCTCCCCCACCCCTAAAAAGTAATAAAAAGTGCCGCCCGGTGCGGACCGCACCCACCGCCCCCCCTAGGTACGCCACTGACTAAAACAATAACTTTGATTATAACCTACTTATAAAAGTATCATGCATTTATTCTTTATGTGCATGTCTTAAAAGACAGGAAATAATTTAAATCGATTTAAAGTTTGTTTTTTTTTTCTTCAAATGTGTGATTGACCCTTCATTCGGAGACGACTGTCATGATAGTAAATTGTCTAGCCACCCCCTCCTACCCACACCTTTCCACATATTTCCCCCCCTCCCCCACCTCAACACCTTCCTCCCATAACTGACAGCCCCCTGTGTCCAGCGTCTTCAAGAGTCCATTAACACATCCGACAATCATGACATCCATTTATCACCTCCCCGTCAAATCTACAGATGATTTAGCAACGTAGATTGTAGAAATTTTTTTTTTTTAATTTCTATTTCCTGTGAACGACACACAGAGGCCTGTATGTTTGTATGTATCTCTTAGTGCAGGGGTCGGCAACTTTTTGAGGTGGAAGAGCCAAAATTATAATTTACAATTTTTTTCTCATTTTTTTTTTAAAGAGCCACTCAAATTGTTCTTTCGATATTATGGTTTTTTGATGATTAGGAATATGTAAATAAAATAATATCATTATAGTTATTTGTGCATTGAACTGGAAAGCCGCAATTTGACATCGAAAGAGTCGAAACTTGACATCGAAAGAGCCGCATGCGGCTCGCGAGCCGCAGGTTGCCGACCCCTGTCTTAGACGGTTCTATATGCATATCTTCACACAGAGGCCTGTATGCATCTCTAAGACAGCTATATATGCATATCTTCATATAGAGGCCTGCATGTTTCTCTTATATTTTAAATATGTATATCTACACACAGAGGAAGAATGTATCTCTGAAATGGTTATATATGTATATCTACACAGACCCCCTGTATCTGTCCTTCAGAGGTTCAGAGGGCTAGGCGAAGCGCAGCCCCGTAGCGTGAAAATTCTACAAGCATTCTACAGCAGGGGCCAGGCAATAGCAGGGGGGCAGGTAATACGTTTTACTGAGTAGAACAAATAAGCAGAGGGGGGCCAGACAAAACGCAGGGGGGGCCCCGGCCCCTGCCCCCCGCATGCTACGGGCCTGGTGAAGCGTCTCTATCCTATCTATATTAGGGTGTCCCAAAAATGCTCGAAAATTTTTTTTTTTAAATCTTTGGTGTCTCACCCCCTGAAATGTGTCTCTTGGGTACAATGTGTGAAGTGGTGAAGTTGTAGCTCATTTAAACAACATTTAGAGGTCCCCCAAGAGCTTTTAAAATTATAGTATTACGCCAACATAAAAATCCAGACGAATCATGGCTCAAATAATTTGCAGTTTTTGCATGCCATAGTTGAATAAAATGAAGTTTAAATATACTTATATTTATCTCATTGCTACCATTAACTAGAGTTGAAATTGTGTGATTCTTAATTAGAAAATGTAATAAATGCTAGAAAACATATAAAATACCTAATGTGCAAAATTTAAGCAATGTGCATATTTTTTGAAGATTTAATTTTTAGAGCATTTTCGAAAAAAAATGCTCTATTGTCCCCGTTTTGTCTGTCTGTCTGTCTGTCTGTCATCACCCTAGATCTCAACAACCATAAGTCATAGACCCATGATGTATATATCATTTTGTAGGTCTTGGCCTGCCAAGAAATGACTTTTTTCCATTTTGCGATCTGACCTCTCAGGGCCGTAAAAGGGGCCTTATAAAGTACCGTTTTTTGCTATATAAGCTATATTAATAATGGAGCGCCCTATATCTCAGCAACCATAAGTCCTAGACCCATGATGTATATATCATTTTGTAGGTCTTGGCCTTCCATGTGTACATCAAAAGTTTATTTTGCGATAGAACCTCTGAGGGCCGGGCTTCAGGGCTCCTAAGGGGCTTATATATTATATATAGTTTATAAGCTAAACAAAGGGGCGAAATCATTATTTATTTTTGTAACAGTTATTCAACATGACTTACTTCCCTTACTTTTTATAAAACCCATAATCAATGACAACTTTGCAGCACAGCTCAATCAACCAAAAGTCATCATTTGTTGGGACTTCAATCAAGATTTCAAAGAGCGGTGTACACAGTCAGCAGCATTTTGTGCTTCCAAAAAATTTGGATGAATAACACCGATGATGCGGAGATTCCAAATATGATTAAAGTCGTGAGAAATCCAAGCACCAGTAGAAAAGCAGAAGGTACGATTATCTATGCAAACACAAATTCTGGATTGATGACATCACAACCAAAATCGATTAAACAAGAATCTGGTCAACATCAACACATCGAAGCAACATCGTGTATGGTTGATAACATTGTTATTATCAACGTATACAAAAACCCAGCAACAAACAATCGGTTTGTAAAAGATTTCTTCAATGACAACTTTGCAGCACAGCTCAATCAACCAAACGTCATCATTTGTGGGGACTTCAATCAAGATTTCAAAGAGCCCGGGGCAGAAATTGAAAATTTCTTCGAAACAAACTTCAACATTGAACTACTTTCACCAAGATTGGCAACAACAATTTATCAAATAACAATTGACGGAGTTTTCGGACGATTAAATGACTACAATTTAGAATGTTTCAATTATGAGTTTTATTTCAGTGACCACAAACCACTTGTAGTTAGATTTAAGAGAAAATAATTTTGTTTTCAAATATAAAGAAACGTCTTTTTAATATCTTTTTTCAGATATATGCATTACACAATTGAATTTATAAACATTTACAAAATTTACAAATATTTACTGAAAGATAGCATACGTACTGATACATAATACGAAAATGCTCTAACACGTCCTGTGTCCAGAATGGAACAGGCTTAGCTTGCTTGTTTTAAACTAAGCATGGTAAATTGTCAGGCATCATATCACCAAAAGTTGCTGCAGTGCTGGACAGAACGAACACCAGCATTAGAAAATCAACAATGATACTTGCATCCGCATTCAACGAAGCTGGTGTTCCGACATCTGACACAGTATTTTCCAAGAGCACAATGCATCGTCATCGCAAGCTTTGTCGTCAACAAGCTGCCGCATTTATAAAAGAAGACTATATTCCCTCAAAATCAATTGTACATTGGGATGGTAAGCTATTGCCCGATGTTACCGGACATGTTACCAACAACGGCGATCGATTACCTGTCCTGCTCTCGTCACTTGTCGATGGCACTACAAAGCTTCTTGGTGTTCCCAAGTTAGTATCCGGGTCAGGATGGGTAGCTGCTGATGCAGTATATGAACATATCAAATCATGGAAGTGCGAATCTATGGTCATCGGCATGTGCTTCGACACTACGGCTTCCAATACTGGAAGACTCAAAGGAGCTTGCACTCTGTTAGAAGTAGCCCTGGGACGTAATCTATTATGGATGGCATGCCGTCATCACAAGTTGGAAGTACTCCTTTCCGATGCATTCAATCTTTGTCTTGGACCATCCATTGGACCAGAGATTTTTTTTTTAAGAGGTTTCGAGAAAAATGGCCAGAATTAAACCACACACCCGAAGCTAGATCCGCCCCTTTGATAATCGTGTCTGATTCGATTAAAGAATTTATTAAATGTCAACTTGAGGTCAGTCATTCATGTGATGATTATTTGGAATTTCTTCTGCTTGCTGCACAAATGGTTGGGTTGGAGGTTGATGTCAGCATTCGCAGACCTGGTGCCCTACATAGGGCAAGGTGGATGGCGAAAGCAACCTATGTAATGAAAATCGATCTATTGTTTGAAGGCAATGAAACCATCTTTCAGTTAACAGCTCGAGAATTACAAGGTAATCAGCGCTTTAATCGGTTTAACATATGTGTTTATCTTCAATCATGGTTTTCATGCAGTCTCACCGCAGATGCACCTGTGAATGATATCTTGTTGATACAGCGTTTATACGAATATGATGATGCTGTTCTTCGATCGACTGGATTGAAAATGATGGTGCGTCACTCGTGGTACTTGAGTCTGGAACTGTCGACGCTTGCGTTATTTTAAACCCTTTTATCGGACAAAGAAAAAACTGGCCTTGTTCGGACAATGCAATCAGAACGTGGACCGCATCTCATAAAAACACTATCAAAAAGTGTTGTTGATTTGCGTGCTT
This sequence comes from Bulinus truncatus, assembly GCA_021962125.1. Taxonomy (NCBI): domain Eukaryota; kingdom Metazoa; phylum Mollusca; class Gastropoda; family Planorbidae; genus Bulinus; species Bulinus truncatus. The sequence goes on along the minus strand of JAGDYQ010000010.1, from coordinate 4,686,058 downwards.
CTACCACATTTTTTGAAACATCCAACATTGATGCCAGTTTTCTAGATGTTCCTGTTGAAGCCTGGTCAGATACACCATCTTTTAAAGTTGCAGCAGATTTTGTAAAGAATCTGGCTTGTATCAATGACTCTGCAGAGCGAAGTGTAGCATTGATACAAAATTTCAATGACAGTATCACCAACAATGAAGAACAAAGACAATTATTGCTCCTAGTGGTTGAAAAACATCGGAAAAATTTTGCAGAGTGTAATCGTGAACAGCTGGCTAAAATTTAAATTTGAAGAACTTTTTTAAATTTTTGTCTACCTTACAGTACAAAGTACAAAATAAATAGCAGGAATGCTTATTTGCATTGCTTATTATTATTATTTTTCAAGCAGATTGACATTGATTCAAGAATTAACTTGACAAAATGAATAAAACTTTGTTTTTCATAATTTTTTACTTAAATTTCAAATTTAAAAATATAAACCATTCAAGATTTATATATTTTGTTTCATTTAATATTATAAACAATACTAAGCATCAATTTGTTACTTAATATATCAGTTTCGCATATAATGCAACATTAACGCTGTATTAGATTTGACCGCGAATGATTTTACACCAAAATCTGGAACTTTAAACCTCTTGGGGGACCTCTAAACATTGTCCAAATGAGCTGAAATTTTGCAGGTTAACTACTGTTACCATACAGACATATTCTGTGGGGTGAGACATCAACATTTCAAAACTTCATTTTTTTGGGACACCCTAATCTATATATAGGCTAGGCAGGGAGAGGGCTAGGTGAAGCGTCTCTATCCAACCTATATATAGGCTTTGGGGGGGGGGTGAGGATCAATTTTTTAAAATCCATAAGAACGTTTCTGTCCTTGAGAGGTCTAGGAATGTCTCATTAAGACAAAAGTGTTTTGTACTTTGCTTCTAATGGAAGACGTTAAAAAACTAATTTCTTTTAATTAATGAATAAAAAAAAATAAAACACAAACAAACAAACTAACCAAGGCCAAAAGAGTCTGAGCGCTGTCGAGTCAAACGCCAAAATCAATCAATCGATATACAATTGGTTTGATCGATAGTGTATGTACAAATAAATAAATAGTTCGATGTTATTGCCGAAGATATACCAGCCATCTTTATAAAATAAAACAATGAACTTATTCTAATTAATACTTAAAGAACATATAGCCAGTTAGCCTGTAGTCAGCCTGTATAGTCAATCAGCCTGTCGTAAGTTTAGCCTGTACGTTGATCTATTTGTTAAAACAAAGATTAAATACATTTATGCACCGGCCTTGAAACTGGTCAAGAGATACGTATGAGATCAGGAACAAAATGCCGTCTTCGCCCCTGCGTCCACTCCTTTACCCCCGGGCCTCAGCACAGTATATGAAATCGTGTCAGGATAAATGGAGTCTTTTTCTTCTTCCTCTTCCTTTGGCTCTACAGCCCATTTAGAGCCCTGGCCTGCCATACTACACTTCTCCACTTTTCCCGATCCATGGTCTTCTTCCTCCACTCTCTCACTCCTATGGTTTTAAGGTCTTTCTCCACTTCCTCCAACCATCTGCTTCTTGGCCTGCCTTTAGGCCTTTTCTCATTAGGTGTTGTCTTATAAATCGTTTTTGGACTTCTGTTGTTTTCCATTCTTTCTATGTGCCCTACCCACCTTAATCTATTCATTTTAATTTCAGCTGTTATATTTGGTTCTTCATACAGTTCGTACAGCTCTGAATTGGTTCTACTTCTCCACTCGTTATTGTCATTTACTGGCCCATATATTTTCCTAAATATTTTCCTTTCCCAAGTGTTTAGCATATTTTCTGCTTGTTTGCTGATGGTCCATGTTTCGCTACCATATGTTACTGCTGGCCGGATCATTGTCTTGTATATGGTTTTTTTAATTTTTCTGGAGATCAGTCTGTTTTTCAGTATTTTATGTAGTGTATAATATATTCTGTTCCCTACTTCTATTCTGTTTTTTATCTCTATCATTATATCGTTTTTCTCACTTATGGTTGATCCCAGGAATTTTAAAGTTTTCTACTCTTTCAAATGCTCTATCACTGATTTTGAAAAATTTTTCTCTTCCTTCTTTTTCATTTCTTTGTAACAGCATATATTGAGTCTTTGTTTCGTTTACTGTTAAACCTGCTTTCTGAGCTGCTGTTTCTAATTCTATGTATGCTTTTGCTATATCCTTGCTTTGCTTTCCTATCAACGTTATGTCATCAGCATATGCAAGGTATTGGATGGGTTCTGTAAATATTGTTCCTGTTTTCATAGACTTTGTTTTTTCACTTCTGAGGTAGTGTGTTATAGTTCCTCGCTTATCCAACTGTACGTTTCTTATGACTTTTTCTAGGGTTACGTTGAAAAGTATGCACGAATGGGAGACTCCTTGTCTAAGTCCTTGGTTTACTTTAAATTCTCTTGAGCTTTCCCCTTGGATTTTCACTTTGCTTCTTGAGTTGTTTAATGTCATAATTACTAGTCTAATGAGCTTGTTGGGGATACACAACTCCTGCAATGTTTTGTAAAGATAATTTCTATTGATGCTGTCATATGCCATCTTTAAATCTATGTAAAGCTGATGTAGGTTTATATTATGCTCATAACATTTTTCTAGAGTGTTTCGAAGGGAAAAGATGTGGTCTGTGGTTGCTCTGCTAGGCCTGAAACCACATTGATAGTCACCTAATACTGTTTCACTGAAATTCCCTATTCTGCAGGCTATTATTTTTGTTAGTATTTATAAACAGTGTTGAGAAGTGAGATTCCTCTGTAGTTGTTGCAGTTAAGTTTCGAACCTTTCTTGTGTAGCGGAACTATTAAGGCTGTTTCCCATTCTGTTGGCATTATCTCTTCTTTCCATATTTTATTGACCATCCTGTGTATTTCTAAGTGTAGTGTGCGTCCTCCATTTTTGAGTAACTCAGCATTTATGTTATCTTCTCCTGGTGCTTCATTGTTTTTGGTCTTTTTAATAATATTATTTATTTCTTCTATGGTTGGTTCTTCTATTTCTACCCCATCGTCCTCTGCAATGTTTGGTACATCATTTTCGCTGTCAGTTTTAATGTTCAGCATTTCTTCAAAATATTCCGCCCACCTTTCTAGAACCATTTCATTTTCTATAAGCAGGTCGCCTGATTTGTTAAGACACATGTGAGATCTTGCTTGGAAGCCGTTACTTTCCTCTTTGATGGCCATGTACATTTTTCTTGTTTCTTTTTCTTTTGAGTATTCCTCTAGTTTTACTAGTTTTCCTTTTTCCCATTCACGTTTTTTCTTTCTGCATATTTTTGTGGCCTTCCTTCTAGCCTCAGTGTATGCGTGTTAGGGTGATAACTATTTTCATTATTTTTCGTAACGAAACTGAAACCCCTCACATTCGAGGAACAATTATATGTAGATGACAGTAGCAACATTAATTTTTTTTTAAATTGAAAAAAGTTCCCCCTATTTTTAATTTTTCGTTCACATATCGCGCAGTTTGAACTCGCCCCAGCTTGGGGTGAGTTCACAATATATAACTATTTCATTATTGTTATAACTTTTTTTATTTTCTGTTTCAGGTGCAAATATATAATATATATTCTGGAATATTTTAGAACATTGTGGAATATTTTTTAATATTTTGGATAAACTATCTCGTTTTCAGTGCAAGATTGCAGTCTTACTGTCAGGATAGTGAAAGTAGATAGACATGGATAGATAGAAAGACATATTGTTAGACAGATAGACAGATAGAATGAGTGATAGACTGATAGATAGATAGATAGATAAATAGATTGACAAACGAATAGTACAGACAATGAAAATAGGTCAGGACTGATGATTAATAGCAGCAGCGGGTAGAGTTAGATGTTACGTAATTGGACAGGTGGGAAGACCAATGCGAGGCGAGAGGGACAGTGTTGGTCAGTTGTAGGGACGCGGATATATACATTTCATGACAGAAAGAGGGGAGTTTTAGTGTAGGTTTCGTTAAGTTTAAGGAAGGGAATTAATAAGGGGAGAAATGACGTGAGTGTGTGATTGTTTTCCAGGAGTTGATAATTTGTAATGTATTTGTGAAGCTGTTAACGTATAGTGGTGATTTAAATGTCTAATAGAAATTCCAGCAACAGTGTTCAGTCAAACAGTTGTATTTGGAGGAAGAATCTACCATCATCTTCTAAACAGAAGAGGGATCCAAGAATTCCATCTGTTGAAAGGCTAAACAATCTCACACGGATGCCTACAAACCGTCAAATTCTTGGAAACTTCACTTTTCTGTTCAATAGCCAGAAACGGCGACTGGATCGAATCAAAATTATGATTACGGATATAGAATTGCTTTGGAGGGAAATTCTAGACTTTCCACTATTATCCAGCGCACTCATCAGAAAGAAACTCAATTGCCTGATTGATTTATATGACAAAAACAAAAAGAACCCGTCTGATAAATTTACTACAACACTTTCTCAGTTATTTGATGTCACCAACGTTAATGGAGAATGGAAAAGCACGGAGGATAAAAGAACTCTACCAGAGGCAAGTTAAGAGTGGAGGAAAGATTGGTTATTCAATGGTCAAACAAGCCCCTTTGGAATCAATCCACCCAAGAAAACGAATCCGACTATCAAAAACCCAATCACAAGCCAGTTCTTCTCAATCGCAACCTATACAAACACATACAACTGTCTCAGAATCTTCGGATTCTGAAACCTCTGCTTCTTCACCCGACTTGCCAACCTATTCTTCCACGTCATCTTCTCCTGAATGCAAACCGAAATACCAAAGAGCAAGCACTACAACAGCGGGTTTGCTAGTACTGCAAAACAACATTTCTACACATAAAGCATATGATGTTCTTGCAACCATTGCTGAACAGGGTCACGATGTGCCAGTTCCAAGTCAGGCGGGTGTCTGGAAACGAGTAATCACTGTAGGACGTAAAATGAAAACCAAAATTGTTCAAAAACTTCAAAGCAAAGAACTCTATTGTCTCCAGTTTGATGGTAAAAGAGTTCAAGGGGAAGAGTATCAAGTAGTTCTGCTGAAAAATATGACAACCGAAATCAAACTTGGTATTATTAAATGTGAGAGTGGTTCTGCCGCGGCCATTCACAAGGAACTACATCAGCTACTTGATGAATATGATGCTTGGAAAAATATTGGCATGATAATATGCGACACGACCGCAGTAAATACTGGTCGTTTGCATGGGATTGTAAAGCTCATACAGGATGATGTCTTGAGCAAGGGCTTTCAGAAGCCACAATATATTGGGTGTCAGCACCATGTACTCGACCTCCTTTTGAAACATGTCATGAATTTTTTTATCCAAGAGCCAACGAGCAAACCAAAACTCAACTATTCCTTCATTGACCAATTAACACAAAACTATGTCACTCTTCAGGCTGATTACCGCCTCGTTGCGACAGATGATGTTAGCACAGAAGAGAACCCTGGATGGCGAGATGATTTCAAGTTCTTATATGAATTATGTCAGGCATATCGTCATTACAAAACAACTTCACGTTGGCCTCGCATCAACTGGAAGAAACTACCAAATTTACACCAGGCAAGATGGAACTCACGTGCGATATATACTGTTATATCATTTTTTCTGATACCAGAGTGGCGCAACATCCTCACTCCTGCCTGCAACTTCATCTGCTACGAATGGGCAAATGCTTGGTTCCATTCTCAATACTATAATGAAGCGTCCTTCAATGAACTGTTTACCTCACTCATCAGGATAAAATGCAAGAAGGCAATTAAGTGTTTAAAGACCCATTGGTCAGTCGAAAAGTCATTAATTGACATTCCCAGATCTAACCGAATTGCTGAACGTGCTGTGAAACTGATGCAGGAACTTCATGCAAAATCGAGAAAATTTCAATTTTTGAATCTGAAGTTCATAGGAAAAAATATGTTTTAAACATTTCTTGTACATTCTGTACATATTACTAACTGATCTGTATCTTATTTGTTAATAAAAGTTGATTAGTTATTATTATTACTCTTTTGAGTTAAGCTAAAAAAAATAATGTCCTTTTTTTTGAAAAAAAAAATATTTTTCCACTTTTTTCTTCCGAAAAAGGGGGAGGAGGGGGAACTTTTTAAAAAAAAATCAAAAATGCAATTGATATTCTTAAATTACACATAAAAGTTCCTCGATTGCAAGGGGTTTCATAAAAATATTTTTTTCTTATCACCCTAATGCGTGTGTTGTGAAAGATACTTATTTTTTGTCGATACTTTATTTTGACTAACATGTGGTCTGTGTCGGCATCTGCTCCTCTGAAGCTTCTGACATCTTGAATATCTGAACCATGTCGCCTGTCTATTAGCACATGATCTATTTGATTTCTTGTCACCCCATCTGGTGACCTCCATGTTTCTTTGTGTATTCTTTTGTGTGGAAACTTAGTGCTACTAATGGTCATGCCTTTGCCAGATGCAAAATCAATCAGACGCGTTCCATTATCGTTGCTTTCTTCATGTAGACTGTAGCTTCCAATTGTCTGTCTGTATACTGTTTCTTTGCCAATCTTAGCGTTGAAGTCTCCTAACACTAATTTGATATCATGTCTAGGTGCTTCTTCATATAACCTTTCTAGGGCATCATAGAATTCCTCTTTGGTATTCCCTTCTGAATCTTCAGTGGGTGCATGGGCACATATTAGGGTCATATTGAACATTTTGCCACGAATCCTGAGGCTGCACAATCTTTCATTGGTTGGTTTAAAGCCAATTATTTGATTGAGGATGTTTTTCCTGACGGCAAAACCTGTTCCTAATGTATTTGTGGTGTTTCCACTATAAAAGATGGTATACTCTGTTGTTTTTAGTATGTCTGAATTTTTCCATCTGATTTCTTGGAGTGCTGCTATTTTTATTTTGTATTTTCTAAGCTGTTCTGTGAGGCGGGTTAGGGCTCCTGCTCTGTATAGGCTTAACACGTTCCAAGTCGCTAGCCAGTAATCATGTCCGTGATCATGCGAAGGTCGGTTTCCATTTGAATCAGTCCGGTTTTTGAATTGTTGATTGGCTTTCGTAACTAGTGTTTTTTTTACATGACTGGGTAGTTAGCCCTGTGCACAACCACTAGGGTGTTGCCCTTCACAGCCTTGTGGGTAGCTGCCTTTGTTTAAGGTTAGGTCCCTTAGCCTTTGTGGATCCCTCCACTAACTACAAGGCAGTAGTTGCCTGCTTTGGTCCGCCCCGAGAATTGTATTTCATCGGCACTCACCATATCTGGCGAGCTTTCCCCTATCCGCCACCTGGGGAGGCGCCCGATGGGAGTTCGGCCTCTCCACACGAGTAATGGAGTCTTTTTGAGGAACTAATAAGTAGGTGTATGACAATGATGAGTAGATCGCTGTCCTTTAGATTTTTATTTTCGTGTGTGCTGTAAAACGAATTGATTGGGAAACTCAATCTGCAGTCTGTACGTTCATGTGTACATCTCTCCTCCATTACTGTATTTGTCCACAAATATTGTATAGTTTTATGCTCTAGTTGACTTAAGAATTTCTAAAGTTAGCAAGCATATTTTGAACCCATTCTTCGTAATTCCCTGCTCTGTAATTGCGGTGGAAATTCAGAACAGCTGTATCACAAAAGTGACATTAAAAACAAATAGCTGTACCCTGCAAAACCTTTGTATAGAGTTATATCCCCTTAGGCTTGATCGGTAGGCTAGGTTATTTTTGGTCTCGGGCAGATCCGATTTTTTCATGATTGTATTTTAAACTGGAATACTGTTGTACTAATTCTTTACTTTCGATTAAACGCAGAACCCAAATCGCTATTATTTTATTATATACTTGACATCCACGAACTCAATAAAACTTGGAACAATTGTTTACTTTCAACATCTTAGGACCGAAGCCTAATTTTGAGCTTTTAACTTTTAATTGCGAAATTCCAAGATATTTTAAATTAATACATGCTAGACTCCCTAGTCAGAGTCTGCCTTAATAGCTGCAGGGCCCAATCGGGAATACATTAGTTTGTTGATGTCAGTTGATCTTTAGGTTTAACATGTTTATTATGTTATTATTACAAGTAACTTAAAAGGCATAATAACAAAATTTATGGATAACATTACGTATCAACATGTTCCCCATATTTTCATAACAAAGTATTATCGTAACAAATACCCAAAGACAAACTGAAAAGTGACCCATTTGAAAAAAAAAATCAATGTAAACATTAGGGGTGGGGGGAAATCAACAAATAAAATAAAATAAAACATTTCTGTTGTTTTTTTAACATTTATTTTTTTTTAATCTTTACATTTCATGAAACAAATGTTTAAATTTTAAATCTATTTTGAACAGGTGTGAAATAAAAAGAGAGATCTAAGAATGATATATTTGGTACAAAAACACAATCTATTAAGTGTGGCGTACATCAATATATTACGACGTAAAAGCGTGTATCTAAAATTAAAAACAAACTGAGTGAATGATTGGAGAAAAAACTTAAAAACGGATTGAAACAAATTTAATTGGGAGTATGTGAAATTGGAGAAAACACTAAGTAAACACAACGCGAAGAATTTAGGGTTGAGAGTAATTTTAAATGGGGTACACGGGGATGGTGGTCTAAAACTAGATACACAATAACGAGATATGTTGAGAGTATTTGAAAATGATCTCTTGCCTACCTGTGAACTATGAAATATGCAATTTATGGATACAATTGTATTGTAATTGATGTGACATACTGGACAGAGTAGCCTTATAGCATGGGTCAGTTGGGTACCCAAGTACTGACACTCAAGTACAAATACCCAAGGAGCGAGTACGAGTACAAGTACCCAAGGAGCGAGTACGAGTACAAATACCCAAGGGGCGAGTACGAGTACAATTACCCAAGGAGCGAGTACGAGTTCAAGTACCCAAGATGCAAGTACCAGTATAAGTACCCATAGCTTCTAGTCTTTCTGACCCTCTTTTTTATATATAATTTATACAATCACATTCTTTACACTAAATTACAAAAATGCTTTTTTAGCTATTTATTTTATATTGACTTGTTTAATGATTTTTTTTCAAATGTATTTAATTAAGTCAATGTTCTTTTTGAACATTTTATTTTTTAATCAATAAATCAGGTTGTGCTAATCATTTCGAGTTATTGCCCCTGAACTATTCAAACATAGGCTAAGTTGAAGCCATCACATCCGGATCTAGAATAATTAAAAAAAAAAAACCAAGTTCATTATTCTAAATCCAGTTATGAAAAATACAAGGCATTCATCTTGAATTGAAACTAATCAAATCAGGGGAAGATGGTACCCTATGTTAATATAATAATAATAATAAGACAAACATTTATAAAGCATTATTCTCAGGTAGATGATGTTTCATGCATCATAATTTTATGTCATATATGAAAAATAAGTAATAACAAATCAATAATAACAATAACTGAAATATTTAAAAAAAAAATACAATAGGGTGGTGTGACTCCATATGCAAGAATTGCCCTCATTCTTGTGAACCATGACCTTTGACCACAAACAACTTGTCACAACGAGAGAACGGCCACGACACACTGACACATTACGTGACACAGAATGACATGACATCAGAACTATTAAAACGCGCGCGCGCACACACACACACACACACACAAAACTACACACAAAAACCTTTATCGTTCATTGATAAAACTTATATTTTGTCAAAAAATATTTCAATTGATCAGTAGTTCAAGTGAACGCATGTGTTTCCATTATATATCTAATAAAATAAAAGCGATTTTGGGTTCTGCGTTAAATCGAAAGTAAAGAATTAAAACAACATTATTCCCGTTTAAAATACAGTCATGAAAAAATCGGATCTGCTCGAAACCAAAAAAATAACATAGCCTACTGATCAAGCCTAAGGAGATATAACTCTATGCTAAGGTTTTGCAGGGTACGGCTAGTATATATATATATATTATATTATATTATACTGAATGAGAAAAAATGTGAAGTTTTAATGACTAATTACCGCGATATATTAAGTATGTTAGAAGAAAATTTGGAAAAAAAAAACGTTTTGGTTAGAGAGTAATACTGTCATTCACCTTGTCAATATTCAATTTGTAACTGACAATTACATTTGAAGGAAGATATCTCAAAGAAAAAAAATACTTTTAACTGACGTGAGTTTAGAGATAATGCTTTTGCGTGACATATTTTAAGAATATTTGCCAAATATAAATTACGTGATTTTAAACAGAACTAAATTTGAAAAATAGTAATCCTATATCTTTTCTGTATTTTATTAAAGACACACATTTTAAGTACAAATACATAGTCTGAATCCTGGAGTTATCCTAGGCATAAAATCCCTCAACATGCCGTGTCTACAAAAAGAGGTGAATACTGCACTTCGTCTGTTGCAGTAACCATCAAGAGCTTAGGGTACTCAACTTTTTACATTGGTTAAATTCTACTTGACATAGATTTGTGAAGTTGTCTTCGCTCACAGTAAGGTATTTAATGAAGAAAAGTCAGGTGTTAGGGTTAAGATTTCGGTTAGAAAAAGAATGGAGTAATTGATTAAGAACTAAAGATTTATAGATAAATAAAATAATAAAAAGAATCCAAGGCATTTTAAAGTGCAGGGAAGTCAACCGAACAGAAAGCAGTGAAAACGTTGTATATTTAGTGGAGAAATTGTGTGTACACAACAGGGGTGTTACAAGTACTGACACTCAAGTACAAGTGCCCATGGTGCAAGGACGAGTATAAGTACCCAAGGTGCGAGTACGAGTACAAGTACTCAAGGTGCGAGTAAGGTTACGAGTACTCGAGGTGCAAGTACGAGTATAAGTACCCAAGGTGCGCGTACGAGTACAAGTACCCAAGGTGCGAGTAAGGGTACGAGTACCCGAGGTGCAAGTATGAGTACAAGTACCTAAGGTGCTAGCACGAGTACAAGTACCCAAGGTGCATGCACGAGTACTATTACACGTACACAAGTTTTTTTGAATTTCCAAGTAAAACTGTGAGTAAAAATGACTCGAGTACAGGTACTTGGTAAAACCAGTACCCACATCTCTGGTTTAACAGGTGTGACCAACAGGTGAGTGACAGTTCCATGACTTCTAAAATTAAAAAAAAAAAATCTGGGAGAATAAAAAAAATCTTTTACATTAAGTGCTGAAATACGGAGTAGAAGAAAGACGTGCACACTCATGAGCGCGCAAAAATACATATAACAGAACGATTTCAATTCAAACATAAATTACAGTGGACACATAAAACTATCTACTACTTTTTTTCCTGCTGACAGAACAGACTATTGAACAAATGGACTATAACCTAGACCAGACTTGTGAAATTTAGAATTCCCGGAGGACCGCATGTACGTAATGGGTTTTCAAGAGGGCTGCATGTCCACAATGTGTTTTCAGGCCTTACGTAAAAAGACTACAAGAGATATTGGGGACTTAAAGAACATTAGCTGACGGGGCCCCCTTAACTTCAGATATTATAGGAATTATTAGTTTTGTAATGCGGGCCCAATGCTAGTTTGCATACCCATAAAAACGGCCCTGTTTAAACGGAACACACTGAAAAACATTTTGACAGATATTTAATTTGTCTTACAAATTTAATTCCTTAGTAAAATGTTTTTTCCTAGAAACGATTTTCCATTCAAAGAAAAATGTATTACTATACGACGGGACCTAGAACACCACGCCGGCCACATCGGGGCGGAGGAAACCTTTAAAAACATGTTAGGGGGCCATGTGCTATACAATTACTTAGGCAGTTGAACAGATGGGCCCCAGATATTGTCAAGATCCGCTGGCGGTGTGCACATTTTTCTGTATAGTTGCAACCCTTTTCCCACTGACCCACGATGCTGCACCATCTATAACCTGGACAGGTGTGTAAATTAAAGAGATTGGGTGGGGGTGAAACACGTGCCGTTCCCCTTCCCTCCTCAACGATTCATCGAGAGACCAGTCACATGACCTGGTTTGAAAAAAAGGGGGGGGGCGGGGATCCACTTCAGACTCTTTGATATAAGCCAGTGACCAGAGTGAAAGGACAGTAGTTAGGCAAGTTATTTTTAGCACAGCGAGTTGTTACCTTATCATAACACGTTCGACTCGCCTATCGCCTGTAGTGATTCTTTCCATATGGACATATTAGTTTAGTTGTAGATTAAATGTTAATTGGATTTTTAGTACTAAATATAAAGTATTAGTGTAGTTATTGAACCCACGTTTTTTGAGTCATTGAGTTATAACAGTATTTTCCTTGTACGTCAGTCTGTTACAATCATGAAACATCTACACTATGATGTAAAGTTAGGTTCGAAGTTCAAAGTTCAGAGCTCAAATACAAATTGTAATACATGTATTTCTGAAGACACTATAATGTACTATGACTTTTTAAAAAATAAAATAAAAAAGCTTACAGCCGGAAGAAGACTCTATCCAAAATAAACAAACAATACTCTAACATAGTAAAACACACACACACACACACACACTCATACAGAAATCCCTTTGATCAGTCTAAAACCGTGACAACATTGAACAAACGAAAAAAAATTATAACGAGAACTAAAATAGCTAAACACCGGTCAACTGTTAACATAGCAACTTGGCTACACTTAAAACGAATACTAAGAAGGTCATGTGATGGGGGCGGAGCTTGCATACCGAGCCACACCCTACAAGTTTTTTTGATGGATACATCCGTGGTTGACGAAGTCGGTCACCATCTCCAGGGTGGCGTCCGGCACATCGTGGGGCGTCTGATGACCAGCACCGTGGATGACCACTCTGCAGAACTGACCGGTCTGTGTGTAGAAGCCCTTCAGTCTGGTGTCCTTTTTCCAGTATTTTCTGTAGGTTTAAAGATCAAAATAAGAGCAATAATGAATTACGTGTCGCCATTGGTTTCAGAATACTTGCATAAGAAGTTGAAAAGCATTAAGAAAATACCAGTTTCAAGACATACTCAATCAGCGACTTCCTGTGGGAAGAGGGGGATTCTATAAGTTAAGTCTGCTAAAGGTCATGGATGCAGATGAAACAGAGTTCACATCTCTTTCTTTTGTTGATCAAGACATTACATGGAACCGTATGACTAGCAGAACGCTGGACAATTGTTAATTTCTCTAGTGATGGTCAAGTACCCATATTTCAACTGGGTGGCAATGGTCAAGTACTCATATTTCAACTGGGTGGCAATGGTCAAGTACTCATATTTCAACTGGGTGGCAATGGTCAAGTACTCATATTTCAACTGGGTGGCAATGGTCAAGTACTCATATTTCAGCTGGGTAGAAATGGTCAAGTACTCTTATTTCAAGTGGCCATAGAGACATCAATCAGACCAGAGAAAAATCTCGACTACTACTGGGTCTAATACACCCTCGGCCCGTCCCTTGTTTTGTGTAACATTTATATCCACGGGGCCGATTTTGATCGTTAGGCCGATAAACGGAAATAACAGCCCCAATTAAAGACCCATGTCTCTGAATCCATATTATCGTGGTTCTAAAAAAAATCATGGTGGGCAGGAGCGGGGTGGGGGTGGGGGGATGGGCTCTACAAGTAGTAGGCTCCCTATCAGTGCTGTATATAAAGGAAAATTCCATAAATCCCTTAAAGGATCTTCGGGGTAGGTGAAGCGTGAAATGCATTTGTTTCTATAGACACGACATATTAAGTCATTGTGTCACTGGCACAATAACCAGCCGCCTTTACCTCCCCAACATGTGTCCGATACACATGTCAGACACATGCCAGACACATGTCAGGTAATGGCAGATACATGTCAGATACACACGTCAAATACATGTCAGATACGCATGTCAGATACGCATGTCATATACATATCAGACACATGTCAGATACATGTCAGATACACATCTAAAAAATCTTACTAAGGATTGAACCTTTGACCTCCTTCCCCTTCCAGATTGACACCGTACGACCATCAGCCTCTCCTCCCTCTATGTATAAGTACATAAGATCCAGTGGTGTAGTGGGGGTTGGCATGGAGGGGGGGTCGTCAACATACCCCGGGCGCTACTCACAAAGGGGCGCCAAATGGTATATTTTTACATATAATATTATATGGTTTTCGAATAGGGGGGCGGCACTGAAAAGGTATTGTGAGCCGGGCGCGAGTTAAGCTCGCTACGCCACTGATAAGATCTGCCTGTGACTTAATGTGCGTGTACATCTTTCATCTAAGTACTCATGTGTATTTGCTTAAAGAGTATTTATTTATATATGAATCACTGTTTATACAAACAAAGAACTACTTATTTCAGCGTAGATTTAACGCCAGCAGTTATAAAATGAAAGCACTAGCTTTACACCTTACCTTGACGACCTGTTGTAGTGCTCCTGTCCATTCCACGGGGTGGTCATCAGAGCGGACTCGATCATCACCGAGCTGACCACGACGTCGAAGTCACCGTTGTACACCAGCACCTTTATATTGTTCATCAGGTGGGCCAGCTCGCTCTTGGTGCTGACCATCACGTCGGGGCCGTAGCACTGGGACAGGTTGTCGTTGGACACCATGTACTCCTGGTCGCCCACGTGCACCGCGTTGCGCATGTCCCGTGACGTCATGACCTTCTCTACCGTCTTGTAGTCCGCCTCTTCACCCGTGACGTAGTTGTCCAGCGAGGGCAGGGGCAGCTCCGAGATGAGGACCAGCTGCTCGAAGAGCTGGGAGAACGTCTTGTTGACGTTGCCGCCCACCAGGAACTCCTGGTACATGTCCAGAACTTTCGCCTTGTGTCGGGTCTTGTCGTGATGGCTCAGGGCCCCGACGGCGTACAAGTAGTCGAAGAACGCCACGCTCTGGGTGGGAGGGTCAAAATAAGGCCCCCCGAGAAGCACCCCTCTTAGATTGATGTCGGATCTTTCCGTCAAAATTCTGTACCCCAAGGGAGGGATGTACTTCCCCGCGTACGACTGTCCGCCTATGTATAGGTCCCTCGTTTTAAAATCAGGAAACATCGTGAAGAACTGATCGACAAAGTTGAACAGGTCATGGGCGTAACCGGTCTTATTCAGCTTGTAGCCACTGTTTCCTCTCTCCGAGAAGCTGTAACCCGTCCCTACAGGGTTATCGATATAAACGACAGAGAAAGGGCCGAACCAGCTGTGCTTCCGGGGGCCGTAAGAGTTGCCGTACTTTTGCCTGTTCACCTCCATCGGGCCGTGCTCCCAGAAAAGACCAATCATGGAGGAAACCGCCGGCCCACCGTTGAGCCACATGAGTACAGGGGCCGAAGGATTAGAGAGCGACGGGAAGAACCAGAAGAAGAGATGGTTCAGGTAATCTCTATCCACTGTCAGGTAGCCGGCGTAGCTGAACGGGACGATGGACGGCTGCCGGAAGCAAACTATGCTGTGGTTTCTAGCCAGGTCAATGTCGCCCCTGTCCAGGTAAGGAGTAAGGAGGAGAGGCTCATTTTTCGGGGGCGTCTGCGAAAGGCTTCGGCCAGGACAGAAGGAGGCGACCAAACCTAGCCAGAGGACCAGATTTAATCTAGTCTTCATGGTCAAGCCTGAAATGAAAGAAAAAGGATGCAAACATCATTTAAACACTCATATGATTGGTTCATTAGAAATAATACACATTTTAAATAGTTGTTTTATAAACAATAACAATGAAAATATGAACTTCTCAAACACCTTTCAAATAATCGATATTATTATCTATTTTTAATAGTACTTTTATAGGCTATAGCTTCGGTAACATTAACTTAACAAGAACCTTTTATATAATTGAAATTATTAATGGGAAGATGTCAAAATTTTATCGATTCCTACAGAAAATGTATGAAAAAAAGAATACTAGGCTTACTCGAAATTAGGCTAAAGAAACAAAATTGTGTCTGATGAATTGATTATTGGAATTTAGTATCATTCCGTCTGTTCCTAAAAAAAGTGTCGATATTCCATTTCCCGATTCCGAAAAAAAAAGTTCATCACTAATTTAACGACATTGAAAAACAAAATTTTTATTAACGTGGTTAAAGAAATTATTAACTTAAAAAAAAGAGACAAAGTCCGCCAGATTCTCATTGTCTGTACTCATAAAAATTGAGTTGAATTGTTTATGCGTAATTATATCTGCAGTTTAACTCCAGCTGTCCAAACGCCAGCTATCCGTTCCAAAAAATATCATGTTCCCGATACTAATGGTCTGTATTCATTATTGTCCAGAATACTTCAGTTACTCGTAACAGCTTGAATTTAATATGCCTACAATATAAATATACGTCTTTAATATGTCTACGGTATAAGCAATTGTCTCATATTCCGATGAAATGATATCCGAACAATAAATCGTTATTGTCTACGAGAGACGAGCATACCGCTTTGAAGATTACTAATTTCTTCAGCCGGATATACCCAGGAACCGTATATACCAGGAACCGCATATACCACAGGGACCGTATATTTTATACCAGGAACCGTATATACCAGGAACCGTATGTACCAGAGCCGCACACCATTGCCAATTTATCCAAATTTATTAAACAAAAATATTTAAATGATGAAAAAAAAAACCACTGCCTCATTGGGAGCCACATTAAATGTATCGAAGAGCCACATTCGGTTCTAAGAGCCGCACTTGGTCACCCCTGGTGTATACTCTGTACCAGCCTTCATATTATAAAAGGGGACAAAAAAAGATTAGGTTATAAATATTTGTTGACCTTCCCAGTATTTTTTTTTAACCACTACAATCCTGCGGATATTTTTAGCTTTCATTTTTATCGGATATTTCCAATAGGTGAAAGAAAAATGTTACGTTTATTTATCTAAAAAAATTATCTTTAAGAGGGTAAGGAGTTATTAAAATCTTTGAAATAAAAATTCCCTTTCTTCCATCGATACCAGCGTCTAGTATATGAGAAAAAGACGTATTATCTTAAAGTGAGATATTTTGTAATATATATATATATATATATATATATATATATATATATATATATACAAGGCCGTAGCTTGGGGGGGGGATTATTCCAAAAATAAAATTCTATTTTAAAATATACTTCTATCAATATGCATTACGTAAAAATTATGTAAAAATATAATATTAATTAATTATATATAATGATCACATAGTGTATAACTAAATACTTTTGTTCACATAATAAATACATATTTTAAAAACATTCTTTATCATTGCGTTCCAATTTTTTCTTATAAAAACTCTCCGCACAGCCCCCCCCCCCAAACAAAATTTTGGCTACGGCCTTGTATATATATATATATATAGGTAACTCTTATTTAACAGCAAATGACACCAAAATTAAGGTTTTATTTTAAGCCTGCGTGGTAAACGGGAATACGATGAACGCATGTTAAGTTATCATCATTAATTACATGTACATTTTTAAAAATTAAAATTAAGAAATAAATGTTTCATTTACTTTAGAGTGTCTGAAATTTAAACCGATGATAATTATCCCTGAGAATTATTTGGAATATTATTTCCCAGAACTCTTGGTAGCTTTTAAATAAAACGGCACTGTTAATACTCTGGCGATATTTATATAAATTCTCATTTCAAAAAAAAAAAAAAAAACAATTTAGCATTATGTTTTTATTATTTCCATCGATAATTGTCATTAATAAATAATCTAAATGCCCGGGAAATGACAACCACATTCCTTAACGATGTAAAATATAAAAAAAATAAATAAATAAAATTATTGATTTTTTATATATTTTTTTGCTTTTAAATTTATATATTATTTTTATTTGAGTCAATAAGCCGTAGGAAGACGTTCATTAGGAAGTGTACGGTAAGTAGCCGACGTCACCAATCAGATGTTTGCTAGGGCGATTGACAAGAGCTAAAAATAAAATGGCGGAAAAAAGGATATCATCTTGTGCAACATTGCATTGAAAGACCCGAGTTCATTAGCTGATTCATGGAAGGGGGTGGGGGGTGGGGGGGGGCGGGGGTTAAGGAGCAAAAAAAGTGGGGGGGGGGGAGTGGTTAGGTCTTCATTGATTTCAGGTGACGGTCAAGTAAGGTGCAGCGCCCTTCACCCCCCCCCTCCTCCTCCCTCATCCTATTGATGTCCGAGTTAAATTACGAGGACCGGGACATCTCGAGTTTTGAGGAGTTGAACTAATTAATGCATCACCCCCACTGGCATCTAAATTAATGACCTGACTTTTTTTGTGTGTGTATTTTACAAGTCCCTGAAAAAATGAGATGTTTATCTCTGAGATCATGTAAACAGTTAATGCCCCTCCTCGATTCCCTTACCAGAGAAGATAGTGAACTTGTAGGTGACTTGGACCAATAACCCACAGCATTCAGGACGTGAAGACAGTAGGCTCGCTACCATAGTGCCACAAAGCCGAAATAAAAAATAGCCCCTTCCCTAAAAGGGCAGTTTCTAGGTTTTTTGCCAGTACCACAACACTAATGTAATGGGCATGAAGACACCCATAAGGGAACTTATACCATGGTCTGAAAAATTCTATTGGTTCTCACCGGAGATCGAACCTTTGACCTTCAGTCCGACAACTTTTTTTTTTTGTACAAGTCTTTGAAAGGACGAGATATTATATATCTTAGATTCTATAAACCACTATGGTAATTTTTTTTTGCTGTACCATTCTTACATCCCTATCACATGGAGGCACAACGGGAGACTATGAAGGTGACTGGAATTCGCCGAGAGTTGAACATTAACCCACAGCATGCAGATCCAGCTCGCTACCAAAGTGCCACCCACCCCCCCCCCCCAAAAAAATCTACAGTGGTGTAAATGTTAACCATTTTGGTATTTCGGTCCAATTGGGGCTTGCCATAATGTTTAGCCATGGTAAACAAAACAAACTAAAACAGCTGCATAAAAACATCGACTCAAATTTTCAATTTGTGAGATTAGAATTTATTTAATAAAATGTATGTAACAAGTGACTGTGTGAAAAAAAATGAAATTTCAATCTAATGTTTGGAATAATTGCGGATCTTCTATAATTTTTACTTTTTAATCATTAAGGATTTATTTCATAGACTGCTAATTGATAATATTGTGAATGTGTTACAGTACTGGGAGTGGGGGGGGGGGGAGAAAATAAATCGGTTGTAATTTAATGCGTATCAAATAGTTGGGGGTCGCGCAGTCGCTCAGGCGGAAAGTATCCTGTCCGGCGCACCTGGACAGTTGATTTATGGTGGAAAAAAGGGTAGTTCACCATGTGTGTGTGGGGGGGGGTGGGAAGGGGGTGGGGAGCTAGAAACATGCTGCTCAGTCTAAAATAGGAATAGGTAAATGATTGGAGAACTTTGTGTGGGTGGCAGACAGAAAAAGTCAAATAATCATTTGACGGTGTGGTTTGGGAAGAGTATTTATTGTTTTACACCAACTTTAAGTGTGTGTGTGTGTGTTTTTTTTTTCATGTTGCCCTTCTTTTATCCCCCCTCCCCCACCATAGCCGATAGATCAATGGACATGGAGGCACCACGGGATATATTGCAGCGGGGGGGGGGGGGAGGATAATTATCTTTATTGAGGGGTGAGACATGGAAAGTTGTTATACTGTCGAGATTCAGAGCTAGGACTAAAACTGGTAGAATGTCAAATTTCTGGCTCGGAAAAAAATCACATTTATATATGTTTATGTATCCCACTATATCAGAGGTTTTCAACCTTTTTTTTACCCTGCGGACCCCAGGTTGAAAACCTCTGCACTATATCAATCGATTGAAACAAGAAATATTGATTTACTTCTGTGCAAATTTTGTATATGCAACTGAAAAAAAGACAACTGAAATGGTGTAGCACTATTAAAGACTACCAATTAATAGTAAAAAATGATGTAGCATGTGTGTTGAATGGGTTTGTTTAGGGCCACATGGTACCTTGAAGAACTGCTTCAATTATGGTCAGCATTATGTAAACATGAACATGTGTGTAGCAATTTTCGAATTTCAGGGTAAATGACAAAACCTAAAAATGAATCTATGAGTAATACATCTACAGTTAATGTTGGCAGCTACTACCACTACAATTAATGTTGACCGTAACTACCACTACAATTAATGTTGGCAGCTACTACCACTACAATGAATCTTGGCAGTTACTACCACTACAATTAATGTTGGCAACTATTACCACTACAGTTAATGTTGGCAGCTACTATCACTACAATTAATGTTGGCAACTATTACCACTACAGTTAATGTTGGCAGCTACTACCACTACAATTAATGTTGGCAGTTACTACCACTACAATCAATGTTGGCAGCTACTACCACTACAGTCAGTGGCGCAACCAGCGGGGGGAGGGGCAGGGGGGTTGAGCCAAACCATCAATACATAATTTACGTTATAAAGTTACAAAAAAGACTGTCAAACTGTCCAACTGTCAAACTGTCAAACTGTCTTTTTTCACTATGTGAGCCCCCCCCCCCGGCACTTTTTGCTGGTTGCGCCACTGACTACAATTAATGTTGGCAAGCATTATTTTTGTTATTGTCTTGTGTAGCAGTTAAAAAGAAAACACTACTGAGCTCATCAATTCTGAGTTCTAAGTATGGAACATGGAGTTATAAAACAAAACTTAACAAAAAACATTTTCCCCCCAATTATTCAATGTAAATATATGCAAGTGACATGTAAATATCCTGGTCATTTTGACCCATTTATCTCCACAGCTAGGAGATATTACCATACAAATGCTTGCAATCTTTTGTTCCCGCAAAAAAATTATCAGTAGAGCGATCTAAAACCTTGTGATCATGAGGCGGGGGTGGGGGGGGGGGCTCTAGGTATCAGCCCCTGGTAGGAATCAAGCCCTTGATATTGGATGCTTCCGTCCATTCTAGATTATATCGCCTTTGTTTTTTTTTTCTGTCAAGCTTCTTTGTTTCATTAAAGATATTGTTGTCCATTCATTTTTATCAGAATTTAAAAAAAAAAAAAATAATTTTTTTTATATATTTTCTTGACGTCTTTGTGTATTTGAATTCATTTGCGAAATACAAAGCCGATCGTTTTATCTTATATCTGAGTTTCTATATTTAGCATCAGTTGTGATCACATTCTTTGTGGGTTTGTTACGAAAACATTTTTTTTATTTTAAGTAATAAAGTGATTCAAAAAAAAAAAGAGAGAGACCACAAAGTTTGCAGAGTATATATTGGTCCGCATACCGCGGTTTGAAGGTGAAGGTAGTTTTACAAAAACAATATAACCTATATAGTTATCGGCCTGCGAGTCCTGGGTTCGATCCTCGGTGAGGCCCATGGAATCTTTCCAGGTGAAATTTGGTTTCAAAGTACACTATCAAAAGAGGAAAATAGCACAAATGACGGCATATTTTTATTCATTAATTATTAGAGGAACTTTTAAAATGACAATGTGCTTTTTGTATGATAAATATGTCTGTAGTATGCCTACTTTCTGTATGATCTATCTATCTATCTATCTATCTATCTATCTATCTATCTATCTATCTATCTATCTATCTATCTATCTATCTATCTATCTATCTATCTATCTATCTATCTATCTATCTATCTATCTATCTATCTATCTATCTATCTATCTATCTATCTGTGGCTCTAACTTACTAAGGTTACTCGTAACTTGTCGGTGATAAACAATTTTAAGATGACTAAATGCCATTTTTTTTTGTTATCACTAAACGCATTCACACTTCCACGTCTTGATTTTACTATAAATGTAATAACAAGATTTGCAAACTTCAATCCACACTCTTTGGTGCACATTAACTAACTGTCAGCCAGTAGCAGAGGCGCAACTAGACCAAACTTTCGGTAGGGGGGGGGCAAAAAATCACTTGTATTAAAAAAATCACATGATTTATATATTTGTATTTTATTTTAAACTAATTTTGGTCTAATCTTTTAATTTTTTTTATTTCGGGGTGGGGTGGGGGGCAAATGTCACCAATGCCCTTCTTTCCTCCCCTCCCCAGTTGCGCCACTGGCCAGTAGCACACTTCAACTGCTGTACTCGTCGGCCATTACACTGACCCGTTCAGCATATACCCACAGTCGCCCACGGTTCATTGGTGTAGTCTACGTTCGCGGTTCTCGATCGGTATTACGCGTACGGTGGTACGGTAATGGTTATACAGCGGTACGTTAATGGTCATGCAGCGGTACGGTAATGGTCATGCAGCGGTACGGTAATGGTTATGCAGCGGTACGGTAATGGTCATGCAGCGGTACGGTAATGGTTATGCAGCGGTACGGTAATGGTCATGCAGCGGTACGGTAATGGTTATGCAGCGGTACGGTAACGGTTATGCAGCGGTACAGTAATGGTTATGCAGCAGTACGGAAATGGTTATGCAGCGGTACGGTAATGGTTATTCTGTGGTACGGTAATGGTTATGCAGCGGTACGGTAATGGTTATGCAGCGGTACGGTAATGGTTATGCAGCGGTACGCAGCGACAGTAGAAGGCAAGTACATTCCATTATGAAAAAAAAAAGTAATTTTTTTTAGCGAACCTATGTGTGAGGGGCACATCGGAATACTTTTACACCCTTTGGGTACAGTCGTGAAAATGATAAGAACCGCTGTTCTACGCGGTACACTGATACACGCCGTAAACAGGACTGGGAATCTCAGCCAAACCACTTGAAAGCGCTGAATTGTTTCAATCATTGATTATACATTGGCACCTATGTGCAACTGTTGCAAAAAAAAAAAATAAACAGTTTTAGTCTCGACCACTGACCCTAATGAACAGCTGCTTGGCCACACCCATCCCCCCATGATACAATTGGAGATAGTGGCCTGTGAAATTTGGATAAGTTGAATGGGGGGGGGGGGAGGAGAGTCTTTGGTGGCCTTAGCAGTGTTATGGGGGGGGGCAGAGATGGCCTTTTCAGTTCGCACTATAACACGAGGCCCAGCGCGGGTGTCATACGCGTGGGGTGGTGGGGGGGGGGTCGATAGCCGTAAGTGTAGGTTATTTACTACGTCACAAATCTACTTTGGCGGTGGCTCCCTTAGGTGCGGTTTCCCTAGCCCCCCCCCCCCCCGCTCCTCACACTAACAACCAAAGACCACTACTGCTTGAGATATATTTAAAAAGTTCAACTTAAATTTCCCCATGGCCTGCCCATCAGTGATGTATTTATCTTACACGTAACAGACTTTGTGTTCATAGATGATGACATGGCAATGACATCATTCAGAATTTTTTTTTTTTTTTTGCTTTCTTTACAACCGCATACTCTCATCCCCCGATGTTTTTTTATATACTCTTCAACTCAAGGGTGCGTTTATTTGTTTTTTTATGTATTTATTTCCTCTGATAAATTTTACTACCGTCCTTCACCCCAGTCCTAAATAAAGCGCGACTTATAAATGAAATCAGCTATACGACTCACGTTGAAAAATACATTCCATTTTATCTTCCATGTCTCCAACCTTTGACCTTCCGGTTCTGGAATTCAACTTAGCCAAGATTTAACTGAACTCTCTCTGACTGGAAACACATTTTATCACTTTAACCTTGTAACTAGTAACATTCAACGTTTCTTTTTTTTTGGTTTTTTTTTCGCTATCCAGAAAAATAAGTTGAGTTTAAGAACATGATTCAAATTGGTTTTACATTAACAAACAACACTGCGATAGTGTCAGAGACTCCCGCCATTTTAAGCGATCATCAAATCTCAGCGATAAAGAGCTCTACTGTGATGAAAAATTATCGGATTAAAAAAAAATGTGCAATCTTTTATAAGCTTCAAAGACACACAGCTGCATTCTTCATCAAAAAAGGCAAATAAATAAACATGGAAATATAAGGAAATAACATTTTTAAAAGGGTGATAACCTCAAATCATCTTTTGTATGAACGAAGACGGCGTTTAAATAATGCGCCACTGCACGAAATTAAAGCAAATAAGGCATGCTTGAACGAAAGCAATGAGGGCGAGCCATTTAGTGTAACGTGTAATCATGTCTCGCGCCGTCTCTTTCTTTTATGACGCGGCGCGCCTTGGTAGTTGCTCTAGTTATCGCAGTCTATGAGCTTTTTGAGATTCGTGAATGATGTATAGCGAACTCAGAGGGTTACTTTTTTTATTGAGTCTAGGGCCACTTGCCAGAGCATTTTTGGTTGAATTTACGTAATGGATAGGTGAGTCGGACAGTCAGTAAACGTGGTTATGTTGGCCTGATTGACTAGTCGCGAGTTTGAATCCGCCAAATGTCCATCAGTTTGTTCATCGGTGTATCTATTTGTTTAACCTGTTCACCTGTTAGTTTATTCTGTCCGTCCATATATCTCAGTTTCCATCCAGCCGTAATCTATGATCCATTTTACTGTCTGTTTGAATATCTGTCACTGTGTCTGTCCGAATGTCTGTCACTGCGTCTGTCTGAATATCTTTCACTGTGTCTTTCTGAATATCTGTCACTGTGTCTGTCCGAATGTTTGTCACTGTGTCTGTCCGAATATCTGTCACTGTGTCTGTCCGAATGTCTGTCACTGTGTCTGTCCGAATATCTGTCACTGTGTCTGTCCGAATGTCTGTCCAAATGTCTGTCACTGTGTCTGTCCGAATATCCTTTAATGTGTCCGTCCGAATGTCTGTCACTGTGTCTGTCCGAGTATCTGTCACTCTGCTCTGTCTGTCTAAATGTCTGTAGCTCTGTCTGTCCTAACATTTAAAACTACATCAGCAACAGACTTTCTCCCACGTATATTCATGCATCAAACTCCGCTTTTCTTTTTCAGCGATAAACAATTAAGAGTTGTGCAACATTATCAAAAATCTACAAGGTCATGTTACCCCAACTGGCAAAAAACGAAGGCATATTCTGTTCATTGAAGCGAACATTGATAACTGCCCTAACCTCAAGTCAGAAAGTAGCACCAGATAAAATCACTAATGAACCAAAAAGCATTCCATCAATTAGATACTGTCAATTTGTTGCGTCTTGGGAAATCAGTATTTCAATACATGAATGATTTCCTTACATTGGAAATTGATGGAATGTCCTAGAAAAATTTAATTTAGTTAATACTGTTCTGAAAATAAAATATTTCATATAGAAACCATTTGAACTAAAAAGAAAATTTACAAATAAATAACATGACTTTCTTGTTCTTTAAAGGTCTCTACTTTTGTTGTATTGATTGAAATAAAATCTAAAACAACAATAAATAATACCATTATACCCATAGTCGAATCTCAAAAATCCTAATAAAATTTGTTATTATAAAGATGGACCGAATTCAAAATTTTGTGAAGTTGGGTAAGTTTTGTTTTGCCCAGGACAAATAATATAAAATGGATTAATCCATTCATAGTACACATAGCTGATCTAAAGTTTTTTATGGCCCTAACCAATTAAACATTTGGTGGCCCTAGGAAATAAAACATTTGTGGCCCTAGGAAATAAAACATTTGGTGGCCCGAGGGAAATAAAGCGTTTTCTTAAATAGGAAATAAAATATTTGGTGGCCCTAGGAAATAAAACATTTGGGGGGCACTAGGCCACAAACATTTGTGGCCCTAATCAATTAAACATTGGTGGCCCTAGAAATAAAACATTTGGTGGCCCTAGGAAATAAAACATTTGGTGGCCCTAGAAATAAGACATTTGGGGGCACTAGGCCATTAAACATTTATGGTCTTAGGAAATAAAACATTTGGTGGCCCTAGGAAATAAAACATTTGGTGGCACTAGGCTATTAGAAATATTTGGTGGCCCTAACCAATGTACTGTAAGCATTTGGTTACCTAGAAAATAAAACATTTGGTGGCCCTAGGAAATAAAACATTTGGGGGCACTAGGCTATTAAACATTTGGTGGCCCTAACCAATAAAACATTTGGTGGCCCTAGGAAATAAAACATTTGGTGGCCCTAGGAAATAAAACATTTGGTGGCCCTAACCAATAAAACATTTGGTGGCCCTAGGAAATAAAACATTTGCGGCCGAACTAATGAAACATTTGGTGGCCCTAGAAAATAAACTATTTGGTGGCCCTAACCACTCAAACATTTGTGCCCCTAGAAAATAAACCATTTGGTGGCCCTAACCAATTAAACACTTGGTGGCCCTAACCTGTTAAACATTTGGTGGCCCTAGAAAATAAACCATTTGGCGGCCATAACCAAATAAATTTGTGGCCCTAGAAAAATAAAACATTTGGGGGCCCTAGAAAATAAATCATTTCTGGGGGTCCTAGCCTATAAAACATTTGCGGGTCCTGGTCAATAAAACATTTGTGGACCCTAGGCATAGATACCGGGCTGTCGGTCCCATCAAATGAAAACATGATAGGCTCCCTACGTACATTTTAGAATGGAATCAGTGGTTTCTCAAAGTGTGGTCTAATTTTTAGGTAAGTCACTTCAAAATAGAAACACAATCAAACGATCGAGAATATGCCACTGAAATAATTACAACTCTATTTCAGCATTTTTATTAATACTAAATGTGTGCAGGCTTAATTTCAAACATGGACATTTATCTATCTATCTACCTATATATATATATATATCTATTGTATCACTGACACCTCCCCCCCTCCTTTCCTTATGTCGTAGTTTTCCTTGCTTGTGGGGTCGTCAAAGAAAACAGTTTTTTTTTTTTATGAGTGGTTGAGGAACGGAACAGTTGTCATGGTGGGTCGTGAGGCGCATACGTTTGAGAATCCGCCGTGTTAAATAATCTTGTATAATATAATAATGAGAGTGGGGAGATGGGTTCGGTTTTTGTTAAAGGCCGTTATATACGGCGGGCAGGCCGGTTATAGTTGTTAAAGCCCGCGAGATATGCGGCAGGCAAGGTTATAGAAGCAGCAGCTTCTCCGCTATATATGGCGGGCACGCTCGGTTATAGTTGTTAAAGGCCGCTATATACGGCGGGCAGGCTCGGTTATAGTTGTTTTTTATCCGGGCCATGCACGTCTGAGGGGCACCGAAACCGGGACCTAATCCTTGGTAGAAATCAGGAAAGGAAGAGATCTCGCTTTTTTGAAAAGAGAGAGAGAGAGAGAGAGAGAGAGAGAAATAGAGAAAGACAGAGTGAGAGAGAGAGTGAGAGATAGAGAAAGACAGAGTGAGAGAGAGAGTCAGAGTGAGAGTGGGAGAGTAAGAGAGAGAGGGAGAGGGGGGATAGAGAGAGAGAGAGGGGAGAGGCAGAAAGAGAGTGAGAGAGAGAGAGTGAGAGAGAGAGGGAGTGGGAGAGATAGAGAGAGATAGCAAGAGAGATAGAGACACATACATCAATGAGCAAACATGTTTTAGACTGTCTTCTGTAAAACAAAAATTGACGTTATATTGCAAAGGGCGTCACCCAAAGTTTGACACTTTATGAAAAGGGGAATGGGGGGGGGGGAGGTCTAAATGTGCGAACAGTTGATGACGACCCCTATTATTGACACTTGACAAATGATTATTTTTCCATTGCTTACATGGCAACCTTTAGCTGCAGATTGACATCATCGATGGCCGGTACAACATCTGCGTGTTGAAGCCAAATTAAAAAAAAAAGAAAATTGAGCCGAAAGTCTAGAAAAGTTTCTTCTTTTCATTTATTTTTCGCACATGTTTTCCAAAAAAAAAAAAGTCCGAAAATCTCCAAATGTTTAAAATAAAATAGGAAAATTTATTCCGGTTAAAAGACATTAATTTGAATAATTAGTTTACACATTTTTATTAATTTTTTCCCCCCACTTGTTTCAATTTGGTAATGCATCTCTAGAATAACAAATAGTAAAGTATATCTATCAAGTGTTTTTTTATTCTTCATTTGCGTTTTGCTAATTTGAAAATACATTTTTCTTTTATTTCAATATTTTCTTACTTGAACGAAATAATTTGTCACAGTTTCTTGAATGAGATTAATGTGTTTAAAACTTATTTTAATTCAAAACAGGTGGTTAGAGAGAGGAAGCGGGAGGGGGGGGGGCAAGAGAGGGAGAGAGAGAAAAAGAGTGAAAGGGGGATATAGAAAGAATGTGTGAGAGAATGAGAGAGAGAGAGAGAGAGAAAGAGAGAGAGAGAGATTCAAGTCAATACACCTTATACTGTAGATCATAGGCGTCCAACAAATGCAGTGGTTTATTATAGAATGTAGTAGTTTATGACTGTGACGAGCTAAAGTAGATTTAGAGACTGAGACAATCCCCTTCGACGTTTTAATATAATATTAGATATCTAAGAATTATGATTAATACGAATAATATGGACAATGTGACAAGGTTGGGAAACAATAGAATAGTGGACAGCAAGGTGTGA
Source organism: Bulinus truncatus (assembly GCA_021962125.1). Classification (NCBI taxonomy): domain Eukaryota; kingdom Metazoa; phylum Mollusca; class Gastropoda; family Planorbidae; genus Bulinus; species Bulinus truncatus. The sequence continues at coordinate 4,657,787 of JAGDYQ010000010.1, read as the reverse complement.
AGACCAGGAGGCGGCATCGGACAGGCTAATAGGGTATCAATGACGAACAGGTGACGCTCCTAGAAAGATTAGATAGTTAGGACAATACTAAGAGAGACTGTGACGTACTTAGGGTAATTAGGGGCACGGACTAGGGGTATAAATAGGCTGGATTCGGACATTAGTTATGAGGGGGCAGTTCGTGAAGCTGGGAGAAGTTATGAAAGGAGTTAGGACGAAGTTAGAGAAGAGAGATAGTTACGAGAGATCTAGTGATTCGAGAGTTTTAGGGACAGGAATTGTAGTTAGTCAGAATTGGAGGCAAGAGCAAATGATACCTGTCGTGGATTTAAATGTGTATTCGTTTATGGACTTGTTGTTTATTCTGATGAATATTCATGAAATAAATCGTTGTACTGACAACGCATCGAGTTTGATTGGTTTTTGAGTTGTGACAAAGGAGTGAGCAAATAAGAGTGAAACAGACAGACATTAAGCTAAATTGACATCTCTACGTTTGAATTAAACGCACAACTCATAACATAAACCAAAGGGCCTGAGACGTTTATAGAGCATAATCAAAGAGCCCGTAACATGTACGAAGTATATAGAAAAAGGACCCGTAACAATGACATAATGCAGTGGTTTATTATAGAATGTAGTAGTTTATGACATAATGCAGTGGTTTATTAAAGAATGTAGTAGTTTATGACATAATGCAGTGGTTTATTATAGAATGTAGTAGTGTATGACATAATGCAGTGGTTTATAATAGAATGTAATAGTTTATGACATAATGCAGTGGTTTATAATAGAATGTAGTAGTGTATGACATAATGCAGTGGTTTATAATTGAATGTAGTAGTTTAGACATAATGCAGTGGTTTAT